>JAWWLV010000021.1:3770159-3784120 GCA_035041135.1 Platyrinchus mystaceus
GGTTGCTCCAAGCCCCCTCCAACCTGGCCTTGGACACTTCCAGGGATGGGGCAGCCACAGCTTCTCTGGGCAACCTGGGTCAGGGCCTCACCACCCTCACAGGGAAGAATTCCTTTCCAATATCCCATCTAACCCTGCCCTCTGTCAGTGTGAAGCCATTCCCCCTTGTCCTGTCATTCCAGCCCCTTGTCAATAGTCTCTCTCCATCTTCCTTGTGGGCTCCCTTCAGGTCCTGGAAGGCCACAATTTGGTCACCCCAAAGCTTCTCTTCTCCAGGCTGAAGAATCCCAGCTCTTCCCAGCCTTTCCTCCCAGCACAGCTGCTCCATCCCTCTGATCGTATACAGTAGGCCTGCAAAATCAGAGGTCCTGACCTTCACAAGGAGCCTACTTGGCTTCAATTTCTTAGTCACTGAGTGGGAAAACAGACCTTCTCTGTTCTCCTGTGTAAGGCAATTACCCCTGTGCTTGAATACCAAATCTTTCTTCCTCTTTTGTTTCATGGTAGTAATGAATTAACTGTAGGAGTTATCTACTGATTGATAATCTTGATATAAGTTGAGGCCATGATATAGTTTAGTGATATTTTGTTCTGTAATCATTGTATTCTGTATGTTTATTCCTTATTAATATGCCTCCTTACTAAGAAGGATATTAAGAATAAAATAATTTTAATTTTTTTTGATGTGAAAAATATCTTTACATTATTTGCTTCGTGACCAGTACCAAGATTAAAGCAGATCCAATGCTTTCTTACAGTCACTATATATATGCAAACACGTTTTCAAGTGGTTCATTGAAACCCTAATTTGGGTTTCAACTCAAGAATTGGGTAGTTGTCACATGAGCATTGCCTGTCTTCCAAGTCTTCCCTGCCTCATGCCTGCCACATAACTCCCAGTAATCTCTTTCCTTCCATGGAATGACATTTAGCATTGAAAGTGTCCATTTTATAGCATAAAATATCAGGAGGCTTACTTTGGCTCATGATGCATCAGGAAAATCCACCTTAACTCCTCCCAAGCATGATGTGCGGCTTTATTTTAAAATTGTCATTGGATCCTGCAGTAACACACACACACACATTCCTGTACTGTGTGCCTCAGAGTCCTTTTATTAAACAAAATATCTTTTTATTAAATTTCTTTTTATTAAACACAAACCCAAACTTGTGCAAGATGAACTCTGTTCATAGTATATAACTCATAATACTGAATTGTTTCTTTTATTCCACAGAATGAAACAGTTAAAAGTTACAGTGAATATATAAGTATGTAAATAAATCAGGTTTTTTCATACTTTACATGCTCACTAATTATGGTTTATACCTGAGCATTCTGACACATACAGGATCATTAATATTTCGTAGTAGTGTGTTGTTAACTGGCTAAAATCTATAATTTTTACAGCTATACATGAGAGAGTCCATATGATTATCCTAAGTAAAACCAACTTGTATTCTTTTTGATGGTGAACTGAGTGACTCTGAGAGATTTAACTGTGTGACTCTATGTCTGGGTAGGATGCCATGCAGTCAGATGCCTCTATATGTTTCTAAAATTAAGTTTCTGCATATGTGTGCAGAGGTAAGAATGTCCCAGACTCATTTCCTCCAGCTGCCTCCACAGGAGATACATTCTGGTTCGGTTTGCTCTATTTCCATCACTGAGGCCCAATAAATGTTTAAGTTGCTGAAAATTAGGCCTACAGCTTTTGATACTTTGAGCTTTTCTTTTGTCTTTATATGAAAAAAAAGAATCTTTTGTAGCATTTGATGAATGTGCTTTAAATTTCGGCTACTTTAACATCTCATTTCTTTCTTGCTTTACTGGGTGAATTTTTATGACTGTATGACTTGAGAAATAGTGGTGAACCATGATGGGAAGATATCTATAGGGATGTATGCAGAGGAGAAAGTAGAGGATTGCCTCATGATCATACCACAAAACACAAGAAAATGCATATGTTGCACTTCTTCAGGGCAGGGACAGAAAGGGGAGGGGTTTCTGTGTTACTTGCCTCTGGTGGGAGGAGATCATAAAACATTTGTGGAGAGGTTTCCTGAAAGCTGTGGGGTCAGCAATCCTTCTGTGTGGTGAAACATTGCCAATTTTCCCTTTTTCAGACAACACCCTCAGCATCCTGGCGAAGCACAGCGGGTTCAGCAGGCAGAAGCAAGAAGTTTATCTGCTGCCAATCATCATCAGTGACAGTGGGAACCCTCCCATGAGCAGCACCAGCACCCTCACCATCCGTGTCTGTGGCTGCAGCAGTGATGGCATTGTCCAGTCCTGTAATGTTGAGGCGTATGTGCTTCCCATTGGACTCAGCATGGGAGCCCTCATTGCAATCCTGGCCTGCATCATTTTGCTGCTGGGTAAGTATTTGTGTCACAGCTCAAAACTTCTCTGCTTCCTGGGTGGCCATAAGGGAGCACAGAAGTCACAGAGAAGGACTGACAATCTAGTCCAATGGAATGTGCAGCAGTACTGGAATCCTGTCAGGGTTGTTTCCCTCCTGTCCTAAGAGCTGAAGCGTACAAAGCAAAGTCCCACTCTGAAGTAGTTGTACACATGAGTTACATAACAGACAAGTATGGAACGTGAAACCAAAAATCCAACCAGAGTGTTATGTACCAAGGTAAACACAGTACATTCTACACAGAATGGAAAATGGATTTGTTCTGTCTTCTCAGGCTTGTATGAATCACCCACAAGTCCATCCAGCCCAACTCCTGGCCCTGCAGAGACACCCCAACAATCCCACCCCGAGAGCGTTGGGAGCATTGTCCTGAGAGCGTTGTCCAAACCCCCCTGGAGCTCTGGCAGCCTTGGGGCTGTGCCCACTGCCCTGGGGAGCCTGGTCAGTGCCAACCACCCTCTGGGGGAAGAACCTTTTCCTGAGATCCAACCTGACCCTGCCCTGACACAGCTCCAGCCATTCCCTGGGTCCTGTCCCTGCTCACAGAGAGCAGAGATGGAGCTGCCCCTCCTCTGCCCCTCCATGAGGAAGCTGCAGACCCCAAAGAGCTCTGCCCTCAGTCTTTTCTTCTCCAGCTGAACAAGCCGAGTGCCCTCAGCCCCTCCTCGTATTGCCCCTCCAGGCCCTTCATCATCCTCACAGCCCTCCTTTGGATGCTTTTTAACAGCTTGGAGCTTTCTATTATATATATTCATATTTATTAATTTTTCATATGAGCTTATTCTGGATTGTAATGACACAAGACCCACTACAGCTTTACAAGACAAGCAGCATGGTATATTTTAATAAAACATACAGAATTTGTATACAACATCAAGCGAGGGAGAGAGCAGTGAAGGAAGAGGCCTATTTCTGCACTTCACAGCTTCACTTTGTAACTGAGATTTACATCAGTAACTGAGATTTCAGCATTAAGCTGCAAAAACAACACTGCAACCCGTTTAGAGTTTTTTATACATCTGTCCACAATTCTGAAATCGAGCTAAGCTCTTTCTTTCCCCTTATTGTCTCATTTTCTTTTCAGTTATATAATGTGAATCTCTGGCAACAGGTAAAAAAAAAGACACTGATTTCCTTCTGTCATTAGGGCTGTGTTTTCAGAAAAACACTCTCTAATTTTGGAAAACACCATCCATAATGTAGATCCTTATAGACTATGTTCAATGAATAATGATAGCTTTACTTCACTTCCAAAAGGAAAAGTTGTATACTAAATTTGAAGCTCAAAACTAGAAGTATGTGAAGTCTTATTGATTATTTAAAATTCAGCTTCAGATGTAAATATGACCTGATAATAAAAATCTTGAGGACTAATCAGAGCTTCTGATCAGATTTCCATCACATGAATGGGGTTGAAGTTATAGGTCTATCAGCTTTTCACCCTTATTATTCTCAATTTCACAGAAGCCACCCTGTCACCTTCCACAACTGCACTTACCATGTAATGTTTTGATTGGAAATCTCTTACCTAACCAGCTTGTGATGTTTTCTTTGCAGTCATCGTGGTGCTGTTTGTAACACTAAGAAGGCATAAGAACGAACCTCTAATCATCAAAGATGACGAAGATGTGAGGGAAAATATTATCCGCTATGATGATGAGGGAGGGGGAGAAGAAGATACGGAAGCGTTTGACATTGCGACTTTGCAAAATCCGGATGGGATTAATGGATTTTTGCCTCGTAAGGATATTAAGCCTGATCTTCAATTTATGCCCAGGCAGGGCCTTGCACCTGTTCCTAATGGTGTTGATGTTGATGAATTTATTAATGTAAGGCTTCACGAAGCTGATAATGATCCCACAGCTCCACCATATGACTCTATCCAGATTTATGGCTATGAAGGAAAGGGGTCAGCGGCTGGTTCCCTGAGCTCATTGGAATCCTCTACATCAGACTCAGACCAGAATTTTGACTACCTCAGTGAATGGGGTCCTCGCTTTAAAAGACTTGGAGAACTTTACTCAGTTGGAGAAAGTGACAAAGAAACTTGACAGTGGATTACAAACTTCCCTGTTGACTTAATGCTCATGTAATATTCTAGGGCCACTGCTGGTAGTTAAAACTAATGTGGCTTTTTGTTTTAGAGGCAAGTTTAGCGCCAGTCATCTATAAAATCAACTACATTGTAATGTTGAACCAAAAAAAAAAGTATATGTTAGGAGGTTAAGTCTTGTGGAGTGTGAAGTAAAGTATGTGGAGTGTCTAGAAGTCTTTGGATATTTGATATTCACTTGACCACTCTGAAGATGGAGATTTGGATCTTTGATTATCTTCAGTGAATTGAAAAGAACAAAAAGAAATTGGTGCTCTCTTAGAAAATGGACTTGCAGGGATTTTGCTGTTGAACAGTAGCTCCTGCCAGTATGTGTAAAGCTAATGGTTTGTTTCTGCATTGCCAACAAAGATCCAGCCACAGAAATGTTTAAAAGCAATATCTTGGTCTTCTTAGCAATGCTGAGCAGAAATAGCATTGCCAATTCCTACTGGCTTCTACTGTGCAGTGACCATCCGTTGTACATACAGTAATTGTTGGCCACGTAACCACAGACTGAATATCATCTTTAAATATTGTGTCAAGCCTTAAAATATTCACATGTTCTTAATCCATTCCAGTGATGGGTAATAAATCCTACTAATGTGTAGAGGTTCAGAGGCAGGGCTACAAAACCTTGCTTTCCAAAAGGATCTTTTTTTCTAGAAGAAGGATCAATCCTGTGCTTCGTCTTCTGAAAGAGAAAACTGTGAAATGGGATGGACTTTACATAAATGAAAGAATTGATGATTTTATTGCTAAAGATCGAATTTATTTGTTTAATCTTTGAAATAAGTATTTTATTGATGTCCATTACTGCTTTTATTTATCAAAACTGATAATCTATAGAGTAAGATTATGAAGAAAACTAAATTATATGCGTTAGTTTTTTTTTCTATATATAATGAATGTTTAATACATGTACATTTTGAAAAGAAAAGTGACAAATTGTTGCAGGTTAAAGCAGTTCCCTATCCATTTGCAGTAGCTGAATTTTAAGAGAATGCTGGCAGGAATTAAACTTTCCCAGAGAAAACTTTTGACAGTTTTGTATCTTCATAAATCTAGTACCTGGTGTTTTTAATACAAGCACAAACAGCTGGAAGTAAACTGGTTCATGTGAATATTTAAACTATAGACTTTTAGAAATCCACACATAACACAGTACAGTAAAAAAAAAACAAAAAAAACAAAAACATGCTTATAGTTCTCCACTGTATTAGAGCAGGAACCAGTGTGTACATAATTTTACTGCTTCTGTTATTAGCATTTCTTTTCTATAATATTCATAGTGATGCACCAGGGCTCTTGCACACAGAGAAAGAACACTAGAAGCTGCAAGCATACTCAATTTGTAATGCAAACTTGCCATTTAGAAGTAGCAATTGTATAAGAAAACTACGTATTACATGCAAATCATTTTAATTTTCTACTTTGTTTTGAAGCTATATTATTGTTTGTTTATTTACTCCATGTATTGTATTCAGAGAAACTCCTGTATTGTTTCCTACTTTGTGAAATATATTTTTATAAATACTTCTCTTGTTGCTGCTTTTCTTTCATGTTTACCTGTGCATTGCAGAAATGAATCTGCCTGAGTAACTTCATAGGTTTTTTGAGGAATGTAGTTTCTTCAGAATTTATTTATTAATTGAATACAGTAAAAATAGTAATAAGGGATAATATTTGAAACATTTTTTGACAGTGTTTGCAGAATTAGATACGCAGCAGCCTTTGACTACAGGAGTTATGAGTGTCTAATTCACTGTGCCTTGCTGAAAACCAAGCTCACAGATCTATAGTGAAAGTATTGTCAGTAAAAACAACCCACTGACTTTAAGTTCCTCAGTGACATTGTCCTGTAAACAAAAAAGTCTTAATGCATCACCCCCAATTTTACCTGTGTTTCAAATGGAAACATTTACTTTGCTTTAGCTGCAGCATGGCTGGGTTTAATGACTGTAGATGACTAATACACTAATACCACTTCTATATGTACTATAAAGATTTTATTGAAATTAATAAAGTCTCCAATAGATTTAAGTTACACTACATTAAAAAACATTGCTTCTGAATAGCTCTGTCTAGCAATTTTGGTAATACTCTAAACAGTGAAGTCCTCTAAAGATAGAAGAGAAGCAGTTATGAAGATTTCAATGAAATCAAACATATTTATGGAACAGACTGTAATTAAAGCTAAACACACTCTTACTAATGACCTGCACCAAGTGCCAGGGTGTTGTGAGTTGCCATGCCAGATCTAATAGCAGTGCAAATGGGAAAGTCTGAATGGAAACTGAGCTGGTTTCTGTCTGCATCCCAATCCTGGGAGCAAAGGAAGGTGTTGTGAGCTGTGGGTCACATTACTGTCTATGGTCCCATCAGCGTCCAGGGCAAGTCTCTCTGACTATGAGTTGTAGTCTACACTGAAGAGTTTTGCAAAGCTCTTTTGTAGGAAAAATCACAAATGGATAACCTTTTGATTGCCTTTTTGATTGAAAGTTCCATCTGAGACCACGACAGCGCATTCAGTAATAAGATTTCCAAGGAAAAAAATCCCATCACTGGCACTGTAGGAGAGGCAAAGCACGACAGAAATCTCATCATTGTCAGTCAGAAAGAGATGGGAGTTCCTACTGCTGGGCAGAGCTCTAAATTGTGCATTTATACTGGTATTAAACATGAATAGCTACAATGCAAAGGGGAGAAGGAAATTGATGAATTTCTGAACCTGTCAATAGACACAGGATGTTTCTTGTGTCATTGCTACCCCACTGAAGGGAAATGATTAATTACACAAACTAGCTCCATGTAATTTGAATATAAAATTTATACAAATACATGTTAGAGGGTTAAATGTTGATCATTCAGTTTTCCAGGACTTCTCCTTTTTTGACAATGAAATTAATTCAGTATAAAATTATTTTGGATAACGATGGTATTTAGGGGGATTAGATCATATCGCTCTACATTTCACATCTAGATTTAGATGTATCAGCGACACTCTTTTAAAGCATGTAAAATGGTAATTCATCTTTTCAACAACATTTAATTAGTGATTGACTCATTGTAAGTGACAAGAAAAATGCATTAAATTAGAATCATTAATACTGATAAATCTGAGAATTAAATTCTCCAAATCTTTTACAAGTGCCAAGCGCCTCCCAGTCCCATTGATCCTGGCTTGCCTTCACCTATCTGTACCTCATACTCATTTGTCACAACTGCTAAAGTAAATCATTCCACACATCAGAGCTGGAATTCTAAGTTTTTGGTCTGGACGTTGCACAGACACAAAATTCAGCTCAGGCTTTTAAATATGCAAGTCCTGTGAAGTTAAGTGTGTGTTCTCATTCACTAATTATAACTGGGATGACTAAAGGCCTTCATAATCTCCTGTCCTTTACAGCAACTGAAAGCATGTGCTGTTTGTGTGCTATGACCTTGAAATCAGATCACAAAAAGCTCATTTAAATGCATTTTTACCTGCTATCATTATACCTTTTTGTCTGTGATGACTTTGAAATGACTGTGAAATATGCAGGAGAGAAAATGGCTCCAGACTTTCATTTAAATCAGCAGTTGCTGATCACAGGAGAAACATTTAACACTATGGCAACTCCAAATCCCATCAGCTCTGTCGCAGCGCAGCAGCAACAATTCTCAGTCTGGAGAACAGACAGAGTGTCTGCAAAATAGTCTGTTTGGAATAACTCTATTTGTACATCTCTGCTAGAGATGGATCTGCTGGTTTTAATATACAGAGAAAAATAAATCAGCTACACTTCATCCATGCAGTTGCATCTACCTAGAGATGTGTGTGGCAATTTTTTTTTACAGCCTGCATGGTCATGGAATTCTAGAACTGGATAAACGGGCTTAGGAAGGTTCTCCAAGGTCTGTCCAGCTGGAGGAAGCCTTGGCAGGTAGCCTCTTTCTGTATCTGATTTCCTTGGGATATAATTTCAGTCTGAGTGGAGCTGTTTGCTTGTTTCTCTTCTTTTGACTGCTCCTCTCTCCACCAGTCCCCCTATCCTGAGCTGTAACACTGTGAACATCGAATTAGGAAGTGAGTTCATTAAGACCACAGAGCTCTTTTTCGGCTGGTATGTTCAGTGACTGGAAACAAGCAGGATAACGAGGTTCACCAAACTCTCTGCCTCCTCTAAGGAAGACTGAACACTCTGAGTTATTCATACCAAAGGACTGCTTCTGTATTTTAAATTACTCTGAAAAGTCTGAAGCTAATGATGGTGGTTTTTAACTACTAGAGTATAAATAATAGAAAAATTGCTCACTAGCAGCAGACATTCAGAAGCATTTCTGATCTAGAGAAGTGAAAAGTTCATCAAAAGTTCATCAGGAACTGAGTGACAGGACAAGGGGGAATGACTTCAAACTGAAACAGAGTAGGTATAGATTAGATGTTGGGTAGAAATTCTTTACTCAGAGGATGGGGAGGCCCTCACACAGGTTGCCCAGAGAAGCTGTGCCTGCGCTATCCCTGGAGGTGTTCGAGGCCAAGTTGGATGGGGATTGGATCAACCTGGGCTAGTGGAAGGTGTTCCTGCCCATGGCAGGGGGTGAGTTTTAAGATCCCTCCCCACTCAAATCTTTCTGCAATTCTGTGTAAAGAGATTGCCCAAAAAATCCTTTTTCAGATTTGGAAAGTTTTTACTAGTGGCAGAATGTCCTTAGTAATAATAAAACTTAAAAAAAAAAATCAACAAAACCACCAAAAAAACTATCAAACAAATATAAAATAAAAATTAAAAGAAAAAAGAAAAAAGTGAGTGTTGACTGTTGTTAGAGTTTGCTTTTAGACCTGAGCACGTGTCATTAGCAGCAAATAGAAAGATGGAGTGAGCAAAGGAAGCTTTCTGTGCTCTATCTTTCAGATAAGCTGGACTTGTATTATTTCTACATTTGTACACTATTTGTGCATGATAATATTCTGGCTTTGCAGAAGGTGGAAACCAATTTAACTTGCTGTATAATTCACAGTGATGGGGTTTGTAATCACACCTCAAAATGAGTCTTCCTGCTGTATCACACAATCCTGATACTGGCTTATGTGCTGCAGAACCAGACCCTCTTCAACTAATGTCATAGCATTCTAAATGAGAAATATAAAAATCCTGACAATGCTTTTTGTTCAACTGCAACTAAGACATCTTCCAAAATGGCTAATAAAAGTGAGCTGAAGCACAGAGTTTCTGGCAGAGCCTTGTAAATGTGCTCATTAGCATTGCAACACAACTATCCCTCCTTTTTTTTTTTCTTTTAATCTCCTACCCCCCCACATTGCAAAAATTAAACAAGTGAAATAAACAAAATGAAAATTTCAGCCTTCTCTTCACAGTAATAATTTGCAAAATTCCCTTTCTTCTGCCTCTGCTGTGCCTGCTTGAGTAATGTCTGTGATGACAGGTACATAGAAGGGATGAGTAGACATTACCTCTTTTGCTCCATGAATGGAGAAACCATTTCTGGAATGGGAGCAGTAGTGCCCTCACCTGTTATTTTTCTGGGTACTCCTAAAAAACTAATCAAAGTCTGATAGTGACAGCTCAAATTCCTATTTATCAGGCAATCACAGGCCAGCTTTCCTGGGGTAGATATGTATAGATTCATGGTTTGAGTTGGAAGGGACCTTAAAGCTCATCCAATTCCACCCCCTGCCATGGGCAGGGACACCTTCCACTCTCCCAGGTTGCTCCAAGCCCCGTCCAACCTGGCCTTGGACACTTCCAGGGATGTCTATATAGAGTCCATATACAGACTCATTCCATGGGACTTAAAAACACAGAGATTTCTTTCTTTCCTCGTGTAGAAATACTTTGATTTGTGAAGTTTGGAAGAAGCAGCCAGTAAGACAGCAGGCAGGTAGCACTGGTGGCAAAGGATGGATGATTCTGGAACTGATCCTGATCTTGTATCTTACTTGGGTCTTTGTGTTAACTAAGTCTAGCCTTGATTTTTTTTACCTTTAACATACTTAACAGCAAAAAAGGTCAACTCCCTGCTTTCCATAACAGCTTGTTTTTTGAATTATAAAACAGGTCTTATGCTTGGTGGGGGGCCTTTTTGTCATTTCTCTCTTTGTTAATGGAACGTTCACTGATGGCAACATTGACACAGTTCATTCTGCCAAATTTCACAAGCTGGCAGTTTTACCAATGAATATGAAAACAAAAGATGTGCATTTTTTAACCGAAATATTATTTATATAATTGGAAGCAATGCAAAACCAGTTGAATTACCTTTAAAATAAACTCCAACAATCCCGTATTTCCAGCCACAGATAGGATTGCTTTTGGACTCATTTTTAAGTCCACTAATATGTATGGTATGAGTTTTATGTGCAAGGGAATAGCTCAGTGTCTTTAGATATTGTTGAGGAATAAGTTTCTTGTTTTTATAAAAAAATTGTATCATGACTCAAACCTGTGTGTATGGAAAGAATAGGATTTTGTTACTCATGCAGAAGTAGAATTCAGAGCTGGATTCAAAGTCCTGGTCCTGTGTTTCAGTTGAGAGATTGTGGCAGATGGATAAGAGGTAAGTAACAGATTATTTTGGCAATACATCTGACCTCCTCTTTCACACAACCAAGGGAGTTTTTAGCAACTATCAAGCACATGGTTATTTTGTAGAGGTCTATCCCAGTCTCCTGCCAGGTAAGTCCCGTGGCAAAGTGGTGAAGGTGGCCAAGAGCCTGACATCTCCAGAGGGACAGAGGTACCTTTACAGTCTTTGTATCAAGACAGCTTTTACAGTCATTTTACAACCTTCCAGCCAAAATTGGCTTCCTTTCCATTTCTGCAGTTCCAGGTGAGAACTGTTTGAAGCTGTAGCAGCCCAGTGTAACCTGTTATACCAAATAAAGGCAGGGCATTGTTAGGTAAAATGTCAGTGCAACACAGAGCTTGAGATACAATTAATCCTTGCGGGAAAAGGTCAAGTATGAATCATCAAAGGCTGTAGGGTTTTAATGGATATTTTCCAACCCTCTTATATCACATGAAACAACAGCCATTTATTTTATTGTATATCATATTTCTTCCGTAAATAAAAGTGAGAGTCGATGACAAAGAGGCTTTATTTAGACTGCCATAAATGTCTGCTGCTGCTTTTTTAATATAAATTACAAAATAAACAGGAAATTTTCAGCCCATTATTATACAGACCCAGCCTAATATCTGACCAGAGCAGAAAAATACATTTCTCTCTTCTCTCTGTCCCATCCTCATGAATGCTTTTGGCTTAATTAATTAATTAATGTAATTTAGCATTGTGTCTTCTCTTGTCCATGTGGCAGTTTCTTTGAGAGTTTTTTGACTCACTCTAGAGAGAACCATTTCCTTTCAGGCAGCGTGATTATATCAGAGAGGGAAGAAAGGTGTTATCTTACAAACCTGCAATTGCCTTAATAACTATTTTTCAAGTTTTCCCACCATTTCTGCTTCTGAATATATTTAATCCTTTAAAAATGCATCAAGGAAATAGGTGAGAGGTGTTATTTTCAACCCCAATGTGAAACAAACAGAATCTAATAATTTTGAGGATATATTTCCCTTTATGTTACCCTGATGGGCAAATGGGCACATATTGGTGTGAAGAGTTTTCTCAACTCTAGTTGAGAACACAAACAGAAAAAATGAAGACATTTAAAATTTAAAAAAAATATTTTTTCCCTAAATTTTCAGGATTATTCAGTCTAGTTTTAATTTTAATTTCCTACATATGGATTCTAATAATCCCCAAAAGTACTTGCACTGAAATCCATGTCTGCCAGTTAGCTTTGCATCACTAAAGGGTTTGGATTTAGCCCCAAGAAATGCTACACAAAATGTTTACATTGTGGAACAGAGTAAATGGGTAAAATCTGTATTCACCACACAGAAGATAATAAGATGGCAGTTCAGGCAAGCTTTTTTTGATAGAAAGTTACGTTTTACACTGAAAATCATGTTTCTGCTGTTGAACATTCCTGGGTTCCTCCTACACCCTTCAAGTGTGATTATGAGTACCAATACAACATACAAGTCTTTTGCAAAGTGAAAATTACTGTTTCTCCTTATGAAATCTTGAAGAGTGGCTGCAGTATTTTATTTCAGTCATATCTTCAGTGTACTTTGGTGATTTTTTTTGTGCTAACAAATACATGTGCTTGTGCTAACAAATACTACCACAGTCATAGGAATATAATTTGCCTTAAGAGAACACATTATTGCTGCAAGTGATCTGTTCATGTGGATCATGGAACTTGATGGCCTGATATCAATTTAGTTCTCAGCAAGCAATTAGGGAAACTGTAGTCCTCTTGGAGAGCTTGGATACAGTAATTTGTTTAAAGTTGTGACATGTAAAACACATAGTGAGAACTTCGGAGTGAACAGGAGTTTATGGGGTGTAGGAAAAGCTGTTGGGAAGACTTTGATTGTGCTCTGTGCCGGCTTGGGGTTGGGTTAAACCCGAGACCGCGGGGTCCTTTAGCTGAGCTGTAGTGCTGCTTATCTCTCAGTAGTGGAGCAAATAGCAGACAGCTTTCAGCTGTGAGCTGAGAACTGAAATGCAGCAGCCCACAATGAAAGAGAACAGGCAGCAGCCAAGGCAGATACGATGGAATGACCTAAGGTGATCTCCCTTTATTCAACAGGGGTAAGGGTTCATATAGGTTTTGGAGGGAAAGGGCTAGAACAGGGGCATAACATGGGTGGGGTATGCAGGACTTGGAGATGGGATAGGGTAGGTCACAGGGATGGACAGGGGAAAAGATGAGTAAAACCATAACATAACTGGGGGGGAACAGGGGGAAACATTATTGGCTGAGGGCAGTTACCATGGTGGAAAACTGCCCAATTAGCAGACTGTTGCTGTCCTTTGACACAGTCTTCCCTTTGATACTAGATACATTCTTAGGGAATGAGGTATGGTAGGCAAACTTGTTGTTTTAAGCCAGACTCACTATAAAGAACCACAAGTCTCATTTAGATGTATTGTCCTAAGGTTTTTCTCCGGCTGCCATCTTGACCTCGAGTTCAGGGGTGTCTTCCTTCCACCGACCATAGTCTGTCTCAGGCTCCTGCCTAACCCCATCAGTGCTCCAGGTTTTAGTGTGATGCTGTTAAATGATTCCTCATCCTATGTTTTGTTTCCATGTTGGACTAGAAAATGAATAAGCACTTCCAAGAGTGGAGTCAGCTACAAAACCTCTGGTGGGGACTGAACAACCCTTTTGTTACAGTCACCTAAACTGTGTAAAGTTTAGGAGAAAGTGGGGCAGGTCTATCTGCTCTGTGTGAGCAGGACAGGACCCAGGGAAGGGCTGGAGCTGTGTCAGGGCAGGGTCAGGTTGGATCTCAGGACAAGGTTCTTTCCCCAGAGGGTGGTTGGCACTGACCAGGCTCCCCAGGGCAGTGGGCACAGCCCCAAGGCTGCCAGAG
>JAWWLV010000021.1:3784220-3811818 GCA_035041135.1 Platyrinchus mystaceus
GGTTGGCACTGACCAGGCTCCCCAGGGCAGTGGGCACAGCCCCAAGGCTGCCAGAGCTCCAGGGGGGTTTGGACAACACTCTGAGGGACAGGGTGGGATTGTTGGGGTGTTTGTGCAGGGACAGAAGTTGATCCCTTCCCACTCAGGGTATGCTGTGATTTTATAATATGCTATTGTGGAGATTCCTGGGAGTAAGGAAGGTACTGCTGAGTGATGCAGCAAGGAACTGCCTGGTCCCACCCAGTGCCAGCTGCTCCAGGTGGGAGGGCTGTAGGCTCAGAAGGGTTAATTTCCCTTATTCTGTTTGAGCCTTTTGTTTCTGATTGCTTTTAGGTGGTAGGTGAAGCCCAAAAAACTCAGCAAGGCACTAGGTCAGATATAATACAATTCATCCTGATCTAACCTAATCCTGATCAGGTAAGTGTATAGCAGCAATTTTTATATTTACCTAATCTTGATCAGGTAAGTGTGTAGCAACAATTTTTATATTTACCTAAAAAAAAATCTTTAAAAGCTGAAGTTCAGTTTATGAATACTCGGAAGTGCTTATAAAATGTTGCTTGTATTCATAGCGCTCGATGCTTCATGTGAAACATTCAAATAGGTTTCCAGAAGTGTTCAAGGGCTAATGATGAAAAGGGGGTACAACTGAAAAAAAAGAAAAAAAAAGAAAATTACTGCTGTGAACAGTTCATCCAGCTCAAAGGGGAGAAACTTCCCCTGTGCAGGGAACCAGAGTGAGACCTATTTGCCACTTAATTAACACTTAAACCCACAATATATGGCCCTGTGCACTGCAGTGATTTTCTCTGAGGACACAGGCACAGAGAATGAGCTCCAAACTCGCAGGCTGGTGCCATTGCTCTGGCAGTCTCATACATCACTGCCTGCACCCAGTGGTTTTACAATTGTGCCGTGCAGTGCAAGCTGAAAATGTTCAGAATTGTCCCAGTCAGCTGGTGAGAATTCAAATAATGCACAGGAGTTGAAAGTGAATGAGCAGCTAAAACATGAGGTGTCATTTATAATCCAATCACTGTGTTGCAGCCTGAGAGTAGGTATAATTGTTTTTAGTGTGTGTGTAGTAAACCCCAGATCAGAGCAGGAACGTAGCGATGTCTGGGATGAGTAGCAGAGCAGAAGGTGGTATAAATGAGAATAAAAACCAGAACTGTTTTTCTCCAAAATGCACTTTAAATATGAGAGTATATATGTGGAGGATGAGAGAGAATGACAAAAAAATTATCAGCATTTTGAAAAAGATTCTGCAAACATGCACATTTAAATCCCTGACATGCAGTTTTTATAAACAGGGCTGATGGGCCAGTTTATACAGTTCTCAAGCGTTTCTATTCTCATGAGATAACTCTTAGAAAACTTAGACATCTACTCGTGTTATTTTCTTCACTGTTCTTTTCTGCAACACAAACAACTTTATTTTTTCTTGATATAAAGGAAACCATCATGAGAATCACGTGATCTGAGCAATAATGTATGTCTGACAATCTCACTGTGTCCTAAATAGAATTTCATATTTCAGATTGCCTTTCACCCAGAGGTGAAAGACAATCAGACATCTTACAGAAGTTCTTTCTGATGCTGCAGTATTTCATCTCTTTGATTTGATGATATTTATACAGATACTTTGCCTGTTGCCAACTGAAGGGATGGTATGTGATGTGCTCTTTTTTTAAAAGAGGAACAATTCTGACTGGTCAACTTCAGGGAAACAGCATTGGGGAAACAAATTATTTTCATCCAATTTGGTAGAGTTTCACAACAATAATTTTTTTTCTTGTTGATCATTTTCTAGTGCAGATGGCTTTGTGCATCACCACTGATTTGCACGTGTATTAGGGAGAGGACTGCCGTGATCCTGATGATGTTAGTATTGATGCTAAAAGTGAGCTGGATAACTCCAAGCTTTTCTTGAAGTCACAAGCTTAAGGCTGAATTTGATTGCCAGTGAATCCTTCCCTGTGATACACACAGTGTGGACAATACTGACTGAGCTGGGAATTGCATCCACACTGCACAGCTGTCTGCAGGCAGGGAACATCACCGAGTCCTGGTGCCAGAGAACATTCTCATGTTTTCCAAAGAATCTTAGAAAAAATGAGTTTGGAGGAAAGCTCCTGAGCCCTGCTGCCCTGCTGGTACAAGTCCTAACCAAATCCAAAAACTGTAGTGGCTTCCTTCCTCCTGTGAGTCTGGAATGTCTTTCCATGAAAACCAGTGTATGAGGAAGGTCTGTACATGGGCTAAGCCTTGGTTGTGTTCCTGGAATAATCTTTTTAGATGTAACCTAAAGGAGTTCAGGCATATCAGAAAGTGTTTTTCTGAATCATCAGGGGACCAGAGTAGGACTATTTTGCTCTCTCAAAGTAATAATGAACACATTACTGAGAGTGAGTAAAGAAGGGCATTAAAATCAAAACCACAGCAGGTGAAGATTAGAAGTGAAATAGCCAGTCCCTTGCTAAGCTAATTCCTCTTGAGAGTAAAGAAAAAAGGACCTTCAGTTCTTGTTCTGTAAAAATATGCAATAAGCTTAAAGCAGATCTATGAGACTATAAATTACTTGAATTTTTGAGTAGGAATTGTCATTGTAATACATGGATCAATGAAGAGGATTTATATAGTTCCCAAGCAGATACTTCAGAACAATGGTCAATTCCTCATTACCCCTTACTCTGAGCCTGTCTCATTTTATGTGCTATCCTCTCAAAAAATATTCCTGACTGATGTCTTTGTGCTTTGCTGGTGATGTTCCTGTGGAATGTGTTGCATGCCAAACTTTTATGTAGTGCAGGTTGGCCAGAAACAAAAAAATGTACCCTCCTGCCAATTCCCCTCTGCCACCTCTACCCTGTTTTCTGACAAGAAGGTAGATGTAATTTACTAAGATAAATACAGGGGTTTTTTTAATTATCACCTCCTTTGCTATGGTATAGATGAATTGTATGTTCTCCATGTTTTGAGATATATTTGAGTCCTGGGTGATAAATAATTTTTTAAGATAATGTCATCATTTAAACAGAAAAGTTATATGAAGAAATACTGTCCTTTTCAGGAACTGGCACAGTGTTTACAGATATCTGTGCAAAAAGAACATCAGCCAAACTTGTTTTAAATTATGGAGTCTCTGAAATAAAAAAATAAAATGTGACATTCAAGCTGGGCTATTTCTGAAGTCTATCTCATCAGTAAAGAAAAATATGGACAATTTGCTTTCATAATGCCAGAAATTAGTGGAAGGTAAAAAGGAGCAAATGATACTGGATTGGTGAAAGACAAAATGATGGAGATTGGAAAAAAAAAAGCTGCTATTCACAGGAGGTTCCTCGAGCATTATTTACCTTCCTATTGGAGAAGAGAAACAGCACTGTTACAGCCTTTGGCATTTCAAGGCACTGTAAGATTTTTTTTCTGGAGAAATCGGTTCCATCAGGAGTCAAAGTGAATTGAAGGGGAGCTCTGTACTTCTGTCTCTTCCATGAACATCACCGGTTTCCACTGCTGTAGTAGCTGGATGCCTCATTTTTTCATCCAGTTATCTGCACACCTCACTGGATGCCTCATTTTTTCATCCAGTTATCTGCACACCTCAATGGTGTAACAAGATGCTGTTTAGGACCTTGCTCAAGTTAAGGAACTGAAGCTGAGATGTTGAAGGGCTTGTGTAGGGCCACACACAAAATGTAATAAGGCAGGAACCCTCACCTAAAAGCTATGCATGTCCTGTAAGACCAGGAGAGCCTTCTTCCCTATTGGTATTAAAGCAGACAATAGCTGGGACAAGTTAACAGAACATGCTTTAGGTGAAAAAAGTACAGAAAATACCAGATTTTATGTTTCCATTTTTGGTTACAACTTCTGTTAACGGAGTTGTGATGTTGTTCAGCTGAAGGGAACAAGAACCTTCCACTGAGTTTAATCAGCGTGACTTAACGATTCCTCAGTATTTAGATGAGTGAGCCGCCTCATTCCTTAGGAATATTTTAAATGAACCAATCTAGAATTTTTTGCTCAGTTCAAAATCCGGATACTTTTTGGTCTGCAAATTAATTTGCATGTCTCTGCATTCCTGTGAGGGACCTAGGAGTGGAAAGGAAGTGCTATGTGAGGAACGTATTTCTGAGTAGTCCAAATGGGAATGGTAATCTCAAGAGATGAAAAAATTACTCTGGCTTGCTTTTGTACCAAAGGAATGCTCTGGATAATCAGTTAAAAAGCCTTTGAAATGAACCTTCAAAAATTTTAGAATCATCCCTCTCTCATAAAAGGCCTTTTCTGCATCACATCAGTGAGATGAGATGAAATGAAGATGAAGGTTTCTCTATTTAAAATTATTTCTTTCTGACATTAGTTTGAATTTGGCTTTTTTTCCCCTCTGCAGCAATCTCAGTGGAGATCCTGTGGCACGGGCTGCTGTTCCTCTGCTCAGAAATTTTACATTTCAATGATATGTTTGTATTCCTAGATCTAAGCAGATAGAGATAAGTAGCGACTTGAGCATGCCCTGAATCTGGGATGTGCTGTCCTCAAGCTAGGGAATAAATGTACTTATAATGGGTTAGTCATTTGTGTTCCTGAGGGAGCTGGGACTAGAGGAGAGGATTCTGAATGTCAGGGATGCTCAGCTTAGCCCTGCACTGAACACACAGGGAGTGTTGGGAGTCCTGGGGTGCTTGGGTGTATGTTCTGAAGTCAAGTGGCACACACAGCTCCTCTGAATGAGGTCTTGGACAAATGGCCACTACTGTGTGTCCTCAGCTGGGCTGTGAGGAGAAAATATAGGGGGTCTTATTTTGGGAAAAAATGGAAGGTGGGTCTTGTAAAAGGAAATAACACGTTCTCAGTAATACTGGAAGCAAGTTGGCAGGTTTTTCATTCAAATCCCTGAAATCCAATATGCTTGACAATCCTGTTACTCTTCCTTGTTGGTACAACATAATATTTGTGACAGTGGTGAAAGGTAGTTGGGTCTTCACATGTGTCCTCCTCACAGGCAGGAATTGTCCTAAGATGAAAACCACAGGTGGGAACTGCAGGAGGAACTCTCTGGATGCTTGAATAATGAGTATATATCAGAGATAGGGAGCTGTGGGGATGGACATTGACTTTGGTGCACACTGGCCTGCAGAAAGGTATAAAATGTTTCTGGAGACTGGGACAATGGGAAAAACTGGTCTCCAAAGGTTGCAGGCAGGTTTCAGGTGTATCCCCTCCCAGGCTGGGACACCTGCAGGGCATGTCCAGCCTGGCCATGGGGAACACTCACTTTGGGACAGGTGAGTGAAAGCCCTCAGATCCCATCACACATGGAGATAAAATCCAGCAGCAACTCCACAGGTGCCCTGTGCTCTGTAACTCTGCATTCTACAAGGCACAAACCTGTGCTTTTCCACCCAAACCTGCTTCTGTTGCAACCCTTTAGACCTGCTTTTATTCCATCCTGCATTGGCAAGATTTAGTTACTGTATTAGATTTATTAACTAATCATAATCATCCACTAATCTGTGCCATATTTCTCACACCTGACCAAGAGCTTTCTCTCTACTCCTCTGCTACAGTGGGTCAGGCTGTACACCAAATAAACAGGGTGGCTTTCTAGACAGATGAGCTTGTTTTGTAATAATTATGATCCAGAAGGCTTTAGGTAATGACATTCCATAAATTATCCGTCCAGATTCCTAACCATGTCTTACACCAGTCTAAGAGTAATCATGCCCACATATGGACACTGATCCTTGGTAACATCTGTGTAAGAATCTCCATTAGCAACTCTGCTTTCATCTTGTTTGCTATTTTATTTGTCTTGTATGATAAGAGGTCCTAGGGATTTTTTCCTTCAGTGTTTTAAGGAAAAACAGCAGGCCTGAAGAGAATGCAAATTACTTCTGTTTTGCTTTTTATGTTGATTATGGATAAAAGGATGAGATAACAGTAGTTCCATAAAAGATTCTTTAAAGGTATGACAGATTATGTATTATTTGTTATCTAAATATTTCCTTCTCCCCATTCTCTGTGCTTTGGAAATAACAAAAGTTATCAATCACCTGGAACTGCGCTGATGTTTCCATGGCAGTTTAGCAATTAGGTCTGTTCACCAGGGGCTCCGATTAGTCCAATAAAATCCTTTGTGCAATTCTTTCAGACAGACTATTACCCTCTGTTGCCAGCCCATGAATAAAGTGAAATTATTCCAGCCACAGACACTTATTTTCTCATTGATACACAATACTCGGGCTTTAAATGCCTTTATTGTGTTCTTTTCGGTTTCTCGAGACAAGAGGTTGTGACCTGCCGATCCTTTGCATAACAAAGTGTTCAGGGATCTGTGGCATAGCCAGGTGAGGGGACACCCAGGGACAGAGCTCAGCCTGTGAGAGCATAAAAGCCCGGGGTGTCCTTTGTTCAGGGTCCCTCCTCGGAGGCACCGGCTCAAGCTGTGATTTTGTGTCTCTTATACTTCTGCCTACAAGTATTGCCACGCGAAACATTTCCTAGGAAGGGATCGGTGTGATTGACACAAGAAAAATTTCACATACACTTTGGACACTGTAATAAATAAAGTAAGAAAAATATTGCAAGTATTATAATTTTTTGCAGGGTTAGGTGTTGGGTGCTTAACAATTATCTTCTTCTTCGGGGATATTTTAAATCATAAAGCTGACATTTTCTTTGATTTCTTTGAAAAAATCTCCATTTCATTCAACTGGCAAATAGTAGAGTCTGTAGTGGATAAATTACTCTTACCTCATTATTCCTTGACAGCTGCCCTACATCAGAAATTTGTGTGGTTTGATTCTGTGTTCACTGAGACGGGACAAGTCTGTGCTGTAGGCTAAAAGAACATGGATCTTATGGGAGAGCACAAGCAGGTGATGCTATAGTAAATAACCTGACATGCACAGAAAACTTAATTCTGGAACATTAGGTAAATGTTTGCAGAGTGGCATAGTTGCCTTTTATTTAAGAAAAAAAGAAAAGAAACAAGGAGATAGTGTCTTAAGAATGGGACATTAAGCAGATGACACTCACCTTTGCTGACACTGCTCGTCTGTCAGTGCAGGATTCCAAAGCAAAAAAACACTTTAAAGTATTTGAATATTTCACTATTTTTTAATCAAGAGTATAGCCGGGTCTCTTCAGAAAACTCTTGTCATCCTCACTCTTCCTTCTGTCCAAGCAGGCAACCTTTGTTATTAATTCCTGTCAATTAGTATGACCTCTCACCTTCTCCTCTAAGAATAGAGGGAAACATGATGGAGCGTGAAGATCTCATAAACAGCTAAGCTGTGACTCTACTCAAAGGTAATCAATGCCAAGTAGAATCAAAATATGGTCATCACTTTTTATTCAGAGGGAACAGATGCTCAACCCACATCATTGCCATGGAGACCTTGGAATTCCTCAATACCCTGTTGTTGAACCTTTAGAGATGTAAATGGGACATGCAGAGCACACAGCTCTTATTAAGGCTTGAATATGCATAAATACAAAAATGAGGTATCATCCACCTGTGTGCAACCTGTAATTTTCTTCAGATTGATTTGTGTGTATTAGTGCTAATGTTAGCCTTCGTGAGGATATGCTTGGTGTGCTGTGAACTAAATGGCAGAGGCTGCCCTTTGAAAGTCCCTGGAATTTGCAGATGTGTACCCAGAAGCTGGAGCAATGCCCAAAGTTTCCTGCTGTAAAATCAATATACTTTTGCCAAGGGGCCTATTATTTTGAGCTTTTTATGTAACCAATGTTTTGATAAGAACAATATAGAACCACTAATACTGTTTCTTGTAGAGATGCTTTGCTTGGTAGATATCAGAGGTTTACAAAGGTACTGAGGTGCCTGTCGATATATTTGATGTATCTGAGGCATTATTACAGATCTGTTCATGTGTGTCCTGATCAGATAGCTGGTTATGTAATCACCATGATTATCCCAAATTAATGTGTTGAAAATTATAATGTATTGCACACTTCATTTACATTATTTAGTCTTGCTGGATTAACTCAGATCAGTAATGCATGTTCTCTGCTGTATTTGTTAAATATTTCACTTTTGGGGATGCAGTTAGACATTATACAAGTAATTCATGATTTGGGATGGACTTTGACACAACAGCCCCAAATAATCCCTATACAGGGAACAATGTTAGACTAATTTGGAGGTTTTTTGAATGAGTGCAGAAAACAGAATGAAATATGACTACATCTACTCTGGTAGGTACTGAGACAGTACAGAGTAACACAGTAGCCTCATACTTAATTCTGTGATTTTTCAGACTACTGGGTACATAGATTTTTAAAATTAAATATTTTCACTGCATTAACCATTTTTAAGTTAGAAGTGTTGTCCATATTATTTGTCCTTTAGTGCATTAAGCTGCCTGGGATTCTTCTATCCATTCAATATTAAAAATGCAGGCAGCAGCAAAAATTTCCTAGCATAAAACAAGCAAAACCTCTATAAAACCTCCTTACCCTGCTCACCTCACCTTGAGATGAGTTTTGGAATTGAGCTTGGTTTTAATGAAATATAAAATTGAATGTTCACGTTCAGACCATGCTCCCTTTTGATACTGTACTTGCTCAGTAGATATTTTCCAGTATATTCATTTCTTCCCACAGTCCATTGGAGAGCCACATATTCATCAGCAGCTCAGTCCAAGCTGACATTTCTTTTCTCAAAGATAAAACAATAGCACAGTTCTTCCAGTAATGCAATATATTTTTGTTTAATTTCTCGTTGTGTTACGCTTGAATGTCAGTTATCAGTCAGATGAAATGAAAATTATATCCTTAAGCAAACAATGGGGGATTCTGCCAGTGTGACCTTTAGGGTCAATCATCTCATTAGCAGTCAGCTTTTACAACTGCATGTTATTTATAGGAGAGGGATTTACAAGCTGTTAAACTAAACAACAAATTAAATTGTCCGTGAGCCATCATCATCTGATATAGAAATTCCCCGTGGGTAACAAGCTGCTGCTTTCTCAATGGGAAGTTTTGGAAAAAAATTAATACAGTTTATTTTTTGCCAGCATAACCTTTATAGGGAACAGTCCCTTTTTTATGATGACAGAAAACTGTGCCATCAGTGCAAACAGCTCCAGATGCACAGTGAAATTCAACAGTCACAAACCACAAGCCTCATTTTAATGAATGCTCACAGGCATCTCTCTCATCTGCTAATTGTTTTCAATCAAATTTAAAATACCACAAATAGAGAGTAGCTCAGTAGTGCATTTGCAGTCTCCATTAACTAACATTTTTTTATTAAATATATTTAAAAAGCAATAATCTGAGAAGATAGCTGCAGGAAAGGGTTCCATCTCTGCACTTGGAAAACAGTAGGATTGTTTCAAATAAGCTGTGAACCTGAGCATAGTATAATGTAATAAGAAATATATTGTGATATCATGCATCCAGTGTTCTTGAACAATAGGTAGGGTAGATTTCTAGCAAGTCTAATGATGATGTTTTGAACTGACAAACTCAATGTACAAGCACTTTAGTTACTCTCACAGGGACCCTTCATTTTACATGTTTGGCTGTTTCTGCCTTAATCTTTCAGGTATTGCAGTCTTAGTGCTAGTCTTCTCATGAAGTCTGTTAATTGTTCTGTTTGTAGTCAAATTGCTTATCACTTGCTGAAGTCATTGTGTGTTTCAGTTTACTTCAATTTCTGTGCATTCTTTTTTAATACTGTTGTTATGAAAAAGAACCACTATAGACCAGTCCTAATCTATCATTTCCCCTTGTTTCACTACTTCACTTTTGACTGGTATCAAGACAACTCCAAAGAAAAGCTCCTTCCATTACTCATTGCTTTGTGCCTATTCTGACCTCTCTTTAAACTGCACATGGATGGGCAGAGAAATAGAGAGCTGCTTCCAAGGCTTCTGAGCTCCTTATGGACAACTGTTTCTGGAAAAGAAGGAGAATCCCAAGCCAGGTGCTTACTTAAAAAAAAAAAAAAAAAAAATTAAAAAAAAAAAATCCCACAGAACCCACAAAACCTTTCCACATTTTAATATTTAGTCTACTGGCAGGTAGGGTAGGGGAGAGCCAGCCCTGATACTATAAGCTCAAGTGAAACAATGCTCACTTTTCATGAGAACTAAATGCAATTTATGAAATCTGCACCTCTCCGTTTAGCCAAGTCAGCTGACCTTTGATAACTTACTTCGTCTATGACCTTAACCAATGCAAGATTAATTTCTCAAATATAGTCAAAGCCAATGATTTTTGAGAAGTCTGGTGACTCTGTAACTGATAACACCACCAACAGCAGGCCTTTGTGCTGACCTTATGCTTAAATTCACGGTACACATACCAAAAATGCCCTGCAGGACATACAAGGTTACATAAAACTATTCTAATTCCTCACACAGCATGAACCTAAACCCAGTTATTTGCAGAGAGAGCTTTTGTCAGAGTAGTGTCTCTACAAAGGTCATGACTTTTTTCCAGGCTTCCATGAAAAGGTGAATCTAAGTTTAGACTGGCAAGAAGCTGAGGAGGACGTGGAATTTTCACTGAAAGAAGGGTAAGGTCTGTATCTACCTTCTGATATATTTATGATGGATTAGACAATGGCACAAATTACCATGTTCCAAGCTGTGGCTGCCCCTGGATCCCTGGAAGTGTCCAAGGCCAGGTTGGACAGGGCTTGGAGCTGCCTGGGCTAGTGGAAGGTGTCCCTGCCCATGGCAGGGGGTTGGAACTGGATGATCTCTAAGGTTCCTTCCAACCCAAACCATTGTATTGTACTGTGATTGGATGATTCTGTGACTAATTCTGAATAGCTCTCAGATGGATTAAATTAAATATGCTGTTACTCAGTCAAAACTCACAATTAGATTTCCTTTTTTCCCCCCTCAATGTCAGAAGAACAGTGTCTAAATTCCACAGTGAGAGTCCACATTAAAGAAGGAATTACATTTAGGGACAGCTGAGGGCTTTTGGAAAAAAAACTTAATAGCAAAATACAAATCATGACTTTAAATCTGTGAAAATGTTTTAAGAGTCAGGTACTCCACATTCTCTCATGGTGTATATTTTATACACCATGCTCAGCTCCAGAAACGGCATCTCAGTGAAAGAATTCTGCTGGATTTTGGGCATAAGCTGCTGACATCACCCTGTCCCACGTGACTCACTCAAGTCACTCACAATCACTTGAGTGGCATTTGGTTTTCAGTTCTGTTGCGACTGCAGAGCCAATGGCACGACGAGCTGGGGTGTATTTTGTTCCTGTGCGTCATCAGCAGAACTGCAGCTGGGTCTCGGTGTAGAACTTTTATTAGAAGGATGCTGCATGAAGCAGAAGGAACACAGCTTGACTTTTCAGATCCCAGACTGAGTTTGCTGCTCTGGCAGTCGGAGAAGTGGGGGAGAGGCTTTTGACATGCAAATTTCGCATCGTTTTGGTACAAAGGCGAGTGATGGGTGATAAACACCCCATCATAGATACTTTGCGCAGACAGAACCACACTTCGAGATGTACAGCCAGGAGAAGGGACTGTGATAGGGACAGAAATGTCTACAAACAATGAAGCTGCAAGAATCTCAGTTGTGTTAGTGACAGTGGCTGAAAATGGCATCATAAAGAGCAATAGTGTGAAATTACTGCATACAAGGAAACATTTAAATCAGGCATTAGGGAAAAAGAATCCTTAACAACGAGAAAAATTAGACCGCGGAAGTACCTATTTTTAGAGATATCTGAAACATCACTATGAGCTGTTCCAAAGTGTGATTTCACTTGACAAGTAGTTATAAAAACCGCAGTTTCTTTACCCATTGTGTCTGTTCAGCCATATTTACTGATTTTTACTGACAACAACTTGGTTTTATACCATACAGTTCTTATGGGCACTGACGAGCAAGAGGGAGAGAATAAGGTGAAGTTTACTGGGCTTCAGTTGTAATCAAACTTAGAACTGTGAAAATTCCTAAAGAATATCTCTACTTTAGGACTAATTTTGTAATAATAGAAGCAAGGATGTCACTCTTAAGTGCAAAATTCAGCCACATGGCTATTCTAAGCAAAGCAAAACTTTTTAGAACTGTGGAGTGGAGAGTTTCTGAGTTGTTGTAAGAATGTGAGAGAATCGAGGGGTCTTTTTTTCAGAAATAATATCTTCAATTAAACTGCTGATATTTCCATAGAGCCCCTATTTGTAATCCAGCATGGTAGTAGCCTTCAGGTCTTAGTCTCATTTTGCAGGTCATGGTAAAAAATTGAGTGAATTCCAAAGATAAGAGTAGCATGAACAGGCTGAAATGGTGAAAGTTGGCACCAGATAATTTCTACAAGAAACAGAGAAGTTTGCACTCGAAGTTTATTTTGTGCAATGAATAGTGAAAGTACTTTTTTTTAAAAACAAAAACATCCTGTGGCACAGGGAACAACTCAGTTGTTTTGCTGTGTTTTCATATGGGCTCATAGGGGATATTTGGGTTTGGGTTTGACTGTTACTTTGGTTTTGTGTTTTAGCCTTTGGTTGCTGTAGAAACAGTTTGTTACACATTTAGGGTGTGTAAGGGCAAATTGAGGATAGGTGGCAAGCTCTCCTACTTCTGTCTATAGGACAGAAGCCACCTGTAAAGCCTTCTCCTGGTAAATGTGCATCTCAAAATGCAAACATGAAGCAAGTCCTTATATCAGGGACATTTGCAAAGGATTACAGGTGACTTACTGCAGTAATAAGTGTGGAAAAGTGAGGGAAAAAAAAATCCAGGCTGCATTCCTGTGTGCTGGGGGTTTGCAAGAAACAGAATTCTCATACAAAGTGGGAAGATACTTTCCAGAACTGGGTGGTTCTGCTTATTAATTAAGATATATTAGTTATTATATCAAAATCTACCAGAAAACACTAATTTCTTCTCTTTATTTCTCACTTTTATTTATTTAAATCTTTGGAAGGAAATTCCCTGTTTACTCTTTTGAAAGTTCACAGTATTTTCACATACAGAGTTTGCCGAGACTCCTGTCCATCCCTAATTTGTGCTGGATTTATGAGCAGTCAATACTTGACACTCACTCGTGAGCCACAAGAAATCCATTATATGTGGTATGCTACAGCTTTTAATGTTGTATATTGTATGTGTTTAGCTTAGACTATTTTATTATTTAGCTTAGTTTATTTTAGGGTAGATCAATACCACCTGCTGAATTTGTTAGTTTCCAAGGCATTTACTAGCACTGTGGCAAAGAAAATGAGTGCCCAACCACAATGTATATTCCTTTTTATCACTTAAGATAATTCCAGTTAAAGCAGTTTATGTACACTTTCAGAAATTGGATGTTAAAAGCATTTTAAGAGGTTTCAAGGATAGAATTACTGACATTCTGAAATCATGCTTAAAGGCCAATTTTATCTTCCCTGTATTAAACTTTTCAAGAGTTTTTAACTTTCTTCTTAGGTCACCCTTGTGCAGTTGTTCATTAGCCCTGGGAATGAACTCCCATGCCTTGTCACTTCTAAATCACAAACAGGCTTTCTCTTTCAGTTCACTGTGAAAAGTTATTTGGTAAATATAGTATTAAACAGGTGTTCCACTTTGATAAGATGTTCCTGAACATACTTATCCCTCAAGAAGGGGGATCTAGCTGCCAGTCTGGAAAGCTCTGCCTGAGTTCAGAGTCAGGTAGGTGTTGGTTTGGGTATTTTCCCATTTCAAACACTACTACTTGCAATAACCAGTCTGTTTTCTGAATTAAGCTGCTGGTGGTGTCTCTGTAGCCCCTCTTGTACATCTATAATTGCCTGGAACTCACCAAACTATTTCCGGGAGGTACTGGCAGCAATATCCTGCAATCAACTCCAAACCATTTTGGCTCTGCAGGAGCAATAGGAATAAACTTTTGTCACTAACTAGAAATGACTGGATACATATAGAGATCAGATTTGTTGAGAAAGGAGGTGCCATTTTCTCTTGTCGCTTCCCAGAGCAGAGCAGGGCCGTAAATAAGACCTGACGGAACACTGCTCTGTCTGGTGTCTGAGTGGACAATGTGGTACATCATTGTGCAACATCCCCATTTGTTTGCAGTTCCTCAGCCAGCTCCCAGGCCAGCTGGCTTCTTTCCAAGTCATTTTGAATTACTCTTGGAAGATTGTGTAAGACATTCTGTCCAATAGTTTATTATCATAGAGATCTTGAGCCAGATCATCCTTTCAGAAGCCTTTTTTCCCCCTATATTATTCTATATTTCAGTAAGGGGGACCAGCCCCAAAGACAATTTGCAAAACCTTTAGAGGAGTTCTTTAAGAGGAAGAGGAAATACTTTTATGGATATGATGGGGCTGTAGGGTCCCCATTTCTTGTTATGTTTGTTGTCTTTTGCCTTTCTTACACCCTCTAGAAATACCAATTTCCTTACTTATTTGGTACAGTCTTATTTTATAATCTTATGAAAAAAATAAAATTAATGAGGGCAGTGGAAAACTTGTTTTCTTTTTAAACCTGCCCAGTTTGCAGATGGCACTGAGAGCTGGTGTAGTCTTTTGGGGTTCAGACTTCAATTCCATTTCTTTATCCCAACTCTTTGACTGGACTTCTCTCCTTGTGCCTCAGTTTCTCTTTGCTAAAATAAGATTAATGAAACTGACCTTTGTAAATCACTTTATCACTCCTATAGAAAGCATAGGTTGAAGTGATTTTTCCTCTATTGATAAGATTTTTTTTTTTTAAAGACCAAACCAGAAAGTAGTACTGAAGCATTTGGGGAGGGTGAGAGGACTGTGACTTTTAAAAACACTCTTCCCATGCAAGATGCACTAAACAGTGCCTGCCAAGATTGTCCTTTTGGGGCTAATCTTATCCTAAAGATTTGTTGATATTAAAACAAAATAAATTTTAAAAAGAGTCTTGTTTCTCTCTTACAAGGTTTCACCTTTCCTTGCATCCTTTTTCCTGCAAAAGTGGCAGAAAAGAATTTATAGAGCTGTTCATTATCAAGCAAGTTCTGGTGTTGGAGATGTTTCTTCAGTGCTTGGGTGGGTCATTGCTCAGTAGGGTCACAATGTTTCTTGCATTGCTGAGAAAAGAAATAGCAGACTGGATATTTTTTAGCTTTCTGTTTTTCTAAAAATGTAATGTCATAACTCTTCCATTTCCATGTTTTCTACTTCCTGTTATTTCTAAAAGAATGAGTCAGAGAAATGGAAACAGAGCTGTTGTGAATAATTTAAAAGTGGTCTGAGAATAGCTAACCATTACTTCTGGTGGTGCTGCTTGTGATGGTTATACAATGATAAGATTATCAAAAGGATTGTGGGAGACAGAAAAATGGAAAGGATGCATTAAGTCATGTAGTCATTTTTGTTATTGCAGAATTATGCCGTACATTAGCTTTACTAATGGCTTGTCTGGCTACCTTTAAAAAGTTTGAGAAAATGGATTTCCAGAATTTCTTTAATGTTACCCCTATATTTTCTGCTTACACTAAAAGATTATTATTATTATTATTATTATTATTATTATTATTATTTCATCCTCTTATTTCTGGAGATTCTTTGTTTTGCTAAAGGCTCTACAGGTTAAACCAGTGATCCCTTTCTTTTCGTAGCAGTGATGAAACAATCACACTTCATATTTGTGCATGACAGCACATTTTCATGAAAATGCCAGCATATCACAAAAATGATTGAACTTATGAATAAATGTCTTCTTTGCTTTCTCATCTCTTCTGCCTTTGCCTCATCTCTCACACCAGTGAGGGCCAAGTACAATGCATAGCCAGAGACTGGAATTGTTGTCCAGCCAAACCATTTCTGGTTTTTAATGAAAACAGGATGTCCCCATGCTTGTCCCAAGTAGTAAAAACATAGCATAAATTTAATTTTGTTTTGTTTTTTGCATTTTCAGTAACCCTCAACAAATTGTGTAGCCCAAATTAAGTAAATGTTTGATACTGAGTCTGAACATGTGGCAGAATCTCATTTACTCCTTCATACTTGATTTAGAAGAATACCATAAAAAGTAATTAAAATTAACTTATTCTAATTTGTTAACTGATTTCACTGTGGTGGTGAAAAGAAACTTTGGCTTTGCCATAAGAAACCAAATGCTGAAGAACTGTAAAGATCAAATTTTATCAGGATGGGAGGATAACACTTCCCAGACTGAAATTTCAGAGTTTAACTTCCTTCTCAAAACTAAGCTTTCCTGTTTGCTTTTCTCCTGTTAACACTGTTTTCCTAAGAGATTTTAATCCTTAACTCTGACAGAGAAAAGGTCTGGAATTAGAGATATAAATGGCTTAGGGATACGTAGAAGCATTGGGAAATTTTTTCCTGTGTTGTCTGCCAAAACAGAACCCTGTTGGCTTCCCTTTAATTAGTTGATTTCATTGTAACTACACAATTACCTATCTATTAGTATTGCTTAAGCCCTGGTAATTTTCAGGAAAAGTCTACCTGTGAAACTGAGCCCCTTTTTATGGCTCTACACTGGGCTTTTTCTCTGGCTCTGAACTACTCCACTGCAGGGATCTGAGCATGAAATAACCCACCAGGGTGAGTCCCCAGAGCTGTGTGTTTGCAGAATGAGGGGATCTGATTTCATGTGTGTCTGAAGGCTGAGCAAACCCAGAGGAGTCTCTGCCTTCTGCTCCTTGGAGTGCTCAGGAGTGGCCTGGCCATTTCCTCGTCCTTGAGCTCCACACTGCCTGACCAGGATCAGTAATACCTTCTGCTCTGGCACATTTGACAACAATAATTCACTTCACTTGAGGCTTGAAATTCCTCTGGTTTCATCAGTTCCATGTTTCCACCCAAAGCTGTGCTGAGCTTTTATCACCACTGTTCCTGTTCCGATGGAAAAAGCAGCTGGGCAGCCTCTCTGCTTCCTTTCTTCACAGTCTATTGAGCTTCTGTCTAATGGGCAAATATAAAACTGGGACCAATGCCTTGGAAATCCCTGTAAGTTCCACTTAGAGGTCGAGTAGTTACAATCCCCTGAAGTGGTCTGTAATTTAACCCTAACAGCTGCTGATTTTCAGCTGGCTTCTCTATTTATCCTTCTCTCAATTTTTTTTTCCTCATGGATTCAAGTAATAGCTTTAAATCTTGAGGAGAATTGGCCATTTGTCATGGCTGCTGAATCTTCCAGCAGGACAAAATCTACTTCAGGGAAAGACATAGTCACCTCTCAATAAACTTTTCTGACATTGTTCTCTACAAGAAACTACTTTCATTTGGGTTTGACCTCAGCAAGTTTCAATTATGTAAGTTAAAATGTTTCCAGCTTGGTTCTTTCTCTGGTTTTGGGGGATGAGAGTGGAAGACAAGACAGGACAAAAGGTTTATCAAGCAACCCTTAAAGTGGGCTCTTGGCTTTGCCTGTGTTAGGGGACAAAAAGCAATCTTTTCCTTTGGAAGTGCTACCTTGCTTACCCGTGGACTGGACATTTCCCCCTTTCTTGTTTAGGAGATACTATTGGAATCTTAACATTTGTGTGTGTGTGGTTTTTTTTCTAAATTAGTAATTCTTTGCTGCAAAAACACCATATAGAGCATTCTCTAAACTTGGCCCCACACAGCTGGTGTAGGTTAATGTACAGGGTGAGGTGCCTGTGCTGCAGCTCCACCTACACCAGCTCCTCTGCTGATTCCTCTGGGTGCCACATAATGGTCGAACTGTTCAGAAATTTATGGACTTCCCCCAGAGGGTGGTTGGCACTGACCAGGCTCCCCAGGGCAGTGGGCACAGCCCCAAGGCTGCCAGAGGTCCAGGAGGGTTTGGACAACGCTCTGAGGGACAGGGTGCGATTGGTGGGTGTCTGTGCAGGGCTGACGGTTGGACTGGATGATCCTTTTGGGTCCCTTCCCAATCAGGATATTCTGTGATTCTGTGGATCAATCATAGGTTGATTTCCTGAAGAAGAAATGATGTTTAGCTCTCTGTCCTCCTTGGCTCTAACCAGGTGATTGAGAGCATGGGAGAGATGTTTCCTCAAGGTGATTTTTACATTTTACTAAACTAAAGGCAATTAAACTGGGACACATAAAAGCAGGCACTACTTGTTCCCATGCAAGCAGGTTCATTAAATTAAGGTGCATGGGGCCACCTCAGTTTCTGTGGTTTTTTTCTACGTGGTGTTTGCCCTTTCAGTTTGAAGCATTTTTAAATAAACTTACTGTATAAGCTTCCAAAATATCCAAAGTGTACGGATTTGTACAGAACTGTAAGCCATGTTCAGAGGGTGGAGTGGGTGCAATCCCTGTAGCACAGCATATTAAATATGGGCTATTTGGCAGCTCTGAGCTGGACTTAAGTCTGCCTTTGCTGAATTCATGTTTATGGATAGATTTAAAGTAGGATGAAGTAGAGCTCCCTGAATGACTTACAAAGGCATCTGTGCTCCTTGCTGTGGGCTGGGCTCTATCTTGAGCTACCAGAACACATGGATTGGCCATGATCCTGATGAATACCTTAAAGTTTAAACAGGCTTTTACACTTTAGGATGCTTTTCTTAGCCAATAATTTTGTAATTAAAATTCTGCCCGTACCGAAATTTCCATATTTGATTTTACCAAGCACAAAGCTTGTCGTCCTCATTTGAGATTTGTGGGGTCAAAGTTTTACCCCTTCCAATGACTCATTTTCAGTGCTGTGCTGTCAGTTTAATTTTAAGCAGTGAACTGATGAAACCATAGATTAAGGGGTCACAGCAAACAAAAATAAATCAATAGCTTCAATATTCTAGTAGGTTTTCATAACTCCTTGCAGCCTCTGTTTTGTACTCCTTGCTGCTTCCTCCTTTCTTCCAAAGGATAACAGATTGTTTCTTATTTTAGTTATTGTTACAGATGGCAATTTAAGGAATGCAGAGTTTGGCCAAAACTGACCACCCTGGAGTTCAGACCATTCGCTAGTGGAGGAAAAGGGTTCGTGGCTGTTCATAAAAGCAGCCTCTGAACTTCTTTAGGGATATTTGAGTAATCACTGAGTGGTGGAACCAAGACATTTGGACTTTTGCCTCTTGTTAGTGAACATTTACAGAGCAATTACATTTTTAATACATATTGAGCCTGTGTTTTTATTTTGAAACACAAAAGCAGTCTAAACCACTTATGTTTTAGCTGGAGGGGGTAGGGAGGAATATATTTTTGTTTCATAACCATAGCAACTCCTATTTTTTTATTACTCCTTAACGGGAAAATTTGCTACTCTTTAACCTCTTTTAAAAAAATTATTGAAACAAAGACTTTGTTTTCTGTCAAAAATATATTCTGCTTATTAAAACATTGAAGTAGCTCTTTCTTTTTAAAATTGGGTAAAAAGAAAAATTAATATAGAAGATGAAACACTTTAAAGCAGTATCTTTCTCATTTCAATTCAACAGCATTAAATATTTCAATGCTATGTAACTCCCAGTATATTTATTTTTTATGCTAGAGAAGTGAGGCCTATGCTTTTTTAGAGAATCAGTTGTAAATTTCAGTTCACTTCTAACGTCTGATAAAATCCTGCCCTTTTTTTTTTAATTTTTTTTACCCCGGTGATACATGTCCCAGATACTAACTGCTCTGTATATACATTTTTCACGTTTAATAGATGACACTTTATGTAGTGGTTTAACCCTAACATGCATTTTTCAGAAGGAAAGAATGCTTCATGCCATTTATAATTATTATTTTTGATAGGGAATTATTATTTATTAGAAAAATAAATAGATTAAACCCTGTTATATATAAGCACCAAAACAAGGTTCTTTTACATGTAGGCTCAAGAATGTTGAATTAATAACAAAATATTGAATTAAACATATTAAGGCTTTTTGAGTAAGATTGGATTGTCATGAAATTTAAAAGGAAGAGGAGCTGGAATGGATAAGGTGAGTTGTAGTCTATATTATTCCCAGTGTGGTGTGTATGAATTGGAAATAACCTGGAGCTCTGTGCTGCTCTGCAGCACTGTCCTCAGGCTAACAAAGCTGCTCTAAGCCTGCTTTACTGGTGACCTGTCTTCAGGTTGGTCTCAGCGGTTTAATTTTCATCAGCCTTGCCACGTTTTCCTTGAAGAGTGAATCTAAAACCACTGACCAGGCTTGCAGTGCTCCACCTAAGAAATGCAAATGACACCATCTTAGGACCTGCTGAAGGAATGGCTGTTCTGAAGAGGGACATTTGCTGTGCCACTGCCACGGGAGAGGGGGGAGTTCAGATTTTTGCCTGTGGGTGCCCCCAGGAGAGTCCAGACCCTCCCGGTGTCCCACAGTCTGTCAGTGCCTCATAGTGAGACCCTTCACCGATAGATTCACAAGGTCAGGGGCACTTTGACCACCCTTTTAGGGGGGAATCAACAGAGCCAAGACCCCTCAGAGGGCCCTGCCAAAGTTTTATCTGCCGCTGGCAACTGCAAGGACTCCCCTGAACAGCTCAGGGAACAACCCTCTTTATCGATACAAACTGTGACAGGTTAATCAGGTTCGAAGATTGTCAGTGAGAGTTTCTAACTGCAGAAATAGGTTTTAAACCCTTGGCACACAGGTACTGTAGTCTCAGGACCACAGTGTTCCCCCATTTTCCTGGGATTTGAATGGAGGGGGCCACTTTGTTCCCCACTCCATTCTGTTCCTCTGAACAGATGATTATCATTGTACTGGGGAGCATCTCGACCTCAGTACATCCAGGGAGTTGCAGCTGCTTTTTACCCTAGAATTCTGTATCTCCTCTAAATTTTAACCCTATCTGTCATCCCACAGCTACACTACTTTTCTCTGAAGGGAAGAGACAGATATGGGGTCAAACAGATGGTGTAGAATGTGTGCACTGAGAAAAGAAAAAAGAAACACTTTTGTTTAATTGCTTCTCCCCTTCTATCAGACAGGGAGTAGCTGGAACGAGTCAGGGTTAGGGAGTTCACCCTTAAATGGGATTCTCCTGCAAGATGTTGTAAGAAACACAACAATTTTGCCTTTTTAAAGCTATAAAAAAAATGTATTTTTAAAAAAAGTGGATGATTGTGACAGAAACGTTTGGGTTTTGTTCAATTTTCCTTTCACTCTGTGTTAGGCTATGTTAGTTTGAAGTGACTGCTGATGAAAACCTCCTGGAGGAAAGGGGAGATCATCTGCCATGGGAGCAGCTGAGCAGGCACTCTCAAAAAATGGGAGGTTCAAGAGGCTGCAGGTGTGGTGGGAATGATGCCACTGGAGCTGGTGATGCAGGGAGGGAAACCCAGGCAGCCTGGCCAAATACAGCTCAGGGAACTGCAGATGGACCCAGAGGGTCAGGAACAAGCTGCAGCTGAGGAAGTCTTCAAATGAGCAGCACTAAGCCAGGGAGTGGGGACTGACTTGGAGGGATGCAGAAGGTAAGGGAATATCTGTAATATTAATTTAATAGCTATAAAAGGTTGCAGTCACAATTGCTTTGATGTTTGATAAAATAGTCTTGATGTTTCACTGTCCTTTCTATTGTGTCAGTGGTTTTTATGTCCAAGTTATTATTTTTAGTTTCTAGGCTCACTTTTGAAAGGTATCTGGGAGAGAGGTCTTGGGATTGTGAGGTATCAAGGGTGATCACGTAAATGTTTATACACCTGTTCAATTTTTGGCACCTGAGAGCAGTAGACTGGAATTTACCCACAGTTTAAGTTAAACTTTGCAGCAGATCCAGCCATATGAAGTTCTGTTTACATATTCCATGAGGAGAGGCTGTGTGATCCATACTTTATATCTGTAATTGGTTGTGTGATACATTTGAATCATTAGCATTCAAAGAGCCACTCTTGAATATTCTTCCCAAATACCTGCATTTGATGCAGGAGGAGGGAGGAGAGCTATTCGTTTTCAAAACCTCTGAGGTTCTTGAAGTGCAAAATGTTTTCTTCAGGTCAATTGATTATTGACTTCAGATATTCCTGTTTCTCACATGGTGAACTGAAACAAGGCCTGCTTGGTGAGAACAAAGGCTCTTTATTACAGTGGATTATTAGACTTGCAAACCTAATTATCCCCTTTGGGACTCAGCACAGGCCTAATGCAGTTTGGATTAGGGAGGCAGGTTCTTACTTTCAACTTTGTTCACTAGATTTCTGACAAGTCTAGTCTTATAGATGATTAAATTTCAGTACAATGATTAGAGACTTTTCTGCAAAGGAATCCCTGGAATTTTTGGAGGTTGGGATGGAACAACTCTTCTCTTTCACTTTGAGGTTTTGTTGGGGTTTTTTTCCCTGCTTTTATTTTTATTCAGGGGGAAAAGAAGTAGGATTTTCTTTTCAAGTGCAGCTGTCCTTCAGATGTGACGTATGAGAAGTGATTGATGGGTAACTTCAAACTGTATAAGGTTTATGTTTGCAGAATTAAATTGTCATAAATAAGTGATAACTCTGGTTACTGCCATATCTAGAATTAGCTTGGTGAGCTACTGAATGTCTACTGAGTGTCTGCCCAAGGCTGTCAGGGAAGGTGCAACAGGTTGTAGGGAGGCTCTGGAGCTTCAGTCATAAAGTCACTTCATCCAGCTTTAGGTGTTTGCATTGCTACTGAAGCTTCTAAAGGATGACAGTGCACTTAATTTCCCAGAAGAGAACAACAAAAGGGGAATTTTATTGAGAGCAAAATCCTAAGCCTCAAAAACTTACTTCTGGAGTAATACCAGTCTAAACATCAGTCCTTTTTCCAGGCTCTACTTACCACTAAATGCATAATTTTATAACCTGATCTAAATGTCCATCTCTTTTAATATATTCTGCCCTTATGTTCCTCATTCTTGTAATGAAGTTAGGAATACTCACAAATAGTCCTGCAAACACTAATACTACAAAACTTGTAAGGGATTTGTCTTGCAGAATTGCAAGATACTTAATCATGAGCACCCTTGTACAGAAGCTTTTCTTGTGGGCTTTCTTAGGGAGATTTTCTTGTATCCTTTTGTCCCTTAAGAAGGGTTTTAATAATCTGTCAGCCTATCCTATTTTCTGTGAAATGTAAATTATTGTCATTTGTGAGAAAAACATCTCAAAAAGAAAAGGAAAGAAAGTTTCCTGTAGATTAAGAATTGATTGAGAAGAAGAGGTACGTGAGGCGTTTGGAGTTTTTTTAAGCCTTCTTTCTGCATCAGACTAGGCTAAAATATTTTCCCCTAAATTTGTGATGTTCTCAATGAGCTACATGTTTTCTACACTGAAAGATGAATGAAGCTCTACAGCCCTACAAACAGCTATTAGACAGACAGTCAAAATTTTGTTGCCTGTAAATAAATCATTCAGGTAATAATTTAGTGAACAGTAAGAATGCACTGTACATCAAACTGATTTTAAAAAAATTAAACCAATTGAAATGTCATACATTAATAAGATAATTTTTACTGTAGTTTGGCACTGTCAAGTATCTAATGAATAGTACAGTAATTCTGAAAGTTATAAATATGTAGTCTAGACAAAATTATTGGCAGTCAAGTGTGTTGTGCTCTCTATTGGATTGTATATTGACAAATCTGTGCTGGTAGGGAAAGAAACACCCTACCAGAACAGCCTGGAGTTCTTCCTCCACTGTTCTTCATATCTTATCAGTGACTGTGGATTATTGGCAGGGTGGGCTTGTCAGAAGGGAATGACCTGGGGAGGGGTTTTATGCACAACTGGAAGTAAAGGCTGTTGGATCCTTCAGAGTTATCTGCCTTCTGAAGAAAAGCTGAACATACAAACAGTGCAAAAACCCCAACCAAGATCATCTTACTCCCATGAAAAATGCTGCGTGACCTCTTGTGTGTATCTTCAATCCCTGTTTGGTGTTCATCCACATCAGAATTCTTGAGAATCTTTATCTTCCCACTGCAGTCTCATGTAACTCATCCGAAGGACAAAAGTGTTGCCCACATTCAGGCATCTGAGATGGTTTAACTCTCCCATATGTTACACCCCCTTCTAACCCAGTCCTGGTTCTTTTTCCAGCTTCAGCTATTGTAAATCAATACAGAAAAACAGAATTTCCTTAGTTTTAGATATTTTACAATGTTACAGTAGAAGGAAATGAAAGAGAGTTCTAATGGGATTGTGGAGGACCCTTTTGTATGGTCCACACTTCCTTTACTGCCTGGGGTTGTTTCTGTATGGTGGTTTTCTAGCTTGTTAGTTTGTACTAATATTTTTGTTATTTCATATGAGAATCATAGTTGTAAACCTGTATCTTAATCTCTCTGAATCCCTCCACAATTTGCCTCTCTGTAGGGGTGAAATGCAGCAGGTCAGTTCCTTGTGTGATGTTAAATAACTAATGATTTCTCCTCTGACATTTCTGAAAGTATTATGCCATTTTCTCTATTGATAGAAAAAAGAAAATCCTGTAGAAATAGGAACAAAAAAAAACAAACCCACCAAAATCCACCTGAACTTTTAAAATGCATACTTTTTTTTTTTTTTTTGGAATCCTCACAGCTTAGTTAATGTTGGTCCCTTAGAAGATCTTAGTGTAGGAAGACGTGGAGAATTTAAGTGTTGTACTGCAGAAGAGTCTATTTTACGGGTTCTTCTGTGAAATTAGGATTTGTCTGGAAGAATTTCATGTTTCTGGGCCCATTTTTGTAGGGTGCACAGCAATATTTAAAGTGATATGTAACAATTATCATGTCAGTGTTTCTGAAGATTGGATCCTTTTGTAAAATATGAGTAAATTACTACCAATAAGATTTTTAATTTAAGACTGATAGCTGAGATTCAAATGAGGACAGAGATCTTAAATTCACAGTTTACTCAGATCCACACCTGTAAACAAGAGAAACTTTTCGGAATTACTGCCTTAGAACTTCCATGAAACTTGGATTAAGATTAGGGCTCAGGAGTTTTAGTCTAGGCAAGATTTTGTCACATGCACGGCCATTTATTTTGCATTTAGTGGGTTTATATTCTGCATGAACAGAAGTACTGATTAAAAAACTTTTTGTTTTTACAACAAATAGTTCATTAAAACATATTTGTTGCCTAGTCTGTCATTTGCTTTCTGTTACTAAGGCAACTGACTTTTTTTCTGAAGGGCAAAAAATTGATTACCAAGGCTATCTGAGATGTTTCTTTTTTAAAAAAATAATTCTTGACTATAGGCTTTGCAGATTGTCTTGATTTACTCCCCTGTGAATTTTTAAGCAAGCACTAGCAAAAGAAAGAGAACCTGCTAATTTTTTAAAACAATATATAAAATAACTGCAGCTATATCAAGAATCTTGTGAGAGCATAAGATGCCAATTGAGTAGCTAATAGCATTAAATTGAAGCTGAAAGTAGTATTTTGATAACATTTTGGTAATTATTGCCTTGGACATGGGGTTCAGTTTTTATTTTAAAATGTTTTGAATAAGAGGGTCATCCTATTGTGTGACACGTTGCATTGACAGCACAGTTAGACAACTTGCCTTTTTATATACTTAAAACTTCAAAGTTTAACTTAGTTTTATTTGTGTGCATCCAAACAATCCACTTCTCCAGTGTTGGGAGAGTTTGGCAGAGTATCTTACAGCTACAATCCTTGGAGAATCCCCATTCAGCCATTCTCTATGACTCGAATCAGACTTTTTACTGGAAGCAGAAAGAAAATAAAATAAAGCAAGAGCAACTTAAGCTTCCACAGTATTTATTCTATGTAGCACAGAGATAGTTTGAATTCTGAATACCTTTTTTCAGTACCAGTTTCCTACTATACTCTTTAGGCTCCAAGAACACTTTAAGAAAAGAAAGAAAAAGTCTGATGGAGGAAACACTGACATATAAAATATTTGTAGCCCTGTTATGAATACAGGTACATATTTTGGAAGCAGCATCCAGAATTTTTCTTCTTTGCTTCCACTCTTAGATGGAAGTTAAAGGGAGTCCAGCAGTGAAATTACTGTGCTGGTCTTTTGAAGTATGTTTGGTTTCCTGTGTTGGTTTGGAGAGTTCCTTTCTGCAGCCTCTTTGTGACTTATCATAGAGGTTTATTTTATTAAAAAGAAAAGATGAGAACAGGTTAAAACTTGCCACAGTTTGGGCAGACTTAGAGCTCTGTTTCAGGCCTGTCTCTTGTTGAGTTGCAAGCATTTGATGTGGTTTAGCAGCGTAAAAACTTCTGTGATGATTCTTTGGGAATTTGAGCCTTAGTTTTTTAGTATTTAGATCCAGTCCTATATGAAAAACCTGTTAAACTGAGTGAGGATATCTCCAGGTGAGCGCTGTGAAAAACAATTGTTTCATATATTTTCGTATATCATCAGAATATTATAAAGTGCTGCCCCATTATATTAAATCCAGGTGTCCAACAAGAAGTTGGGATAACTGGCCCCGACTGACCCAAGGGATATTCCACACCATATACCTGCTTATATGCATAGTTCAAGATCCTAGATACGATAAATAAGGCAGGCATTGTATTTGTGGCTCACTCGCACTTCTAAAAAGAACATATACCATAAATATACATATATATGTATACATTCAGTGATCATTTAGGTTTTCAAATCTGACAACATCAAATACAGAGGTAAATTACCTCAGCCTTCAGCAATTACCAGCATTAGATGTTATCTCCAGTCTGAGGTGAGAATAAAGCTGATCATTTCAGTATGAATCCCTTGCAGTAAATTGAGGAAACCAAAACATTTTTAAAAACCATACTAAAATACACAGCAAATGATTATTTCTCTGCTATGGCCATGGAAAGACTATGCACCTCAGGTATCTTATTTCAGCTGAGTATTTCACTTGTGACTGGGGGAAAGGCAGCCAAATTACTACAGATTTCAGGGATATTAGTGAGAAAATCTCCCTATTTCTGTCCTAGGTGGAGAAAAATACAAAGTATTTTGCCTTCCACTTACTGGTGAGTGAAATTGCGAGTTCTCTCAGAGAAGGAACATTTCCAAACACTTTTTGAAGACCTGTATAGGATGGCACGTTGCTACTGGGGAGATGGTCTGAGGAAGCAGAGGAGAGCAAGGCTTGTAATAACTTTTATTGGACCAGGTGTTAGAGTTGGTAAAGGCAGATGAGTTTTAAAGCACATAAGCCCTTCTCACAGTCTGAAATAGAAATAGGGGGTTTCAAAGCTAAATGCAAGTGGAGAGATATTCCAGAGTTTGCCTTGGCTTTATAGAAAATTCTTTCTAAGCAGTATCCCTGTTGGATGGCAGCCTTGATACTCAAGGGCACAGCAAGTCTTGACTCCAGAGCTTGTAGCAGTTGCACTTGTTTAGTTGAAAAACACAAAACAGGTTTAATTTTGGCTTTGATGTGGAGCAAGAAAAGTATGTGCAAGGATGTTTTCACACTCTTCCAGTTAATAATCATGTTATGCTATTTTTCCTCTGAGCATTTGTATAATGCAAACTAAAATAATATGCATTGGTTTCAAACCAATTCTTAATTATCATTTCATGTTTTTTTATCTATCAATTTATTGCTCTTTAGGTAATGACATGACTTAAACTTTTCTACTTATAAAATACTCAGTTGTTTAGTCACAGGCTATTTCCTCTGAAATGCAAAGGTAGTTAAATTTACCATAAAAGTAGGGATCTAAACGTGGCCAGTCTTCACGAATGAAGATCTGGGAAAGGTCTTTTTACCTTTCAAGCCTGCGCAATGGATTTTTTAGGTGA
>JAWWLV010000021.1:3814591-3861594 GCA_035041135.1 Platyrinchus mystaceus
TGTCAGGTTTAAGGCCTCCATTTTCTGTCACTTTCTCGTTCCATCTTAGGGTCTCGGTCCAGCCAAGATTCCCCACAGGGTTGGGCTCTGCTCCCAGGGAACAAGGGACAGGAGGGCACAGCCTTGAGCTGTGCCGGGGAGGTTTAGGTTGGACATTAGAAAATCCTTTACAGAGACAGAGATTGGACATTGGAAGGGGCTGCCCAGGGAGGGAGGGGAGTCACCACCCCTGGAGGTGTTTAAGGACAGACTGGGTGTGGCATCAGTGCCATGGTCTGGGTGACAGGGCAGGTTGGGGCACAGGTTGAACTCGATGATCTGAGGTCTTTTCCAACTGGGTTGGTTCTGTGAGGTGTTTTATTGACAGGGGATCAGTAATGTTGTTGCTTAGAAAACTGTACCTTTCGGATAAGATTGTCACTGTTACACGATGCTGCCAAGTTTCAATGGATGTTGGGGTGCAAAGTGCACCTTTATTTCGAATTCTGGCATTCCAAACTAGGTGGCAAGCCCTCAGCAAGTGTCCAGGAATGTCTTTCAGGGTTGTTATGCTCCAGGTAGAATCCTGCTGAGTGCTGAAATGGAGTGGGGAAAAACGTTCTGTCTGTAACTTGCTAAACACGCAAAATCAGTTTTCAAAGTTTGCACCTTTTAAGTAGATTATCAATAATGGGTTGATGGACATACATGTTTATTTCTGCAAGTATATTTTTAGGAGACTGAAGTAGTCTCAAGTCTTGCTTCACTTCCCCTACACAAGAATCCTTATAATTGTTATTCATTGTGACGAATTAGCTGGACAGTCTCATCAAGTACATATTAAAATATCTTTCCCTCTTTCTTACATGGCTTCAAAGTTTAGAATAAATAGGGCTAATACATGATTTTAATAGTTAAAATTCACTCCTGTATTTTTTTTTTATTTCAACTGGAGTATTTGTTGAAAACACAGCAGAAATAATATGTATATTTTAGTGTTTAGAGTCCAGACAACTACCTGCAGATACATAGTATAAGCATGTATATGTTGTTCAGAGACAAATCTTTTATTGGTGTAAGTTTCCATGAGTTCAGTAACTCATATGGAATAATAGATTTACTCCAACTGGAGTTGTCTCTGTTTTGTTTTGTTTTTCATTTGTGTGTGGGTTTTCTTAATAGGGTTTCTTTCACTGGGGAAGCTGGTGGGTGAAACTGTAGCCTTGACTGGTCTAATTTAAGTATGGAGTGCCTAGAAATCTAAACACAGGATGTATGGAGTCACTGATCTATTTTAAATGTTGAATTATTGTGGAAGATTATGGATATTTTTTTTTCTTCTGACATTCAAAGATTATTGATTTCTCAGCACCCAACTATAAACAGTTACATTAGAAATTGGAAACAAAGTAGTGGGTTCCTGTAGTATTAATGCAGTAATGGATATTGTATGTTATATATCTCTTTGCCTTCAAGATATTTCAATTTTTACTGGATAAGAGTACCTCAAACCCCAGAGTAGACTGAAGATTTGCTGCTGTGATTTTGAGGTGTGTTAGTTTTAGTATAATGAGGGAAAATTGTAGTGGTGTGGGGTTTTGTTTGTTTGTTTGTTTTCCCTTTGAAGTGTAACAAATTACTAATTCACTTTCAAAATAATCTTCTGTATTTGGGCAAATCCTATATAACTCTCTGATTAAATATTTCTGTTAATACCAATTTTAGATAAGCAGCTTGGACTGAGCACATCCAAAATCCTCTGGGGTCCACAGTTACTGCTGGAGATGTGTTGTGAACCCAGAAATATGTTGTTACCCAGTGGTATTGTCTGGGTTTCAGCTCTTTACCCACACAAGCTGAGTGGAGCTGAATTTCTTGGGGGTTTGAAGTCTGTAGGTAACAGCAAGCACAGCTCAGACTTCACAGCAAACTGAGAGGGCAGAAGGAGACTATTCTTAAAGATTGGGTTGTCAGGGCACAGATTTCCATGGTATAAAAAAGCAGTACTGACTACATGATAATTAGGATGGAATAATTTTGTCTGACAGCTAAGGTAGAACTGGTTTTCTTCTGTCATTCTTAGGTAATCCTAAAAATTCAGACGAAATCCATCGATACCACTGGTGCAGCAATGCCTCTAAAACTATAATTTTTTTTAACATGTGCATTCTCAATACTTTTCCGCCACCCAGTCCCCTTGCCAACCTAATTATACACTTTCACAAGGTGCATTATTCTGAGCAATTTTGTTACTACTGATGAAAATCCAGACACTTTCAGATTGATAACACAGGACTGTTCCCAGGTGGTATCCTCAGACTTACTCCCATTGTTTTGTTGTTCTAAAAACGAGCTTTCCTTTGCTATATTTTATTTTAAAATAAGCATGTGGCATTCTCTTGAGTTGAATGGATGGTGGAGGAAGAAGAAAGGATTTTCCTAATGGTTCAACAAGAGCACTTAGTAATAATTTATCATCATCAAGTGCCAGCTTTATCTGAAACTTGACAGGTCTTTCTCTTATGATTCAGTGGTGTCTGTGATGACCTGCTGTACACGCTGCCCGTCAATGTTTTAAATCCATTCTGGTGTTATCCAGGCACTGTTACACTAATCCACTCCTTTTTATACTTTATAAAACATCTGCTGGTGTTCATGAAGTATATGTTAGTAAATGGAAGAGTAAGTATTTTAAGGCTCATTAATATTTTAAATACAGAAATACAACTTTCACATTGGAATGTGTAGCAGACACCTTATTTTATGAGAACTGTAAGAAAGTGATTTTGCTTATTGATTGACATTATCAAGCAGCCAGCCAGACACTCTAGCAGGTGGAATCACCTTTTTGTGTTGATGTCTGCCAGAAGTTAACAGCAAATGTGATGTCCTTTCTGCCGGTGAGAGCTTAATGTGCACCAAGGTAATGGGTTTTAAAAATGCTGCAAACCTTAATGGTGTGAGATCAATATTCCTGCTACTACGGGTAAAATGCTACTGCATATATTATTGAGACCTTCTTCAAAATTGAATTACTTGAAGCACTTTTGGACTGTTAGAGGATTCAGTATTTGTCTTCACAATAAAATACTAATGGACTTGTATTTGGTGAAATAATATTATTTTTCTTCTTGCTCAGGAATATGAAAACTTATTTTAGGAATGTAGGGATGAACGCAACAATGACCCACAAATCTTTTGGTTTCATTGCTACCAGGTAATGTTAAATTAGCTGATATAGGAGCTAGACAATTTTCTGAGGATTACATATATGCCTGTGTGTATCTTTGATGGAGAGAGAATGGGCAAGATAATCCTGGTTTGTTCTATTAACAGTATGTTCATAACCTTGATACCAAGGGTACATGTCCCCAGTGAGGCCTCAGAAACACTGTGGGTTATTTTGCAAACCCCATTGTTTGAATATAAATGTGTGTGCGTGACTCTGAGGTTACATGTGTTAAGTGCAAAGCACACAACAGCTCCTCACAGTGAACCTTTTTTTTTATTTCTTATCTCAAGATTGTTCTCACATTCTGCAAATTATCCTGTCAAATTTTAACCTGGCTGGTAGAATTAACTGTCATTGAACCCTCTGTTTGGAGCGGGGGTTCAGACAGGTGGTGGGAGAAGAGTTTTGCCTTCCTGATTGTTTTCCCAAAGCATCCAGGAGAAGCCATTAAAGTAAAAAAATGAACTTTTTTACTAGTTGAAAAATTGAGGTTACCTCAAATGCTTTGACTGGAAACAAACAGAACTGGCTTCAACTCAGGCTGAGCCAAGTTCCCCCTGAAATGCATTACAAATGTATTACAAATATGTAAATATTACTTGCAATTAAAAAGCTATTTTTGTTTAGGTTTTTTGTTTGTTTTGTTTTAAAACAATTACATTTACATTGAAATGTATTATTCAGTATCCTTGTTGTGTCTTTTCTCTTAGAGCATACAGTGTTCTCAACAACCTTGGCAATAAATTATGAGAGGAGCTGTGTGTCTGGATTGCAGCTTTATTGCCTGTTTTCCTGTCCTGCAACTTTGACCTTCTCTGAACAGTGTATGGTTGTTTTCTCTGTGGTGTGTGAGAGATATTCAGCTTTAGCATGCTCAGACTAAGGCATGGGAAATTAAATTTTGTGGCATAAGCACCTAGTCTAGTCTCTACTCTAGGACAGATGGACAAAATCATAATTCCCTAGAGATTTAGCTTTGTGGCTGGATCTCCTGTCACAGTGAATATATTTGGTGTTCCATAACATTGGTATAGTCCAATGAACATAGTGAACAAATGTTTCTGCAGTTCTTAATCCTCCTCAGAAGCTTTCCAACACTTTCTCTCTTGCAAGGGTGTGTCCAAACACATGACTAAATGTGTTTGACGTGGAATGGCAAGGGCAGAAATAAGGCCTGTGAAAAAATAATGATTAAATATTGTCGTAAGGTGAGAAGCACGTGGAGTTCATCCTGCTCAAGCCCATGTTTGGCAGAGATCTCCCAGATCATCTGCCAGATATTTTTGTTAATTTTTCTACGCTTCTCCCTTCAGTGCCAGTTGGAAAACATAAAAACTCCTTTTCCCAAGAGAAAAGGAAATAAATTTTCCTAGGTTTGTGTATATGCATTCACACATATACATATGTGTGTATGTATATATGTGTATATATTTAAACCTCTGTGTAAATCTCTGTATATATTAAAAGTTCTTTATCTATGTATCACATGACAGCAATGTGAAAATTTTTAGTAAAAATAAGAGACAGAAAAAAATGTAAAAATAAAGAAAATACAGACTTGGGAAACTGAGGTGCAGCATGCAAAATAGGGCACTTTTTTACTCTGATGGTTATGTTTATGTGCATGAAGTGCCTTTTAAATTATTTTCTAGTTTAAAGCAAGATTGTTACAACCTAATTCATGGATAAAATAATTCCTGGAGTATTCAGACAGCAGAAGAGATGAGTCATGCTGGAAAATCATGAATTTAATCCAATGTTTGGCTTTTCTCTAAACACATGTGCTTGTAAATGCATAAAATTGCAGTTAATATTTAAGTATAATACGTACCTGTGTTTTATTGCTAATAAGTTTAAATCACTGTACTGCAACAGGAACTCGTTCAATGTTTAAGGGGAACGTGTTTTATAGTGATCTTTATTTACTTTTTTTTTTTTTACTTTATTACTCTTTCTGCCATGGAGCAGTAAGAATGTAAAACCCCGAAACATTGTTGAACCCTGAAACATTGTCAGCATTTCTTTAGATGCAGGAGCCTCTGTTCTCCAATGGAGAATCAGAAGTCATAAAGAACATTGCTACCTTGCATGTAGCCACGCTCCTGCAGAGTCAGTCCTTTTTTAAGAGAAGGTGAGGAACTTGAAATAAAAATGAGCTTCCAGAAAGTACCACTCATCTGATGGGCATGGGAATATATTTGTAATTATAATGAGTCTAAATCTATGGCTTAAGCCTGGGAGGCATATGGTACAGGTTCTGATAAAGAGGACTGAACAGTGACTGCAGGATTCGTGATGCTGTGATGTAAATGGAATGAAAACGCATTTTATGAATTAAAAAATATTTTGGGGTGTCACTGACAAGTATATCCAAGTAGGTTCCTCTGGAGTTGCATCTGAGCAGGTTTGACAGCTGTTTCTGTGTTGATAACAAGCAAACCTGGATTACAGGGTAGAAAAATGTTGAAACTGTGTCTTCAGTTTACATCTTGTAGGATGGCTGCTCTTCATATTTTGAGTGTAAAAAGCAGAGGGACATGTCAATGTGATAATTCATTGTCCTCTTCACAGCTCTAGCTTGGCTTCTTGTAGCTCAGATGAGTAAGAGCAGTGAATCTTCCCACCTAAGAACCACTTTCCTTGCCCTTCAAACTGCATTTGCTTCAAGCTGCTTGCAGTCTGCAAGGTTCTGCAGGGAGGTGAGGCTAAAGTTCTGAACAATGCAGTGTATTCCTCAGTCTGGCTCTGCTTCTAGCAACTATTGTTATATGAGCACACACAAACACAGAAGAGCACTGCATTTCTTTCATGTTCACTTCATTCAAACTCACCGAAAATACTGTTGTGCTCTCTGCTATCAGAGTGAGAACCAGACATAGAGACAGGCTGGTCCCAGCACAGGAAGGACATGGAGCCGTTGGAGTGAGTCCAGAGAGGCCACCAAGAGCATCAGGGGGATGGTGCATTATTTACAGGGTTGCAAACTCTCAGAGAGTATGGTTAGATGGGATATTGGGAAGAAATTGTTCCCTGTGAGGGTGTGTGGCAATGGAGTTACCGTATGAAGGATGGAAAAAGTCATGTCAGAGATGGGCTGGTGAGAAAAAAGAAGAAAACAGCCCAAATTTATAGAAACAGAAGTTTTAATGTTGTTTAAACATATCTTAAAACGGCTTCTTTTTCCCAACACCCCTTTCGAAAGGTGTTATCTCCTATGCAGGAATGTCCTGGGAAGATACCCTAGGGTCTTCTCATTGGCCTTTGTTAATCCTTTCCTATTGGCTAGTAACTGTTTACCTGATTGGTTTTTCTCTAAGACCATGAGCCTGTAATTGGTTAATTTTGTGATCCCCCTGAAAGCTATAAAAACCCCTGTCCCCCAATAAACTTCCTCTTTCGTCCGTCCCTCTGCGGTGGTCTGTGCGAGCTCCTTTCAGGGTTCACAGGGCCATGTGGTGGGGGGCAGGGTGGGAGAGCACTGGCCTCCAGGTAATGGGCTAAGACCCAGGGCCTGAGGTTTCCCTTCCAACCCTTTAACCGCCGAAAGGGTGGGGAAGCCCTGGCACAGGTTGCCCAGAGCAGCTTGGCTGCCCCTGGATCCCTGGAAGTGTCCAAGGCTAGGTTGGACGGGGCTTGGAGCAACCTGGGCTAGAGAAAGGTGTCCCTGCCCATGGCAGGGGGTGGGATGAGATGATCTTTGAGGTCTCTTTCCACCTTTCTTGTGAACTCACTTCAGGCACTGGAAGGCCACAATTAGGTCACCCCAAAGATTCTCTTCTCCAGGCTGAACAATCCCAGGTCTCCCAGCAGAGTTGCTCCATCCCTCTGATCATCTTGGTGCCTCCTCTGGACTCTCTCCAGCAGTTCCATGTCCTTGCTGTGCTGTTCCCCAGGGCTGGAGGCAGCTCTGTAGAGGGGGTCTCACCTGGGGGGCAGAGGGGCAGAATCCCTTTGAAGTGGTCCTGAAGAACAGGATGTGATGGAAGAGTGCAGGTAGTGATGGACTATAGGTTTGCATCATTTGGAATTGGGCAATCACTGGTTGCCTGTTGCCTGGAGCAGTATCCTGAGGTTAAAGCAATTCTAAAACACGGTGTCAGGTTATTTCTGGAAAAGTATGGAGTGAGGTTGTACCGTTCCAAGGGAACTGAATGTGACATTCTGAAACATGAACTGATCGAGTGTATGTTTAATTATAGCAGTTTCATCATAGTTCTTAATGATGTTGCTCTTGATAAATTTTCACTACTCCTTTGTGTTGACTTTAGTCTGCCTGGTTTCGAGTTTTTGCACTGCTTCTTTTGGCTGTAAAGCTACCTACAAATGAAAAAATTGCATTCTGCTAAAAGTTTTTCAATGAAATGTGTGGGTTGCAGTTTGTTTGTCTTTGCTATTTCTTTGGCTTTTTTTTTTTTTTTTTAGTAAAGTTAGCCCTCTATTTAGCAAGTGTTTGACCACTTATCTATTTTTTTTTAAAGATAGATACCTTCTTTCTTTTTTTTCTTTTAACATCTACACTTTAAACACCTCTTGATATGAGCATGTGAATAATAGAAAACGTTTCACACATCTGGTGGCACTTTATCTGTGGAAAGGTATTTAGTTTTACTTGAATTTCTAACCCTGCAACAAAGACAGACAGCATTTGCTTTTGTTGCAAGTCTGTTTAAGTTGTAAATTCCTGAATCCTGAAAATTACTACCGTTGCCTTGGTTTTGTGTAGCTACGTTTTCTTTCTGGAAGTGCTTTCCTGTGAGTGGGCTGTAAAGGCATTTTTGTGCCAGGGTCACTGGCTGGTGACAGACTTACACTTAGTTTTTCCACACACTTAGAGATACTTTGTGTATAGTTAAAACTTTCAGAATCTGGGGTTTAATTCTGGCAAATAGGTGTGACCAAAATATTCTTGTACTACAAAGGATAGAGTTGCTTTCAGTTCACTCTCTGTGCTGATGGTCTGCAGCAGGGTCCTGTCTCCTTGTGTTGTTTTGGAAGAGAATTTATATTATGTGAGTCAATCCTACAGAAAGGACACTCTGTGTGGTTAAAAAGTGGTTACAAAGCCATAACTACTTCTTAGTGATGCTTCAGCAACAAAATGTTTGAGAGAGAGAGAGAAGCATTTGTGTCAGCCTTCTGAGGGTTTTATTTGTCCTTCTGAGTGCTGTCTTTGGTTGCTCTAGGCACGAGTAGCTGCGCGGCAGGGAAGGCTCTTGTCTAATTCCAAGATAATAGTTGTAAATCATCTGCTATTCCTTAGGATTACTTTGTTACCTCACAGGACAGGGGGCAGCCATGGATTCTCTGGGAAGGGATCCCATCCATGTCTGTCAGTGTGTGCAGGGAGGGGGCAGAGGATGCACCAGGCTCTGCTCGGGGGGGCCCAGCAATGGCACAAGAGCAACGGGCAGGAACTGATGCCCAGGAAGCTCCAGCTGGACAGGAGGAAGAACTTCCTTGCTGTGCAGTGACCCAGCACTAAACAGACTGCACAGGGAGGGTGTGGAGTCTCCCTCACTAGAAATATTCCAGAGCTCTCTGGACTCAATCCTGTGCCATGTGCTCTGGGACGGCCCTGCTGGAGCAGGGAGGTGGGGCCAGATGAGCCACTTCCAACCTTTACTCGTTCTGTGGTTCTGGGAAGGAAGGTTCTCATTGAGCCTGTGGCTCTGATGTTTGTGAACAGTGTTGCTTATGTGCAGTTGGGATCCAAACTATGGGTAAATGCTGTCTGACTGTTTTGCAGAGGGAAATCTCTGGCACTGCAGTCAGACTTTGCCTGAAGTTGATGTAACATTGGTGGCTCTCAGAGCCTGAAACTGCACCCAGTGCCAAAAGTTGCATTTAAGTTTAGTTTGAAACATATTTGGGAGAATTGCTTGTTGGCTTTGTCACAAGTGTTTCACTGCTCTAAACCAGTGAGATAACTGTGCTAACCTAAGAAAAAAATGGATGGAGCTCTGTGTAAACAGGAGGTGGAAAGCAGCTGATTTCACCTTCACACGATGAGTTATAAATTTTGCAGCAGTTGACACAGAGCAATTCTGCTGTAACTTATTGCTCTCCAGGCATCTCAGGAAGGTGTTCAGGATCTGATTATTCAAAAAATTGCTTGTTACCAGAACAACACATGGGTTTTAGTCTTTGAATTTTATGTGCAATGCCCAATAAAATGCAACACTGATTTTCAAAATATACTTTATATTTACCCCAGAAGTTATATTAGAATGATCTTTATTTCAGTCATATAAACTAGATATGTATTCTATATGTGTAATACCAATATTTGGACTTTCCTAGGGACATCATGATTTGCTTCACTTTGGTATCAAAAACTGTAATGCTCAAGAAATAATTGGGTCAGTGTAACTCATTGGGGTAAATACAAAACAACTAATTTTTGTGTACTGCTAAATTCATGCAGTGAATTATTTTAGTGAAGTTTCTTATGGTGTGTGCAAAAATAATATTCTCCTCTGCAACAGGAGTTTTGGAACTTATATCCAAAAATTATTACTTGCTGTTAAATACTTTTATGCAGATAACTTGAATGTACAGAATTCATAATAGTAAAACGCTGTTCAGGTTTTAATGAAGTGAAGGACCTGATCTTTCTTTAGAGGCTTTTGTACACAGAGTACCCTTAAATTTCTTTGCAAGTGTGAAGTCTTTAGAGATTGATGGAACTCAGTATATGAAATGGTAATTATGGGTATCATACTGGGACAGAGGAGTACTTTTGAGTGCTACTACTCAACTGAGTTCATTGGGACTTACATATCAGGTACTTTTCAAGATACACAGTTGAATTCTTGAGGCCCTGATGTACAGGTTTTATTTATATCTGTACCTGAAGAGTTATAGCAAAGAAATATAAACAGCCTGAACCTCCAGGCTACTTCATCTCAGTCCCATAATTCTCTCCTGTTATAAAATCCTTCAGCTCAAAGCAATTTTTCACTTTACTTAAAACAACAGTCCTTGATGTTAAGCAGCCTGGTAAGTGAATAGAGTGTTTCTGGAAATTAAGCCATTACCCTTAATATTTCAAATGAGAAAGGGGAAAAAGGGAAAGAAAAAGTATAAGCAAAAAAAACTCCCCAAGCCCATGTAAGAGTACTATAGCAGCAGTACTAGTCATCAAGTATGTTCCTGGTTTATTCTAATTATGTGGCTGTCTTGACTTAATGTTGGCAATTATGTATCAACAATTCATTAAATAATTTGTGGTTTTAGCAGCAGTTGGATAGATGTTGATGCTGTTCTCTGTGCTATTAGTTGTAATAATCAGCATTGTATCCCTTGGCCTTTATACAGCAATACTGCCCCTTAGGTCTAAAAAAGTGTTGTGATTATCCCCATTTCACAAAGATTCATGAGAAACAGAAGTGGAGTGACATGTCAAAGGCATTGAGGTTCTATGTAGAGCCTGAAGTTTAATTTTGGACTCCCAAGTCCTGTGTCTCTGGCTGTTCTGATATCAGTGGTTTTAATCTTGGTAGAATAGAAATGTTTATATTTTTAGGTTTTGATTTCCACTGTAGCTTTTTTTATTCTGTGTATAAAACAATTATTGTCACATCTTCAGTGTGGTAGTATAGAAAAACTCCTAAACTGCAAAGAAATACAGACTATGAAAATCTAGAAACATTTGTAGTATATCCAGTATTATTGCTAATTCACTCAAGGTTCATAGGAACCACAGTGAGCTAAATCATCAGACTAAGGGATTGTAGTTTGATGGACACAGTCTTAGAATCAGATCTATTACAAGAGAAGAGGATAATACAGGAAGACAAAAGTAGATCAAAATACTAGCAGATTAAGAGGATTAAATGTGAAGATCAAGAGTGTCCAGAGTGAAGACAACATTTGTGTGCCTGAGAAGTTAGGACCAAACTAAGCACTCTCACTGCATCCCTGAGAGGCAGCCAGAGCTTGGTCTGGAAGAGATCTTTACTATATTGTTTGTTTGTTTTTTGCCATGTTTGTTGCTTTGTTTGCTTGGATTTTTTTTTTTTTTAAAAAACCAACTTGTTCTCAATACAGAATTGTTTATTTGGGAGACACCATGTTTATGATGTGTTTCCAAACAAGGCCAGGATCTTCCCTGTGGTTAAAAAGTGAAGAGACATAACTCCAGGAGTTCTCACAGACACCTGCTGAGCTTCTTGGAGATGGAATGCCTGCTGGAAATATCACCTTGAAGAGTCTAGTTAGCTGCATAAGCATGGGTATTCAGTTAAATGTTTTATTGTGTATATCCTATAAAGATGTGTTTTGGTTTGCTTTTAATCAAAGGACTTTTGCTTTATTTCCATTGCATGCACTGAGTTTCTAGTGGGTTGACAGGATAAGGGCGAAATGATGCCCTGTAATTGGAGGTAAGTCTGGAATTACATGACAATATTCAGGACCCCAGTTCTAGCACAGGGTGGCTCCCAGTGTGTGGAACAGCCTTTGTTTGTAGCATGCACTGATGGTCTGGACTCTCATTCTGAAATCAAGTCCCTGTGAAGAGATTCTAGAGCTGGTGTGAAACTTGATTGAAACCAATAGGGATGATGCAAGGATCCTTTCACATAAATCTACCTGCAGACCAAATCTGAAACAGTGGTTGTGTCCAGGCTTGTCCTTTCATCCTATTTCTTAATCTTAATCCTTAAACTTCATTCCTTTTCAAATACATAAACCAGATAAAAATATTCAAGAATTTAAAAAAAAGTGTTGGTTTGTTTTTGTTTGTTTGTTTGTTTGTTTGTTTTTTACAGAAATGGCATTATTAGGGAAAATAGATATGAGATTTTATGTATATATAACTTAATATAGTGTGTCAGTTTAATTGACTATATCTTATGATTCACTCTGAATTCAAAGAGCAAATCCTTTTTTCAAAGAAGGAAGCGTTATTGTAAACCCCAGAGAACACATTTTGTTTTGCTGATTGAAAAGGTGGCATTCTGATTTAGGAATTACAAGCCTTCTGATACTGGTTTTTTTAATTTACTTTTAATGTTCAGTACAAACACTGTAGTGCCTTGCTCTGTAAATTTTTTTGGGGTGCAGTGATGACCAGTTGCTGATGTACTTGCATAGGAATTCTATCACTAGATACTGATAACACTCTGCAGCTGCTTCCAGCTACATGTTGCTCTCCCTACAGCTGGGAACAACTGAATTTCTCAGCAAGCAATGATTAGCATTTTGATCTTGACAAGCACTTTACTGTCTGAATACCAATGTCTGAATGATTGTTTTTGCCAAGCAAGGCATAAACAGCTATTGCATATATGCCTTGTAGTTATCTCCTGCTCACTAGAAACATTTGATCCAATACTTGCACACTTGATATTTTAAAAACTGTATTAGAAGTAATCCCCTCTGATTTATAGCTGTAGAAGGAAAAAATGTAGTTTTATGTGTCTAAATATGCTAAGTCAACTAATTCCAGTATGAAATGCTGAATGTCTGAAAGAGCATCCAGTGTCAGGTGTCGTGATCTAATATGTTAGTGGTTCATGCCAGTGCTCCCAGCTACATGCAAATTACCAGTATTCAAGTGTAACCAGACAGCATTTATAGTCTACAGATTAGCATAGCCTGAGAAAAATCCAATTATCCTTTCCTTGGTTGTTTGCCTTCATTATATTTTTGTTTCAGGGTACCTCTTTTATTAAAATTTTAGAATTATTTAGAGAGCTAAAATCAGATTTATAAATAGCAAATGATAATACAAATAACAAGGCAGAAGTATGAGAGAGTGTGTTGTGTCTACCTTTTCAGTAAAGGAAACATCTCATAGGAAGCCCAAGTACCAGGGAAAAAGGGAAGAGAAGTTAAGCTTTGCAATGTGTTCATGCTTTGCTGCAAAATAAGCTTAAACAAAGACCAACTTAAGCTCCTGGTGCCATTTTAGCTGTCAGAGAAAAGCCTCCTGTCCTCCAGTCAGGGTCAGAACAGCCATAGAAAAACTGTGCAGAGCTGAAAATAACAGAGGGAAATGTCATGGAATCGTAGAACTGGTTTGGGTTGGAGGGGACCTCAGTGATCATCTGGTTCTGGACTGCCAGAGTGGCTCCTGAATGGCTGGACAAGGAATTTTCCTTAATAAAACTATGTCATGTCCAGTCAGAGTGTCCAGTGTATCCAGGTGGTGAATGGCAGCTTCTCATGAGCAGATTTGGTAGAAGGCTGGAGGGAGGGAGTTTAATTGTAGCTCAGATCCAATTTGCTGTAAAAAAGAAGAGCTTGGGCTGGTAGGGCCTCAGCTTTTAGGAAGGGCTTGCAGGTTGTCACATGCTGATGAACCAAGCTGCCTCTCAGACCAATTTCTGGCTGGCCTGAAGGATTTGGAATGATCCAAATACGGTGGGAGCAGCGTGTTTAAGCAGAGAAAATCATAGCACTTCATAGAAGTGTCTAGAGCTGTAAGTCAAGTGTAGCCTTCTGTCCAGAAACTTTGTTGTTTATGATTTTTTTATCTGTATCTGAGCACATAGGAAGGAAAAATGTTTAGAAACCACTTAAGAGGCCATGATATTAATAGCAGTCACATGAAATGAATTGGTTTGGCAGTTGTTGGAGACAGGCCCTTGAGCAGTGCCCTCCAGCTTCATCAGATAATCAGGAGAGCTGATTGTGACAGAGCCCCTGTGAGACTGAGGGTGAGAAGGAGCCACGGCACAATAAAGACACTGCTGAAAACAGAGATTTCTGTGAGGAATTCAAAATATAAGTAGTATCCATCAGCAAAGAAAAGGTCTTAGACTGTAAAGGTTACAGAGAGCACTGATGCCTGGTGGGAGAACATTCAGAGAGAAGACAGCGGCAATCACAGAGGGACTATGAGAATACCTTGAAGTATAAAAACCAAATGGTGTTTTGAAGATTGCATGAAGAACAAAAGGATGTATTTGTGTGGTTTAATGGAGGAAATGAAGCAGATTGGAAGTACAACTGGAGAGTTTTTTTGGGGACCATCAAGAGCAGGGATATTCATCTTTATATTGGCACATGACTGTGCTTTTCCTGAAGCAGGAAGACCTTTACAAGGTCTCAGGCAGCATTGGTGTTACCTTGGGGATACTTTGTAGAAGTGTCCTGGAGCATGAATGCTCCTGGAGCCCTTGTGAAATCGAGCATTTTCACGGGAACAGAATTGGATGTTGTGAAGAAATCTTTCATTCAAGTCAGACCAAGGTAAATGAGGGAGAAGTACTTAGTACTTCAAAATTAACAGGGTGTTAAATTGCTGTCAAAGACCCTTGTGACACAAGTGGACAGTGGATGCATAATTTCCTTGCAGAAAAATAATAAAAAAAAACCTCAGAAGGTATAAAACGCCAGGACTCCTTTGCTCATCTGAAGTGCTTGGACTGTTCAACAAGATTGTAGCCTGTGGGCAAAGTATGTTCCCTACTTCCACATTCTTCTTCTTTGAAAGGATTACATTTCTGTAATTTGGTTTTTGAAGGAAATTTTAAATGGAATCATGGAATGGTTTGGGTTGGAAGGAACCTTAAAGATCATCCAGTTCCAAGCCCTTACCATGAGCAGGGACACCTTCCACTAAACCAGATTGCTCAGAACCCCATCCAACCTGCTCCCCTACATATTATTGGACCCACTTAAAAAACCAGCAACAACCACCTCCCACACCCCAAAAGGCCCCAGAAACAACAAAATTAAAAAAAAAACCAAACCCCACATAAAAAACAAACAACCCCACACATACACACCCCACAACACAAAATCACCCCCTAAACAAAAAAATTATCCCCAAACACAAACCCAACCCAAACCCCCTACCTACTATCCCTTTTTTTTATTGCACACCGCACCTACCCTCCCCATGTTGTAAGGGTTCCCTTAGGTGACAAATTCTGTTGTTTCACTAGACTGCCAACAAATTGCTGCTCTCTAGTGAACAAGAGTCAGATGAACAAAAAAGACAATCTTAGCTGGTAATTTCATGCACAAATTGAAGGGCCTTTAGCAAACTGAAACTTCGATTTAATTTCTGTCAATTACTTAACAGTACATTATATAAATACAAATGTAAATGGTGTTAGTAAAGCTTAGCTTTGTTTGAAACGAGTGTAAAATACTGGGCTGGTAATTGATGGTGGGACTGAATCCTTGAGGAGCACAAGATGGAGAGGTATGGATGTGTGAAACAATAAATGAGCTGAGAGTCCAAAATAATTGCCAAAAATGTAATTATAGAAAGTTTGAGGCGGTTGTGCAGTGAGTCTTAGTGGTGACATGAGTAGAAAGCCATTTTCTAGACAGCTGAGTTGTTTGTGAGGAACTAGAATGTGGTCAAATTCAGAAGGCAGTCAGAACCCTTGGGTTTAGGACAAGAGGGCACAGCCTTAAGTAGCTCCAGGGGAGGTTTAGGTTGGACATCAGGAAGTTCTTTACAGAGAGAGTGATCAGACATTGGAAGGGGCTGCCCAGGGAGGGGATGGAGTTACCATTCCTGGAGTTGTTTAAGGACAGACTGGAGGTGGCATCAGTGCCATGGTCCGGGTGAGAGGGGGGTGTTGGGTCACAGGTTGCACTCGATCTCAGAGGTGTTTCCATCCTGGTTGGTTCTGTGAATAACAAAGCACCAGATGTTGTCAATGTTTCAGTTGGGACTCAGAGAATTATCAGCTCAATTTTGTTAATTTGGGGCAAAAAAAGTCAAGGGATGGTAAACAGCAGTCATAATGAGTGGAAGATAAGATTTTGTTTGGTTGAGAAGAGCTATTTATTCACTAATACAGAAAGCAAGGGGCTGAAACTGATAGAGGCCAAGTGTTGTGTTCACCTCCTCAGTGGAGTCACCGCTGAGTCACTGCTGGGCAGGACGTCACCAGTCAGGGAAAGGTGACAGCCTGTGTAGCTTTGTGGAGTGTGATAATTCTGGATCTTTCTGTACTTTCCAACTCATTCTTGTCTCTTCACATCTGTGTTTTTTTCTCTTAACTACTACCAACTTTAAAGTTTTTGTTGTTTGTTTCTAATCAGTAAAAAAATATTAAATCTTTCAACTCTTCAGTTTCTGATCTTGCTTCGTGTTGATTGAGCCATAGCCTTTTTGCTTTGAAGCTGAGCCAGGGTCATACAGCTGTGCTTGACAGAATGTGACTTATATTGGGGACAGTGGATCCTTATTTTACTGGATCCTGGTTTATAATGCATCTATCTGCAAAACAAACACAATAATGTTTTTATTATTTTGCCCCCCCCTTCTTCCCTACCAAGGATTTTCAGAACAATAAGGCAACTTTGAGAAATTTTAGTGAAACACGACTGAATTAACAAATACAAAAATAGGCTAAATATAAGTAATGTTAATTTTTCAAATATGATAAATTCTGTATTGGTTCATCTAAGTAGCACAGAATTAATTTAATAATTCATATAAATTTTAAAGGTTCAGTAAATCATGTATCAAGTAAAGATCCTACTTGCTGTTAAGTGTTCAGATATTATGAGTCAGCAGCTTTATAACCATAACCATCTGAATTTCAAATGTTAAATGTATTTTTAACTCTGCTCTAGAATGCATAAGAAATTACAAAAGGTCACCCTTTTGAAAAATTTACCTGTGCATGTGTAATTTGATATATGTAACATAATCTATTATGCACATCAGGTTTGTGTTGTGCAATTTTATTATGTTAAACACAGCACAAGCTGCATTTTTCTTCACTTTCTGCCAACAAAGTCACTGACTGAGAATTGCATTTCTAAGGCAAAGATCCAGCTTTTTTAGAAACTTCAAACATAGAAATGCCATTTTTACTAGATGTGTACAAGGCTGGGGCTCATTTTGGGCACAGCTTTGTTTGCAACTGTACATCAGCCTTAACTGATAAACTTATTTGGTGTTGGTTAAGGATTGTGATCAAGGATCTGGCCTCCCAGCCAGAAAGACCAGTTATCAGAAAGCATTCAACCCATAAAATCTAAAATTTTTTTTCTCTTCCATTGACCCGTCAATAATGACAAACAGAATATATCTGTATACATTAATGTTAAGGTGTTTGTATTTACATATTATGTAGTAATATGTCTATAAACACTCTTGAATCCTCCTTAAGGAATAGGAAATTTAAAGCAATATTCTTTTCTTGATAGAGAGGTCCAGTTTCAGTGTTTGCTAAATAGGCCTAAAGACAGATCCCGTAATACTGTCTTTTATATGATTGTTTCAATTTTGAAGTAAAGAATAACCTGAAATTCCTTTAATATTATTTCTTTAAGCAACCACCTAACTTTTAACTTTGTAATACTTGTGTATTATAGGTATGGAGTTAAAATCTATTTTGAATCATCACTTCATAGAATCGTAGTCTAATGGAACCATTAAGTTTGGAAAAGGTCTCCAAGCTCCTTGAATCCACCCTGTGGCCCATCCCCACCCTGTCCCCCAGCCCAGAGCACTGAGTGCCACATCCAGCCCTTCCTGGGACACCTCCAGGGGTGGGGACTCCACCACTCCCTGGGCAGCCCCTTCCAGTGCCTGACCACCCTTTCAATGGAGAAATTCCTCCTGATGTCCAACCTGAGCCTCCCCTGGCACAGCTTGAAGCCGTTCCCTCTCCTCCTGTCTCTTGTTCCCTGGAGCAGAGCCCGACCCACCCCAGCTCCCCCCTCCTGTCAGGGAATTGCAGAGCCAGAAGGTCCCCCCTGAGCCTCCTTTTCTCCAGGCTGAGCTCCCTCAGCTGCTCCTGCTTCTCTGGCCCCTTCCTCAGCAACCTTCCCTTCCCTGCACACACTCCAGCCCCTCAATATCTTTCTTGTCATGATGGACCCTGAGCTGGATACAGCACTTGAGGTTCCTCAGCAGGGCCCAGCACAGGTGGAGAGTCTCTTCTCTAGTCTTAAAGAAACATGACCAAAGAAAATGATCCAAAGAAAATTAATTTGATTACAGGAAGAAACTTGAATTAAGATACTTGAACAAATAAAATGCTTGGTATTAAAAAGATAATAATCAAACCTCAAAATTAGGGGCTGCTGTGACAGTGGCTTTTCCATTAAGTCTTCCTCTCATGGTTCTGTAAGTAAAACAGAGCAGAAACCAAGTGTTGTGCATGGAAATTTTATTCACATTGTATGAAAAGTTTAATAAGCACTTCAACAATGAATGCTGATTCAGAGCTGGGAAAGTTCCCACATCCATGTATTGAAAAGGATGGAAGAAGCCCTATTCCTTCAGAGAGAAATTATTTGGGAATATTTATAGTGACCAAGTGAGCAGGTGAAAGGTACTGTCATTAAAATGCATTTAGATATTGCACTTTGGAATGTGTGGTTTGACACAGGGCAACACAATCAATTTTCCCAGGAACAGCACTGAGGGAAGATGTCACATTTACTGTTGAGGAGCATCACTGTGCACTAAAATACCTGCATCACACTAAAAGCACTGCTTGTATTGAGCCAGGTAAATGCTTCTGCTGGTGATGAAGAACAGTCAGTTATGCTACCTGTAATAAAGTTAGTCTCCATAGGCAGAAATTGGCTTTATAAATCCATGGGAAGCTACACAGTGTTTCTCACGTCAGGCGGTGTTGTGAGGCTGGGAAGGGAAAGGCAAACTGCCAAGCTCTCCAAACCAGGAAAGCTTTGTGACCAGCAGTAAATGGCAACAGTGGAATAGAGTCAGCTGTTAAAAACTGCATTATTTATGTTGACACTAACTACCAGTGACTGCTTGAGAAACTGGAAGGGCTAAGGCAAAGCTACAGAGCTGAGTTTCTGTTCAGAGGGTTTCAAGGAACAGTGGAATGATGCAGTGTGGAAAATAATTAGGAGAACTAAATAGTCTTGCTACAGGAAAGAGATTACTCAGGGTTTGGTTTTTTTCAAGTGCTGAGATGATTTGGGGTGTACTACAAGTGAAAAATTCAAGCAAAAATTAAGGTTTAAAGAATTCTATTAGGAATTTTCTACAAGGAAAAAATGTCTTTATGAGGAGGGAATTGGGGAAATCTAGAGTGGTAGGGTGTGAAAGAGGTTATAAGAATATTTACAGTATTAGGCACAGCATAGAGCCATGAACTATGACTTAAGTAGGTTAATAAATACCTCTGTACTTTACGGTTGTCACTAGAACATTCTGCTGTATGAACTAGACAACAAGGAAAATCCACATACATTTTAATTGCAATCACAGTCTGAGCATTAATGAATATCATGGGATGGGGAGGATATGGTAATGTTTGACTTCTGAAAAGAATCTCAATGTTTTCAGTAATTCAGGTATAACTTGACTGCCTGTGAGTAACTGAATATTCACTGTAACTAAATATTAACCAAGGACAGTGTTGACCTATGGTATTTGCCAGTCCTTTTTCAGTCTGGTCGATGCTCAGGGATTGATTCATGATTTCATATTTAATTATACATAAAATCAAAGAATGGAAGGTTTTCTTTAACCCTTGTGCATGTACCGTGGTGATTCCCCTCACAAGATGTACACAGGAACCTTTCTTTTTTTGGAACAGTGTGACATTTATGAACTGACTTGTAGTCAGTTTTGGGAAGTGGGGATGGACTGCTTGGGAAGAGAGCTAAGGGCCTCTTTAAAACCAGACAAAACTGATGTGGAGTTCATCTAACTGGGGAGGATTTCAAAACTTTGATTTTTCATTTTCTTGTATTAATATTGCTGGGTTTAGACATGTTTGGGTTTTTTGTTTGTTTGTTTAGCTTGGATAGTTACATAAATTAGTGAGCTCAAGGGGTGATGACACTGCTTTTAATAAGTACAAATAGCAATATTTAGGTAGGAGGTTTATATTATAGCAACCATTGTTATTATCACTTTTAGTGCTGACTTGCTATATAAAATAACTTACTGTATCAGAATAGGTAAGGAGTGTTATTTCACTTCTAGTTGTACTTTTTCTTGCCTAAGATGAGAACAGTGTTCAAACTAGTACCCCCTCTCTTACCTCTAATGGATAATTGACCTTAGTCACTAATTATGAAAAATAAAACTGGCTTGTGCATCTTTAAATACTTTGTGTACAGAGGTTCCAGTTGGTGCCACTTAAACAGGCAGATTGTGCATTTTGATCTAATTTTCTTAATGCCTAAAACCATATACTATGGTGGTTTAAGTTATTTATCAAAGCAAATATCTCTGGAGTAGAAGAGTCACCTAAGGACAAACTGTTTTGGTCTTGCAAATTTTACTTTATCTATTCTACTTGATGAGTGGGAGGCATGTGAAAAAATAGGAAGGGCCCACTTTAGACCAGAGGTGTTACTCAGCTTTTAAAAATAAGTGATAATTATTCTGCTAAAGAAGCTGCCTACTTGCAAATATAAGGCCAGTACTTCCCAGTAGTAAGTTCTAGCTGCTTGGAAGCTTTTATTGGGAATTCCCTCAGATAGGTTCCAGAAAACTTGTGAAATTGTTCCTGTAAATACAGCATTCAGCTGGGTTGATTCTAAACTAAGAGATCAGGCAGTGGTTTCCAGGGAATCTTTGTTCATACTCACTAGTGATGATGAGTAGTTTGCACATGCAAAATTGCTTTGTTTATATGGGTGTAAATTATTCTTCTCCACCAAAATTTACAGATCCTACAAACTCAGCAAATTCACATGCTTCTGAAAATTCCCAGTAGTTGATGGTAACAAAACCACAATAACGATAATATAGTAAGATGGTAATAAAGCTCCCAGAGTACTGAGTGAAAGGTTAGAGCAGCAAAGGAAGTACTCATGGAAATGTTCACTTTGTACCTGAGTGCTGAAGTTCTCTTCCTCTTATTGATATCAAATATTTTTGCAATGAAATAAAATATTAAGATCAGAGATCTTTATTATTAAAAAACCCTGGATACACTTTTTAGTCTGGTGAGAAGGAAAGAAGCCCTTCCACTGGGCTTGTAAAAGGTATTTTCTGGACAAAGCAGAGGCTCTCATCTATTGCCTTGAACTTGATGGTATTTGAGTGAAATTTCTGGTGTTCTCAGTTCTGATGCTGCAATGACCACTTCTATACTGTCTTACTTTTGTCTGCTCGTTCACTTTACCCATCTTTCACCTGTTTACTTTAAAATGTTGTAGTTACAGGTTGATTTAGCAAATACAAGGAGTTCAGACTTGGAAGCATTGTGTTAAAATGTCTGATTTCATCTGGCATTTTGCCGCATATAAAAGTAAGCTGGACATGACAATATTTAGGTAATTATTTTAAATAGTGTAGAAGCTCCTATACCTTTTACTCACTTGTACAGGAAAATGTGATGGGTTTCTTGCTTCTTTGTTAAGAGTTTTGAAAGAGATTAGAGGCACAAGGAGATTTAAGGCACTTCTGAGTGAGATTTATGTCACTTTTTGGTCTGGGTGTTGTCACCCTTCGGACCATCTTGCTCCATGATAGTATCTTCTTCATAGCCAAATAAATACATTTTAACAGGCTTTGTGGTATACAACCCATGTTCACTATTTTTACTGTTCAAGTTGTGACACGGAGAAGCAGAGGTTGTTTGAAAACAAATAAACATGTGTGAGTCCCCAGCTAGATATTAACTTAGAGAAATGTACTTAAAAACTTGTCAATTGATTGAAAGAAAACCAGGCTTACAGTGTTGGCACTCCATGATCTTTAAGCTCCCTTCCATCCCAAGCCATTCTGTGATATATGGGGGAACGTTATGAGATTATGTGTTCACTGAGCATTCAAACCCTGCATTGAATTGATGTCCAGCTTGTTAAAGCTCATTATTTAACTGTTAAAACATACATAGTACATACAAGTGGAACTGGTTATGTAGAATGCCATTGTTGCTAAAACAATGATGGATTAATCACATGGGAACTCAATTATCTCCCATATTTCATAGATTTCTGCCTTGTATCATCAGTTCATGAATATTTGATATGCCGAGCATGCTTCATTGAAATAACTAATTGCAAATGCTGTGATTTATTGAACATACTTTACTGGAGATTTAATAGAAATATCTATTCCAAAGTAATTTGAACACAGATTGTGTGTTTGCTTTTTAAAAATTCCACCCAGTATAATAAATTTTCTGCTTTAATTGCATGTTAACCTTTGAGAAATCATACCTCTGGGAAAGCCTCCTACTGGAATATATAGTTTATGAATTTGGTGATGATACAGTTGCTGGTAACTATTATGATAAAAAAAAGCATAATCTGCAGTTATGGTCATGCTGGATCCAGACTTTTTGATCTGCAGGGGTTTACATAAGGCCTTCAACTCCTAATAAAGGTGCTTCTAGACTGAGTTATGTGACATTTATCATCTGTTTCTGAGCTGGGAGAAGGCCTTGACCTACACCTGGGACCTAAAGAAGCTTGTAGATTTTCTTTGCTAAGAGCCCTTTTTCCTTCAGGCTTCTTTGCTAAGATTTTAAGAGACAAACCTCTGTTTCAAATGGGGGCAGAAATAAACTATTACATTTGAAATCAACATCCCTGAGCCCTGCCCAAAGTCTAACGAGGAGAACTCTGAAGTCTTGTGACCAACATGTAGGACTCTGCTGATGTCTGGTTTGTGTAATAATGTAAAAGACAAGCCCCAGCAGCAGGCATTTGGAGAGGGTTTCTGGAGAAAGACCGTGGGTTGTAACTCTGGCTTTGAACTGTGGGGAGAGTTCATCCCTTTTTGGCCTCTATCAAAAGTAGTGTCAGTTGAAATTTGATGCTTTATTTATTTGATGCTTTATTATTTCGAAGGTCTGAAAGGTCCCTGACTTCTGTAATCCTGTGGAACTCGGGTTTTAAGTTCTGGAAGATCATTTCATTAAGTCTGGACATTGAGTTTGAGCAAAGTCCTATTTTTTTCCTGTCTGGATACAGAGATGCTCAAATACTGCTTTTTACAAAATTTAATGGTGAAACTGCCGTTAATTGCAATAACATACAGATTATGACAAAACTTACCATCACTATCAGCAGATTTAAGTATTTTAATTCTTCCTCCAAATAACTGAATTGAGATACTGCTGACATGCAGCACAGCACTCTGATTTGGGATGGCAAAGAATGACTCTCCCAGAAGCAGATTTTCTTTGTTATCGTAGAAAGAGAAAATATGTTCACTTCATAAGGTGGTTTGGCTTTCCCCCCCCAAATTTTTACTGTAATTCTGAATAATGTACAAAGATTCTTTTGAGAGAGTCCTCCAGATGGACTGTCAGACTTGTTTCTGGTTGTAGGTGGTAAGATGTGTACAGCTTAATTTTGTTTAATTTGAGTTTGAAAATGCTGCTGAAAGTTTGAGGTCTTTACTCTGCTATTCTCACCTTCCTTTTTTTTTTTTTTGACTGTTGTGACAAAACTGGCAATGGTGAACTCATTTACTGGTGAACTAATTAGCTGAGAGGATGTAGGGAATTGATTTTAATGTATTTTGCCCCTTCATTCTTCATTCCTGATCAGTGAAAGGCACTTGATAGGGCCTGGAGGCAAGACATGCAAGATGCAACTAGAAATATTGATATTAAGAGGTAATGTAGGTGTGAATGCTCCATTCTTTACACTTTCTGGAAGTAAAATTAAAAATAACAATAATTTAAAAAAAAAGGAATGACAGTATTCAAAGCCACATCAAAATTATTCTAGAATATTATAAGTTAAATCTTTTGAGTAATTTTTGAGTGCTAATTTCAATCCCTTCCCTATGCAAAAACTCAATTAGAATATAAGAAACAAAACTAATACACTGACTCAAGAATCTGCAAGCATGTAATTTTACTGTTATTAAATATATTTAATAGTAATTATAAAGAATCTCAATTTGATTGTTGGTTGAAAGTCTACCTATTATGGTAGAGTGTATAAAGATAAATCTGCTTGGCATGTAATTAAATCAAAATAACAAAGCCAGTAGGTGCACGACCACCTTTCAATTGTTATATTAGACTTTGGAGGAAAGTTCCATAATTTAGTTAGTGTTTAACCATGTAAGTAAAAAAAAAAACATGAGCTACTGAACATGCTATCTAATTAATTTGTTGCAAATTGTCTGTTAAATAATAATTAAATACCTGAACGCTTTGTATCAGTTTTAAGTTCAAGTGTTGTGTAGGTCTAGATAATGTGAGATACTTCCAGATAATTTAAATGCAATGAAAGAATACTAATTGCTGTTAAAATTTAGATGATCAGACATCTGAAAATTTGGAGTTTGTGCTTTCAAAGTTTTCTGAAAGTTGAGAGCCTCGTTGTTGAGTAAATCCAGTCTGAAATAGCATTTTGTTCGGCACGTCTGGAAGTTACTGCTGCCAAATCTCTAACCTCCCAGCAGTGCAATCACAAGATTTTGTTGTTAATTTAACATTATGTACCTTGGACTTTCAGATTTTTCAAAGGTAACCCCTTAGAATTTTGCATGTGAGGAGAACGTTCTGTGAAATCACCGAAAGAATGTTGTTCAGCTGTTTCAATGCTTCACTTTTCGCCTCTCCAGGCAAAATTCCAGTCCTCACTACCCTTCATCCCCTGTGTTTCCCCTGTTGGGCAGGTTCACACTTGTATCTGATATGCTTTGCCCTGTGAATTAGAAAGCAAAATATAGATTAAGAGCCCTTTCAGAGCTAACATAATTTCCTTTTTTTTTTTTTTTTAATGAAGCTATTATGTATTTACCTAGACATCAGACTCTGGAAACCTATTAAATTGGTCCTGTAAACAACTTGATACAGTTTTGAACTGTCCTTTGTTCCAAAAAGTCATCACACTTTTTTCTTAGGAAATGCTTTTGGAAGCAATATTTTAGCTCCTAAATTATTCCCCATAGAATTTAATATCATGGACTTTAGGGCCAGATATGTTTGAAGACTTTAAATTACAATTCCTCACCATAAATAATGGAGAAGCTTCAAGGAATGTTTGATACAGTTTAGAAAATCATTGTGTTCTGTGACTAACAGTGGCATTTTAATATAATAATTTATAACTTAATATTACAATATTTATTTTTTCATTTAAATGTTCAGTGTGTACTTTTAACAGCTTAATTTTGAGGAAGTGGTGGCAAGTGTCTACTAAATGTTTATTATCTGTGTGGAATAATTTTATCCCATATTTAAGCTGTGAGATCTATAATATATTTAGCTACTTGTTATGATCCTGGATATTATTGCTCAGAAATACTGTGAGTTGTATTTGGCTGCATCAGTTCAATAACCTGTGACCATCTGAAGTAACTGGCATTGAGAAAGAGAAGGGATCAATGATAACATGGAAATCATAGCTGGACTTACTCTTGTTTGGGGGGTAAAAAAAGGTAAAAATAAATACAGCTGATGCAACCAAATAAAGTGACAGTCATGTTCCTTAAAGTGCAGTCACTGATTAATACATGTAGATAAGAGAGTTAATGGATTTGAACACTTTTACAGTTAATAAAATAAAGATAAACCAAATGGTCTTGAAAAATTATTTAATGCATCTTAAATTACAGGTTTGAATAGGTTAAATGATGTAAACCCTGAGCAGAGTGAGTTATAAGACTTAGTTGTATGACCAAGTTACCATTAGATAATGAATAACTGTCAGTCCACTCACCTGTAGTAATTGTTCAGGTATTTATTGTTTATCCAGAGCAAATACAGGAAAACTTGCCTATATAGAAGATTCTCAATATTTGATTATAATGGGGTGAATTGAGAAATAGGAAAGAAAGCTTAAGAGACTACACCAACTTGAGTTCAAATTAGGGATTAGAGATTCTGGCATAAAGTAAAATACAGAGCTGGGATTGGAATCAAGACTCTTCACTTTTCATCCTGGACCACGAATAAGAGACATGCTTTGGTTAACTCTGGCTCTTGGTGCATTTTTTGTAACAGTGTAATCATGAATGTTGTAATGGTTGTGGCATATTCCCAGCGAGATAAAACAAATGGGAAAATCCTCACAGTGAGAGGTGGTGTACTTTTCTCTTTGTGGTCTAGAGTAACCTGTATCTCCACATTTAAAGAGTGCTTGTAGGAACTAAGAAACACAGGGATTTTTTTTCTCCTTTTGAAGGAGACTTTCATGAATGTCACATGTGTGAAGGTACTGAAGACATGAGGGAGTCACTGTTTTTGTCACTGTGGTTGAAATAGGTGTGAGAGCAGAACACCCCAAACATGAAGGTGCTTCTGGGTAGGAGAGTTTGGGTTTGGCAAAATGAGGCAAAATCATGCCCGTTATGGCACAGTCATTGCAGGGAACATCTGATGATGCCAGTTTACCACCTCTAAAATCTTTCTATGTACTGAAACGGGGAGTTATCAAGAAAGTGTGTCAATAGTCAAGTGACTCCAGTATTTTGTAGAGCATGTAATACATAACTGAAACTAAAGGGAGAGGCAAGAGGAGGGAAGAGAAAGTTGAATTATTGTTTTTACAGTAAAAGAGAAAGGGTCTCTTGCCAAATAATTTTATTGTTCCTGGAAGAGACCTAAATTGACAAATATCAGCAGATCAAAGCCTGATACTGGGTTATTCTGTCAGAAATAATCTAGCTGTGAGCCCTGTCCCCTGGGAAAGGGGAATTTCTATTGGTGTGAAGTGCTTTGTACCTTCATCAGAAAGTTTTCCTGGCTGTTACAGCCTGGTGAGGTTCAGTCAATAACCTGGTCACTCAGGTGGTGGAACTACATGCTCTGCTCTGTCAAGATCTAATCACCACACTTTGGGCTGGCCTGGACGGTGAGGGGAACCGATGGATCTCAGATTTTGTTTTCATGGCTATTCCATCAGTGTCATTCAAAGTGGAATTGCTTGAGCAGCAGAGATCAGTGCATGCCAGAATGTGATACAGCCTAACTGGCACACTTGTCCAAGACTTGGAAACCTAATTTGAAGTCTTAGCTCTGAATTAGTCAGAGAGAAGGCTTAAACTTGAAGTGGTTTGGTCCAAAGATGAACTAAATCCACTCATCCTTCCCCATAACTTGTTGTAAAGATTATATCACATGATTTATTATATCCTACCCAGCAAGAAATTCAATTTATAGATCCTATATTGACTTCTACAGCAGTTGAGAAGTTCAATTATTTAGCTAATTGAAACATCTGTTTTGCCGTTTTGTGATAGTGTCAGAACAATAAAGTTCATTAAAACAACAAAGAAAGTCTTTTGAAAAGAGAACATGAGGATAAATGAAAAAGATCTGGCAGACTGTGCGTGATTGGGTTTAAAGGTCAGATTCTCCTGATAATAAGGGTTTTTTGAGCACTGGATTGTGTTTTCCCTCTTTGCCCTTTCCCACTTCTTTACTTGATATCTGGCAATAGCCCCTTTCTTACATGCTTTTGCAGCTTCATGGGTATTAACTTCCTAGACCTAAAATCTACAAATCTTTCTGCTTGCAGTTGTCTCAAAAATGGAGCTCATACTTACAGTTTGAGTTGCCCCGTGAAGGTTTTTAGCTTATTGTCAGCTGCTTGAATAAATGCTGGGCAAGTTTAAGGTGAAAACAGTAGCATTGTAACTGAGACAAAATTAATTTTTCATCAGGAAATTGTAAGAACAACCAGCTGAGCAACAGAGCTCAGATGTAGAGTATCTGTCTGTATTCCTGCATTAAAATTATTGCTTAAAGGGTTTTTTGAGAAATTTCTGTTGTACAGGTCATCAGGGATCCTGGTCAGGGGAACTCCATCACTGTCTTCTAGAGCAGGACTCTATTCCAGAACTGCTCTCTGCTTTTAAAGCCTGGAGATTATCCAGTTGCAACTCACTGTTAGCAGAGATTCAAGGCATAAAGTCACAAGAAATTTCTATTTTTTTTTTTTCTAAAATTTTTGGTTTTTTCTATTATGTGCAACAGCTTTGTGTTTTGCCTTTGTTTTTTGTGGATTTTTTTTAGGTGAGACTGGTAACGAAACACTTCTAAAACTTGAGAAATGTCTTTGACTAGACAAGGATATTGGTGTGTGAAATGCCTTTACAGGTGGTGTGTTTATTTACTGCCTCAGGCAGTCAGTGGAATTGCAGCTCTATGTTTATTTCTCTGATGGTTTGCATGTGACATGCTGGAGAAGCTCTCTTAACGAGGAGAAGTGGGAAGAGGGAGTTGGCGTCCTAGAGCGGCTTCTTTCCTCTTGCTGGTATTTCAGGAAACTTCTGGTTGCACAGTAATATGTGCTGGGCCCCTGTGCCACAGTAAAATTCCAACTGTAATGTTCCATTGTTGTTCTGTCCTTTGGTGGGTTTTTGGGGGGGGGTTTGGGTGGCTTTTTCCCCTGTAGATATGGCTGGTTGGTGTGTCCTTGGTGCACCTGAGAAGTACATTCCCCCTTCTTGAAGATATCTTTTTTTGCATCAAGGTGTGTGTTGCCAGTGGCTTGTTGCACTATAGGTAATTTTATTTCTGGAGGTAGAAGAAATGAGTGCAGTGACAGCTTATTATCAAGAGCTTATTTTTGTGTGCATACAGTAACTTTTGTTTTCCTAATTTTAAGGGAAATATAGAACCATAGAATAGCCTGGCTTGGAAGAGACTTCAAAGACCATCTTGGTCCACCCACTGCCATAGTCAGGGACACCTTTGACTAAACCAGGTTGCTCCAAACCCTATCCAACCTGGGTATAAAAATCTCAACTTTAATGGTAAGACTGAGAGTATATTATAATTCAACAGCAGCACTTCAACCTTTTACTTGCAGGATCCTGGATTACTGTAAAGTTTCTCTTAAAGAATCATTTGTTAGATGTGGTAGTATTAGAAAGGAAGAAATACAATCTTATTTAAAATAAAATTATGATGTGATTAATTATTTGCAGTGAAATTTTTTTTGCAAGTTAGGAGCACAGTGAGGATTTTTATGTGACAGCTCAAGTTTCATTAGCAAAAATCACTACTGTGTTCTATAGACTTCAATAAAGAGCTAATTTATGTTCTCATCTGTACATATTTTAAATCACTGTAAATATAGATTTTCTTTAATACTTTACCTCACTTTTTTCTTTTCTGAAGGGTTGCCATTTTTTTTTACCCTTCCCAGTTTCTTTTGTCCCATGTTCATCCCCTTCTTTCAATCCCTTCTCTCTTTTTATTGCTGTATTTCATGTTGTCTTCTTTCCAAACTACTGTAATGCTTCTGTACTCTTACTGCCATGGGAGCTCTTAAATACACTGAAGCAATACAGAGGTGATGGAATAAAGATATGAATAATATTTAGTGTTTCCGGATAAAGGCTGATGAAATTCACCAGTGAAAGCTGCAAAAATGGAGAATAGTTTCTGTTTGGATTGGTGTCAGTGACTGTCGGTGGTAAATAAGTACTGGTGTCAAGGCTTATTTTCAATCAGAAAAGACTTTAATCTTGTTGTGTTATGGCTTTTTCTGGCTCCAGCAGGTTGTGTAGACACGGTTCTTGTGAACTCTGTAAAGCAGAAGGAGATACTCATTGTAAACAATAGACGAAAACTTGATGCTGTACTTGGTGAAAATGAGAGAAAGCCTTTCTGTATTTGCCAATTCTTCCCCAGAAGGCTGTAACCTAACCTCACACTGCAAAAATAGCCAGCTTTTGTCCAGATGTAAAAGTACTGTACTTTACAATTAGTTCTGCATATTGGGCTGTGATTGTGTAGGAAAATTAGCCAGCTCTGAAAGTAATTTGGCATCTTCTGGGGATTGTGTCTCTAAAGATGCAGGAGTCAGGATCACTGGGTAAGTCTAATGCCATGCATGTAGTCTGTGCATTCCTACCTTGGATATGTGATCCTAACATCAACTCCAGAGTTTTCCTGGGCATGGCTGGTTCTTTTTCCTTAATTCAGTTTCTATGTATCATGCTGACAATTTACTGCTTCTTTGTTTATTTTAGTGAGATTTAAAAATGCCGAGGTTAACATTGCCTAAAAGTCTAGATGGAACCAACAAAAATTCTGACTGTCAGTTCTTTTTCATTCTTAATTCAGTGCCATGTAAATTCAAGGTAACCAGGGAAACCAAGAGCTTGCTATCCTTATATACTTTGCAGAGTACTTTCTGGAAATAGTGTTCTCCAATCTGTCATGATCAGTATTCTTTGAGAACACAATAAATGAATCTTGACACAGGTAAAAAGCAAGAGGGCAGGATCACCTTAATGTGGAAGTAATCATACAGTCCTCAAAACTTATTTTGTTGCAAATTTACAGGAGAAACTGGAAATTACTGGGTTGCAAAAAAAAAAAAGCTAAATACATGGTAAAATATGATGTGTCACAATTCAGCCTTTTTGAGTAGCAGCACAAGTGCCTGTGGATAGAGGCTCAAATAAGAATGTTGTTCATTAGGAATCAGATTTATCTCTAAATTTAAGTGCACTGATAAACATGCCCTGCATGTTTCCTCATGTGTGGTTGCAGACTTTGCACACGTGATCCCACAAGGGGCAGATACTTTACTTTTCTCCTGGTACATGAAGCTGAAGAGAAGAATCTCTTCCCATTCTCTCTTGAATTTAGTCAGGCAGAAACTTAGGGACAAGGATGACCATCTGAGATCTTTTTATGGAAGGCATGATAGATGATAAATCCACAACACAGTAACCCTCTACAAAGTGGTGTTGCTGACTTTACATTCCTGCCATGCTTTGTGTTTGCAGCAGCCAGCAAGTCCTCCTGGGGGAAGTAAAAGTGTGCTCTCAATGGAGGAGCACTCTTCTGTACAATAAATTTAAATATTAACTATATCAGAATCATAGACATGAAGGCAGTGCTTAGATATTGGTCTAAATTTAGATTCCACCTAAACAGTGGTAACTTTGATTTTATTCTCTTTTGAGGCTGTGGTGTGTGGTTAACGAGCAGAAGACTAAACCTTTCACTACTTTTAGAAATAAGCTGTCTGTTTTATATAATATTATTCCTGAAGGGCCAAAGGGCTTTTTCATGGTGGACTTCAGAAACATCCTTCACTGCCACTGTACTGGAAGCAATATTACCTGTACAAGCAGACTTCTGGAATTTGACATTTAGATTTCCATCTCTCTGCTATTAACAGATATGTGCTGTACTGTCCCTAAAACTAATTGTGAACCCTATGGAGAGACAAAGAAAATGTTTCAAAACAAATTAAAAATTAATGACACAGTCAATTTTTTTACTTGTGGCTTGCATTTTCACCTGCAGAAAACTAAAGAAACCATCAAAGAAAACAAGCATTAGATTCTAATTTGGAGTGACTTATTGAAGGAAAATAATCACTAAACCTCTAATGATAATAACATTTTTTTGACAACTCCCTAATTCTTACAAGTTGTTGGTAAGAGCTGCATCAAGCTTGCTGAGAACCCTGGCTCTCACCTGGGTAATTCAAAGAATTGTGTGGCCTGTGATCATTTAGAAGAAATGATAACTTTAAAAGCATAGCTGGAGATGTTTTTTGGTTTGGGCTTTTTTTTTTTCTTTCCTTGCAGCATGTGGTAGAATCACAGCTGCTGTTCTGCCATTCATATTCTGCTGCATCCATTCCCCAACAGCCATAAAGAGTATGTAGGCAAAAATAGCAGTGAGTCTTATTCAGGCTGTATTTGGAAAAAACAGACCCAATGCAACTAAGTGTTTCAGTGCATTGTTTGTGTCTTTACGTGCCAATCAATGTCTTAAATATACCAAACATGGGGGTTTTAATATTTCCCTTTAAAATGCCTTCACTTTATATAAAAAAAAAATAAAAAACCAAGGGGTTGAAAAGGCTCTGTGGAGTTAATTTCCCATGTAGAATTGCTATAAATTAAGGCAGCAGTAAATATGAAACACACTTTTTCATTAATCTAATATTAATGAAAGGCCACCTTCTCTCACCTTCCAGAGTCTTGCTAGCTTTTTTCATGTTTAATAGATATGTTTGCACTGTTTGAAGTCCTCATTTGCATCTGGAGATGCAAAGGGGGAGCACCCTTCAGTGGTATGTAATGATATTCTGTTTTGACCAACAAATCAGGGACCAAAGGAAGAATTTGAGAACTAAAATCACAACTATCTGGTCAGGGAGATACAGGTTGCTTGATTAACTTCTGAAAGGATCCTGTTCTCCAGTCAGACTAACCAAGATGAATTGAGAAGGACAGGATAGCCCAGGACATATTGCACCACCACAGGTGAGAGGGAACTCCAACCTGTGTTCAGAGTGGGAGGTGTGTGGAATGTGGCTGCACATTTGAACCCATCCCATTACTTCTAATTAAGTTTGGGCAACAGAACTGAGGAAAGGTCTGGAGAGTCAGTCCTGTGAGGGGCAGCTGAGGGAGCTGGGGGGGCTCAGCCTGGAGAAGAGGAGGCTCAGGGGGGACCTTCTGGCTCTGCAACTCCCTGACAAGAGGGGGGAGCCTGGGGGATGTTGGGCTCTGCTCCCAGGGAACAAGGGCAGGAGAGACTGGATGGGGGACACAATGCTCTGGGCAAAGGTTTTGCAGGAGCATCGTTTGTGTTCACCTGCATGCAAATAACACAGAGGAGATTTAAGAAAAATAGTGTACAGAACAGCAACAGCAGAGATTATTAAAATAATGCTGGTAAGAAGAAATTTAGTTATGTGTCAGAAGCCACAGAATGTGGGCAACTACCTTCTCTCAGATCCTGTGTGCTCTTACCCTCAGCCTGCATTCCAGGTGCCTGTCTCTGCCAGTCAGTAAAAGTCCCTTCTCCTGTGTCACAGCTCTGACTCTTTTACTGCATTTGTTTTGTAACGTAAAGTTTTATGTTGCTCACTTCATTATAAAAAGGAGAGTTGGAGCACACAGGTACCCAATAAATCCTTGTGAGTAGAATCCCACATCTCACCATTCCAGATATCCTTTGCCGCTTGAGTCTGCCCTGGATGTTTTGTGGTTGCCTCCAGTAGCCAAGAAAAACCCCAGTGATGGCTATTGCACAGCTGCAATCTTCTTTCTTGTTCTAGCATTTTCCTGCCAGGCTTGGTGCCTGCATGAGTGCTTGCTGTGCCTGGGACAGGGAGGTAAAAGGTGGAGAAAGGTTTTAACAAAGAATTAAAACTTGAAATGTGGAAGGACTGGCACATCCCAAAGATCAGATGCCTCATTTGTGAGGAAAAAAGGGTTCTAAAGCATGTAAAAGAAAAACAACTTTAGGTTGAAAACTCTTTTCAGTGATTAGAAAATGGGTTGTATTTCTGTGTATTGAGAATTAAAAACAATATATAGGAAGAGGGAGAGGAGGTGCTGCACTGTACCCTGGCACTGACATAGAAACATCCACTGGAATCCACAATGAGGAACCAGAGCTCCAATAGCAGGTGATAAACTGTAAAGTGGAATATTAACTTTCAGGCATTTGAATAGAATCAGACTGAGTGAATAAAGAGGCATTTAAGTAGCAAGTGAATGGCTTGTGTTTGAGCCAAGCCTTGTGAGTTCCAATTAAATGTCTATTTAAATTTGATCTCTCCCTGCTTAAAAAAGAGGGAGTAAGGAAAAGGGGGGAAAAAAACCCCAAACCAAAACAACTAAAACCACCAAACATCAGACAAGCAAAACAGCAAAAGTTCTTTCTGTAGGTGAAGGAAAACAACCATTTTTATAGGATTCTCTATCTACCATCCTGCTTAGGGAGAGGAAGCATAAAATTGCACCTGGATCCCATATTTTTATATGCAGCAGCTAAACATACTCATATTGATCTGAAGATTGAGAACTAACCAACCAAACAACTTTCTTTAGCTGTTAGCTGCTCATTCTATAAAGTTACCCTTAGGATTTCCCTTTTTTGTTGGTTAATTTGCACTGGGTTAAACTCTCTTGTGGATTTCCTTGGTCTGTGGTTTGTCACAGCAGACCACTGTGCTTCCTTTGGAGCCATTTCACCATCCTAATTAAATTTGTGGTCAGGCTTATTTAGCTCTTATTTGCTTCATAGAATCAAAGATTTGAGGGTTTGGTGTCAGCTCTTGAGCAAGCTGAAAGTAAATGCTTTAATTAAGCAAAAAATGAAATTAGTGGTGTGAAGTGCTAACATTATTACCAACTTCACCAGTAACTACTTTTTTAATAGGGAGGTACAACTGCTACAGTAAATTCTTAGCTCTACATTGCTAAGTGTTATAAAGGAGACCTATTCAGCGGGAGTTCTTTGTTTCAGGGAAAAGATTGCTAGGTTTTTAAAAAAATTGTAAAAGACAAGTCAATTTTATAAATCTTTTCTTTTTTAAATTGAAGTTTATTTTTCTTTGAAGGAGAATCTCTCTTTTTTGTGCTTTTTGGGGTTTTTTTTTGAGTTTAATTTCAGCAAAATATTTTTTTTTCTGCTATACTAACACAGTTTTCATACCTATCTGAAATTTTCTGAAGAGATATTTCAAAAAACTTAAAACACTTTGATTATTTAGAGGTGTTTCACAGATATTCCTTGAGGCTCACCTGTTTGCTGCAGGTGATGTACTGTGAACATCTTGCAGATGGAATAATGGGGGTTTTATATGGAAAGAGCAAAGAAATCCATATTCTTAAGGAGTAGGAAACCATATTAATGTTCATTTGGTTGAAGGGATGAAAAGAAACAGGCTGTGCAGTTTCTGTTTAGTCATAAAGTTACAATCTTAGAAGCCCAGTGAGATTATGTAGTGTTTGTCTATCACTAGTGTATGATTTATCTTTTTCTTGTACTTAATTTTAAGTGTGCAGAGAACTGGAATTTGAATTAATGGTGAGCACAGCCCTTAGCCAGAATTGTAGAGTGAAGCTAAGCTGTGGAAACCTCAAAGAATATGTCTAAATAAAGCAATAAAGGAGTCTGGATAAAATGACTGACAAAGTGTTAGATGGCAAACTAAAGAGCAAGATGCCTGAGGTGTATCAAAGGCAAATAGGGTCTGTAACAGACACTTCGAGAGACAGAGCAAAACACGCAGATTAAGAAATGTTTAAACACGGGATTTAAATAAGAATTAAACACAGAATCTAAATAAGCGACTCACACGCTGAACACGAGCTGCTGTTGTCACCTGAGTGCAGGTTTGTTCAGCTTAAAACCCCTGATAGGCTGTGATTAACCAGTGCAGCCAAAAGCAGATTATACACTGTGTTCCTGGAAGGTGAGGGTTTACCAGCATGTCCTGCCCTGGGTCAGGATGCCTGGAACTGTGTGGATAAGAATATGTGTCTAAAGGGGGCAGAGGGCCTTGACAAGAGTCCTCCTGGTTTCCATTTTCCCAGGAACATGGCAAACCATGAAAGGTTGGACTCTCTGCTCCTCTGCCCCCATCCCAGTCTAAGCTGTTGGCCTGGAGGGTGTTTTGCAGTCCTTAATGTGTGGCATTTATCAGAAATGTCATGTTCAACAGGGATATTTTAGCAGTGGAAATGAATCATGGTAACTGTTTAATTTTAATAATTTGATATTTTCTGAAGAATAATTCCATGGAATTTCTATTGAAATTACTGGTACCCCAAGTACATGCATAAGTACAAGACCTCTGCATCACTTGAACCTTCAAGATTTACTTGGAGACTCTTTCCCCTTCTAATGAAAACAGCACCTTGGGAGACTAAGGGGTCTGTTTGGTCCTCAAAAAGGGTTTCTACAAAGGATTCCCTATATTTTAAAATGAAGAGACATGATCTGTAGAAGCATCTGGAGTAAAAAATGTTCTAGGAATTGAAGCAGCACTGCAAGTAAATATTTTAGCCAACAGGAATAAAATGAAGAAATAAAACCAAATACTTCTTTGTACACTTGGTGCTGTTTATAGATCCAGAGTTTTCCGTGTGTTGCCAGCTGTTTAATTTATCATGTCAGCTCTTGACATTTTTTCTGATAAGTATGAAAGATAAATCTATCACATTTTTTGCTTTTTAAACTGCAATTGCATTTTCAGCATAGGATGCACTGAAATAATAGATTGCTTAGCAAAGTAAATATATGAAAATGGTGTTTAGGATTCCTGTGTAAGCAGTAATTAGAGTACTGCTTGTCAGTTTTAGAGCATTGTGAAATATTATGGCATATTGTGACTTTATTTTTACAGAATCTGTTACATACCTGTCATGTTAATTCAACTAGAAAGCCTTCTTTATGACAATTCATATAATATCATAAAGCCAGCCAGTCATGTTTGTTACTGAATCATTGTATGTCTCAATGCTGGAATTAAATTGGAAAAGAAAAAGACAGTGCAAGAAGATTAAGCTCGGTATAAAATGCATTTTAAAGGATCTGGGTCTTATTTTGCCATTCCTCTTGCAACCATAAAATTCTCAAGATGTGAACTTGCTTAAATTAGATATATCTACAGGAATTAATATTTTGTCTAGTGTTGACAGAAGTGATCACATAAACAGCAACAAAATTCCCAACACTGATGAAGAAGTGTGAAACTTTTATTATTGTTCAGGTGCCACAGGCCAAGAGGGATTTTTCCATTTATTCAGTGACTCTGGCTCTCTATTAATTTTTTTCTTTATTGGTCCACATATACCATTGACCAAAGTGGACCCTTGGGTGTTCTCTCACATTAAGTTTTTATGTAACAAGCTTTAACCTTTTTTCCTAAGCAATTGGATGGACCCCTGCAACTCCTGTGCTATTGCAAATGACCTAACAAGGTTTTAAACATAAACTTCACTTACTGTCCTTGTGAACTGCAGGCTACACGTATGGGACGGAATGATCCTTTACTTCTTGGCTTGGTCAGCCTTGGCATGTTGAGTTTGTGGATTTGGGGGGTTTAATTTGGTTTTTGGTTTTGTTGGGTGGTTGGGTTTTGCTGTTTTTTTGTTTGTTTCATGACAGCTTTCTCAGGCACTCCTTGGAAGGAATCCAGTTTGTGTGTGATTGGTGTGTCAAGTCTATCCCTTAATGCTAAATATGATTGGGTCTTAACTGTGCATCTTATTTCTTTTCATAATTTACAGTTGGTTTTAGCAGTCTGTACATTGTTTGAATACACCAGATTTTAGCTCAAGCATTTTTGTCTTGGGCATATCTATGTTGTCTTATCTCCTGGGGCAGGGACAGTAAAAGGTTTTACAACATTTCTGTAAACTGAATATTTTGAAATAGTGGCCTTGCAATCTCTTACACTTCTTTAAATAAGTTATTTGGCTTTGTTGTGTCACCCTGGAGTTGAATTACCTGGAGTTACATAGAGCTGGTGCTGCTGGGCAACCTTATCACAGTTACTGGATGGTTATTTCACTGTAAATAGCAGTTATAATTAATACTGTTTAGTGAAGCATCCCTCTACTGATTTGTTTTTATTAACGTGGCCTAGAACAGGGATAGTCAATACCATTAAATATTTTTATCCTTCTTGGATAAAAGTAACAGAGTAGGTATTAATTGAACAAATAAAAAGGTTTTATGAAACATTGGTATACAGATATCTATATACTTGTCTAGCTTTATTCCTCTCTGAAATGGGGAAGATTTTTTCCAATAATGTTTACCACTACCTGAAGTGTTTTATACACCAGTTCAAAACAGAAGTTGTTAATAACCATGATAGGATCTACTAAAAGGGGCTAGAGCTCAGCCAAAGCTAGTATAGTATTCAAGATTGCTTTTTTCTTTGATTTCCATCTCAAGAAGTGTTGAGCAGGTTGGAGATTCTGTTTTACTTCAGATTTTCATACTTCAGTGTTTGAAAAGTCTTGGCAACTGAATACAAAGGGCTTAGACTTCTAGTCCTCTTTCTGTGTCCGTATCAAGGGACATGAGCTGATTTAAATGATGTATTAATTAACAAGAGGAGCACTTGGGAAATGGGAGGGGGAGGGTATTATTTTCTAAAATAAAACAGTATATGTGCTTCTATTTATATTTTATTGGAGTGTGCTTGTTGCTGTGCTCGGGATGGTAAGCATATGCACCAGGCCTCGTTTGGACAGGATGCAACCTCAATTAAAAGACTGGAAAAGGACTCAAAAGCTTATTTTGGGGTTCCAATATTCTGTTTTTTCTTTCTGATTTATATATTTAAGAGTCAGGTTTTTTGTTGACCAGTGGGAAATTGTATGAGATAATGACTGCTGACTTTGAATATCCCAATCCTGTAACAACATATTTTAATGGCTCTTCAGTACTAATTACTACTTAACCATTTATTCTCATTTATGAATGATTAAATAATAAGAAAAGATGATTAAAAGTAGTGTGGCACTGAATAAAAGTGCTGGCTCAGGTGAAAAGAAAGACTGGGAGTGATCTCTTTGATGGTGTCTATTGATGAGGAAGGGGGAGAAACCGGATGGCACAAAAGTTGCTTGGTCTTTGCTCATATGATGCTGTCATCTGAATTTTACTTTGCCATTTGTGTTAAAATGTTACAGTCCCTTTGAGTTGTGAAAAGCCAAGAGAGCTACACCAAGTATAAAAGGATGGAGGCTTCTAAGTAGAGTGGACTGCAAATATTCATCATCCATTTTTTATAGTTTGGGGGTCCCCCTCTGAGGTGGCAGTGCAGACAAAGCTTTCTTAGAGAAGAAATGTCCCCACTGTGGTGGGGTAGGAAAAAATCACGGGGGTTTGTTGTGGAAAGACAGAGTTCCTGATGTGACGTGGCATATAGGGGTGGAAATGATCCCATTGGAGTCATTCTTTGGAGGGGAAAAAATAAATAACTCAGCATCCTAGGTGATATTTCTTCCCCTGCTCTGAAATAAAGGATTTAAGCTTGATGGAAAAAAAATTGCATGGCAATACTCACTATTTTCAGTACTTGACAGTTCTCATTGTTGCCAGGGGTCCCATTTCATGTCTTTTATAAATATTTCAAATCAAGGTCCCTTAGATGAAGATATTAAGATGCCATCATTTCACAGCAGAATGTCATTGGTGACAGGTAATTTTAAAATGTTCCAAACAGACTTTCTTTATATTTTTCTTGTTTTTCAGTATTCCTAAATCCTCTCTGATTTCTTTCACTCTTCTGTCTTCCCAGTCGGATTTTATAAAGAATGGGGCAATGGAAATGCATATTAAAAAGCTCCTGAAGTATAAGCATTAAATGAAATGAAGTGCTTGAGTACTTTACTGTGATTTTTTTATGTAATCTACTACTTTTCAGTAGTTTATTATGGGGTTTTTTTTCCAGTTGAAGATAAATTCTTGATATATTAAGTGAATAGGGAAAATAAATTCCCTGGCCATAAGAATGTTAAGGCAAAGTGTCTTAATTTAAAGTAAGGTCTCACTAGATGGATATATTGTAGTGAAAAGTAAACAGGTTCAAAGTAAGAGGCATTAATTTATCTTTTAATTTTCCAGGAGATTTGAATTGTGACAAATGGTATATTCTCATTTTTCATAGGTATGTAATTAGAACAATTTCACACATCTTTATTTTTGATTTTCAAGAAGCTCTGATTTTGTTGTGTAACTAATGGCAGAATGTAGAAGGATTATGGTGGATTAATTTCCAACAGCTGTTGTAACAACTTCCTAATAGTTCCTAAGTATAAAGGTAGGACCTGTTTATCTCTTTTTAATTGTGTAAAGTACATATCAGCTGCTAATAAATCTGTGATGCCTGGCTATGCATGCAAGATGCTTTAGATATAAATTATCTTTTATAATTAACTAGCTCTGGGCTGCAGATGGTGTTGACCCACCTTCTACAGAAAATAAATTGATTATGCCTTTGCTACTATGATTTTCTTTCATACTGGAATACAAATTTTGAGACGATAATTTTCCAATGCACTTCCTGAATGTGTAAATTTGGTTAAAGGGAATGAAGAACAACAAGTTCTGTATTGATGTGTGGAAGAAAGCAGTTATTGGGCTTGAAAGGAGGGATAATTGGACTTGAAGCAATCATAGAATCATAGAACGGCCTGGCTTGGAAGGGACCTTAAAGCTCATCCAGTTCCACTCCCTGCCATGGGCAGGGACACCTTCCACTTGGAGCCCAGGTTGCTCCAAGACCCATCCTTGAACATTCCAGGGATGGGGCAGCCACAGCTTCTCTGGGCAACCTGTGCCAGGGCCTCCACATCCTCACAGGGAAGGATTTCTTCCCAATATCCCATGTAACCCTGCCCTCTGTCACTGTGAAGCCATTCCCCCTGTCTTGTCCCTCCAGGCCCTTGTCAATAGTCTCTCCATCTTTCTTGTAGTTCCCTTCAGGAACTGCAAGGCCACAACTTAGGTCACCCCACAGCCTTCTCTTCTCCAGGCTGAACAATCCCAATTCTCTCTGCATTTTATCTGAGAAGGTCATTGGGTCTGGTGCCATCAGTTACTCACCACATAAAATATTCCTGTCTTAATTTTATGAAAATGCATTTCAAAACTTAAATTTTGTCCTTAGAATTTCTCACCTGAAACCTCTGTTCAAAAAGGTGTTCCAGATTTTGATAGCTCAAATGGTAGAAAACTATGCTATAATTTCCAGTTTAAATCCATGAAGCCTAATTTTTGTTGCTCTTTAAGGAAAGCCGTTCTTTTAATCCTTTTATTTGCTCCTTCCCCTTCTTCATCTCTCCCCTACCACATGTCAAGGCTATTTATGTATCACACCAGAGTTTTGGCAGCATCCTCTGCAGATGCTCCCCCAGAGCCTTGGGGCCCAGACACCTTTCCCTGGTATTTGGGGAGGATCTCTTTGTGCTGGTTGTTGTTGGGGCAGCCCAAGGGAAAAGATGGGAACAGGAGCTGTGAGGAAACAGCTCAAGGAGGCTGAGCTCTGCCTACTCACTGGTTTTATCAGCTGCCCTGGCAACAACATTAACAAGAAAAGATACCCCCAAAGACACAATATTTAATAATACCAAACATCATCTCCTGTGACTGGCAGAGCACTGACATAATGTGTACATACCTGTCAGTCATCTCCATTTAACATTCCTGTTGAGGCAGGAACAAATCAAGGTCACCTTCTATTTGCCATAGCCTATTTGAAATATTGTTTTGGCAGTACACATTTCCATAGGATTACTTCCAATACCTACAGTGAACATACACTGCTTTCAGCATTACAGCATCGTGTTTGACTTATGCAAAAACGGTTTGCAGCAATAAGGGTGTACTGCAGGGATGGCATGTAATGCATCCATATCCCTGTTCTCTGCAGTCATTTCTAATTGATATTTGGTGTGGCAGGGGATTTTTCTTCTTGGTTACTGGCTGAGTCGTCCTGACCTTGATACTTATGGCTTTCATTCCCACTCAGTAACTCCAGTCATTGAGATAATCCAGTTCATTTGGCCTGATATGTCCTTCCTACTCTTTATTGACAGTGGTCCTAACTTTGTTTTAGCAGTGCCTGTTCCTTGTGTCAAAGTAATGCTAAGAAAATACTAAAAAAATTGGTTTCAGAATAAAGTTGATTCTTTCCTTTCAGAGGATGGTTATGAATTAATTTGATACTTTTCATCCTGACTTTTTTAATCTGAGTGTTTTTATCTACGTGTAAAACAATGCAATATGTAAGACAAACAACTTTCAAATCCTAAGTCAGAATAACAGAACCCTTATTTTCTTATGTCACTACTGTATACTGTGTGAATACAGATATCACAGAGAAGCTTCTCTTCCTTTCTGCTTGAAATGACTTGAAAACTGTTAGTGCTCCAACTGGAATAAGAATGCAGAAAAGCAGTCAGCTACTTAAACAACAAAGTGTCCTGCAAGCACTAAAAGTGAAGTTCCAAGAAGCCTGTTCACTCACACTAGTTTTGTTCATCCTGAATACGTATTTTTCCTATTTGTCACTGTGGTCAACACACTATTCACTATAACATTAAGAGAGTCAGAATTATATATTGAGATACAGCTGATGAAAAAGACCAAGGAAAAATGGAAACTAGTGAAAAGAAGAAAGGATTACTGGCTGCAGGACTGTCTTTCATGACAGCTTTATCTGTTGGCTCAGCCTTTCCTCTTTTGGGAAGGGTATGGTATGGACTGCTGATTCTGTTCTTAAGCAATGCAATATTGTCAGCATGTATTAAACCCTTGTGGTGGTCACTATACGATCTCATTTCCTGCACGAGGCAAAGAGTTAAAGTGATACTTCTGAGTGTTTGGATCTCTTGGGAAATATTTACTCTGCAATGTGGCGGTGGTTTTCTGTTTCAGTCGGGATCGGGGGTTATATTTTGTTTCTTTTCTGTTTGTTTGTTGTAAAGCTCAGGTTTGTCACTATCTCATCTCCTCAAAACAAATTCGTTGTGCCTTTCCAAAAAAAAAATGCAACTTTGGGATCTGTAACTGGGCGAAACTTTGAGAATGGCTGTTTAAATACACAACCTTTGTGCAAACTTCCCTTGCTGGAAACAGTTGTGTGGTACCTCCCGAAGCTCTGCCTGTCCTCTGTAATTGACTGCAGTGTAGGTTACAGAGTAAATATTAGCCAGTGACCCACTTGAAATAGTGTGATTGCAAAGTTGGGAGCAATGGCAAGTGGCTTTTTCTCATCTTGTACAGTATTTGGTAACTTCAAGTCATAGCTTTGGATTGGATTTTCTGTGAAAGCACTCTTAATGCAGCAAAGGGGCAAGAGGTTCTGCAAGCAGTTTTCCTTCAGTTGGGTTGGGTGTCGAAATCAAGTAACCCTTTAGAATTGACAACTGATCAATCAACTTATTAATTCAATTCTAAAACTTCATTGCTTTATAACTCTACTTGTTTATGATGTAAATACCATTAGCTTTTTACTAAATGAACAATTGACCTTCAATACAGCATTGTAATACCAGATAATATTTTCAAGTTCATGGCAACCTCTATTCATCACCATTGCAACCTACAGCTAAACGATTTCCCCTCCAGTCATGTTATTAATATGGTTTTCTACTTAAATATCCCACTGTAACCTTCTACTAATTAATACATGCACGTGAAATTGTGTTCTGCCTTTTCAGTACTTGCAGCTCTTGCTCTCAGCTATCTTTATGAAAATGTCTTAAAGCCAGTGGAGAATGTTTGTGTGCTGGGTGTCTTTGGGGTTTGGTTTGGTTTAATTCTATCTTGACAGTACCTAAACTCTACACTTCCAGCTTTGCTATTATGTAAGTTTGAAGCTGTGTTAAGAGATTTACGTGCTCAATGCTGATCCTCTCCCTGACAATTTTCAGTTATTTCAGAACTAAAGATTGCAGGTTTGCTGGCTGTAATCCAGTTAGTTTTGTCAGTACTGAAGTGGGTAATGCAACTGCTTGTTTTCTGTGTGCACTTTTGCAAGATGTAAAACAGGGTCTATGATTAATCACTCAAATAAGATGTAATGATGAATTATCTTATTTAAAATGAAGAAGTGATGTGGTGTCTATGTCAGAAGGGTTGTGAGAGAATGTTGAATGGTCTGTGCACTGGCTGAGTAGTTTCCTCATGTCAGGCAGTGCAGAGCCTACACCAACCAGTTTGAAGGTGAGATGAAGAATCTTAGTAATTCAGTCCTGTAATAATAACTAACTTGCCTCAAAAGGCATGTTGGATCTTGATAAACAAAATGAAAAATGTGTAAGTGTAAATTAAATCAGGTAAAATCCAGCCAATTTTCCCTTCTCCATACCTGAGAAAACCCATCTATCTTTCTTGAGAGAGTCTTTATCACTTTATAGGAGTTCTGATGAGGAATGTAGATAGTATGTTGGTAGTTGGGCCTGTCTGCTTATGAATAACATTGTCGGGGGCTTTGGAGAAATTTAGGTAATTAATGAGAGAAGGAAGGAAAATTATTCTAATTGTAATTAAATGAAGATCAATCTTGTAAAAAACATATCTGATTTTTTCTATTGAGGACTGGATTCTCAGGCTTTAGTTTACCCACAATTTCTAAGAGTTTCTGATGACCTGTTACTTTTGTTGACTTAGTAAGGTGTAGTGGATCTTGAAATGTGTGAATTTGGGAGATTTATGCAAGTAATAAGCTCATAAAGTGTGAGGTAGAAGATAAATTAAAACAAAAAGAAAGAAAAGTGAACACAATTACAGAGTAAAAATTTACTCCTGGATATTAATCTATTGAAAGGTGTTAAAGTGAGGGGACTTACTCAGATGCATTTGGTATTGCTGCTTATGGGAGAGTTTGCCAGGTCAGTGTTTCCCATTTCACTGTGGAAATGTACTATTTCTTGATTTGAGGAAATGATGCAGAATCACACCAGTTGCTGTAAAAGTTGTTGTGTTCATGCTGTTTATGAAAAATTTATCAGACTTACTTTCTCTAAAGCAGAGATTTAAAACATCTGCCTCTGTCAGATGAGAGTTTCTTTGTTTAGATGGACTTTAACCTCAGTCTAGAGAGACATAGCAAACCCAAACTGCATCCGGTGGATGTGTTGTGTCTCATCTCCACCAAACCACATGAAGCATTTCAGCAACAAACACAGACTGATACATCAGGAACTGGAGTGACATGACAGGGGAATGGCTTCACACTCACAGAAAACAGGGTTAGATGGGATATTGGAAAGGAATTCCTGGCTGTGAGAGTGGTGAGGCCCGGGCACAGGTTGCCCAGAGAAGCTGTGGCTGCCCCTGGATCCCTGGAATGTCCAAGGCCAGGCTGGATGGGGCTTGGAGCAACTTGGTCTAGTGGAAGGTGTCCCTGTCCATGGCAGGGAGTGGGATTGGATGATCTTTAAGGTCCTTTCCAACCCAAACCATTCCATTAATATACAAATGGGAAGTTCTAGAAGTGCTGATGTTTAGCAAGTCTTCACAGATGATTCCAAGAAAGAAGCAGCTAAATCACCCCTAACCTTGGGATGAGTGCTAAAAAATTAATAGTAGATTTCTGAAGGAATCTTATTAACTGTGGAAGAAAACTTTTATGGTTTTATATTTCAGTGTTACAGGAGTTTGTGATTCTGAGCAGCCCAGATTTTGTGTCTGGCTGTCTCTGAGACATTAATTTTCAGGCAGTCAAACCTTTTTTTTTGCAAGGCTCTGAAGCACCTGACTGTCTATCCAAGGTCTCTTTATGGGGCCAGGCTTGGAAGAATTGCACTTGTAAAGAGTTTTTTTGGAAAACCTGAGCCATCTAGAAGCTTCTGATAGCTTAGTGGTTGTGACAATAGGATTGTGTTCTCATTAACTGTATACATACACCAAAGAAAGCATTTAATTCTTTGGAGTCTATGAAAGTTTAAATCAGCACAGATTAGATGTCAGAATGGAGAAAATTGCTGTGGAAGGCAGTCAAAAACAGGGAAAAAAAGGAGGTGGGAAACAGTTAAGAAAATTATAATAAATTCCAGGAATTTCTAAAGCCATGTAGTTTCTTTCAACAAGAAGAATTTTAAGGTCTTTTTTTTCCCCCTTAATTTCTGCTTCAATTAATATAATAAAGCCTTACAGTTTAATTTACAACAGCCAGCTAAACTCCCTGGGAGGTACTCTAGTGGTAATTAGTCATCTGAGAAAATGTAGCAAAGTCCAAATAACTGGCAGATTCATAAACACAGCACACATACAGTGCTGTTAAATTTTAATGTTTTTTTCTTAGAGAAATATGTACATTATGCAGAGTGCAATGGTGCACATGAACACAAACCTAATGTTGTGGGGGAAGAGTTTAGCTCACGTGTTTGCTCTTAGTGGAGAACTGAGGAATGATGTTTTACTTATGAGTGGAAGTGCTGGGTGTTATGTCATTACTCATTTGTAAAATATTGTCTGAAACTTCAGCCAGAAAAACTGAATTTTGCTTCTTCCCTGCTTGTAAAAGACAGGGAATGTGCAGCTGTGGCTGAGCTGACACCCAGGCAGGCACAGCTCAGTGTCTGCTTTGCATTGCTACAGGGAAATATGGGAATCCTTCCTGCCTTTGGATTGTCCAACCAGGAATGGGACCTTGCTGTGAGGAAGAAGGGATGTTTAATTAAAAAGTGTCAGGGTTAGAGAAAGAGTGTGGAAATGAATCTGCTTTCCTAAATTTAGTAAGTTATTACAGGTTTACATTTTGGCCTTTAGGCCTTCTGGTCTTTGGATGTCAGACCATTCACCACACAAACATTGTATGTTTAAGCCAAGTTTTCCTGCCTTACAATGTAGTTCATTGCAATATACTATAACTGCATATTATTCTAATTACACAAAGCCCCATTAAACTCAACGGTGCGTGGATCTTTCACTTCAATGTGACTTTGGGTTGTAAAAGTGTATATAGTGAAAAGAATTCTTAATGAAGTAGCTGCCAAGGCTTCTCAAAGAAAACTAAGAGACTGAGAAAATAAAAATTTATTATTACATGTTATCACATAATTTATCTTATAGTGACAGCTTTTTTTTTTTTTTTTTTCTGGAGCCTCCAAAATTATACAACATACATCTTATCCTGTCTTTTTTGTCCTAATAAAATACTTTAGGCCTACAAAGGAGAGAATTGGGACAGGAACAGCTGCTTTTCTTGTGGGATGAAGTTAAGAAAGGAAGGATCAGGGCTTGTAGGTCAATGAGTCCAAAAGAAAAGCAAAAAGCCAACACTTTCTATGGGTAATGCATAATACATTTATCTTTAAAAAGAATCAAACAGATAGCTTGAATCAAATTCGGTAGTCTAAATTATATCAGTTTACATTGGCAGGATATGAATTCTCAGGTGAAGTTTTAAGATGTTCTTTTTTGACATTTCAAAGCACTAAATGTAAAAGAAAATAGGATAAAGAAAGAGGAACCCTTCCACTCCTCATGAGCTGAGACGATGAGGTGTCTCAGCAGGAGGTGCTGCTACCTCTCTGTTCTCTACAGGATGTTCCCAAGTTTCATTCACCTTGGTTTGAAAAGCCTAAATCTGATTATTTGCTTCAGGCCACATTCCACTGCTCTACAGTCAGAAATCATAATTAAGTCATGGAATCACAGAATCCCAGAATGGTTTGGGTTGGAAGGGACCTTAAAGATCATCC
>JAWWLV010000021.1:3867477-3880545 GCA_035041135.1 Platyrinchus mystaceus
CCAAGGCCAGGTTGGATGGGGCTTGGAGCAACCTGGGCTAGTGGAAGGTGTCCCTGCCCATGGCAGGGGGTGGAACAGGATGACCTTTAAGGTCCCTTCCAAACCAACCATTCTATGACACTGTGATATTCTTTGTGTGATGACCAGTGTACTGGGAGATTTTTGGCCATCAGCAGGTTAGTACTACTGCAATATTTCTAATATCAATAGTAACTAAAGTATTGAGTACTTGGTTAAGTAGTATTTTCTTTGAGGAAACGGAAACAAATTATTCATAGTTGATGATATTTAGAATACCATCTATATTCAGTATAGCTTTTAGGATGCAACTCAATTATATTTATTACAGTGTAGGAAAATTATAGCATTTCTATATAGAAATAAATGGGTATTTTATGAATGTTTATTTTTGTGTAGTTTGAAATACGAGAATGAGAGCTGGAACAAAAACTGAACCAAGTTATTTAAGTTTAAAAAAAAAATCACCTGCATATAGGGGAACTTGTATCCATCATTCTGCTTTAATTGCAAACTCAGCCAATATAAATGTTCAGCTTTTGCCTTAAGAATCATTGGTTTTGGTAAGATCAGCAGCTGTAACACACCACTACTCCCAACCCCAAGCCAGAGCTGTCATTTCTAGGGATATAAAAAGTCATCTCATTTTCAGAATGGGGGAATAGTACATGAATTAGTATAATTGCAAGCAATATATGCAAATTATGTTCAAAATTAAATGACACCTCATATACATATAATCATAACACGTTTATTTATATCTGATATATATAAAGTGAAGTTTTCCATCTATTTGGTTTAGCTGATGTCACATTCACAGTACACAGTTAGGCATTTTATGTTATCCAATGATTTTGGCAACAAAATTTATGCCCAGTTTATTATCTTCTGAAACTTGAAATTCATTAGAGGGATAAATAATTTAGGCCGGTTCTCTGGTGTTATATCAGGAACAGAAGATTTGTTCCCTCACTTTTCCATGCTCACTGCCCAGGAAGGCCCTTCTGCTTGGTTGCTAAGTCAATACAAATCAAACGTAATCATATAAATTTGTCCTTTATGTTTGGTTGCACATGCTTCACCCTGTTACCCAACGTCCTTCTCTTGGTGCTGGGAGCTCCTTATCTTGGCAACTAAGATGTCTTTTGGTTCTGTACTTGTTATTAAAGTCCAAACTAATCACAGTGATGCACAGATTTAAGGTCATTCTAGCTTTTAAATGCTAATTGTTCTGCCAGCAGTTCTCATTTACAAGGATTTTTAAAGGCCATGTACACATTCTATAGGATTCAATAGTCAGGCATCTTCTGAAACCAATTAAGAAATGTAACTGGTCTTAAAAAAGAAACCATATGCATATTGTCCTAGGCTGCTTCTTTCACTGCAAGCAGATTTCTTTAAAAGCTATTTTAATGAAGTTGTGAAAGTTTGGAATCCATATAAGCTTATACTTTCTTTTTTTTTTTTTTTTGTGAATAATTTTGTTTAGCAGAAGGAAACACAGAAACTGTGATTTCTTATTTCCTTCCCCACCTTATTCTGTTATTGAAGGAGGTACAGAATAATGAAATCGATGTGAAAGGATTTATTTCTTCTTTTTGTTGTTGTTTTTATTTGATCTGTTTATTAGACATCTAAAATTTGAGTTTAGAAAGTATATTTTTTAAAAAAGAAGTAGATTTCAAAGTACCTCCAAGCTTTCAGAAACAGACTAGGAAGGCTTTTCTCACTGAACATGCAGGATATGAGTTTAAGTTCTTGGAGATAAAATATGATACTTGTTTGATGTTCAGTCAAGACTCCCTGGAGATCTGTGGAGATCCACAAATACTTGCCAAGACTACAGTTTTCAACTGAGATTTTCTGTGACTCCATTCCTGCAGCCAAAAACAATTGGATTACCACTAAATTATTTATAAGTACATTTGCATATACTTAAAGTCAACATCATACTCTCTTTGTTAATGCAACGCAAAACTAAGTAAGGTTATGGTATTTTTATAAGAAAATTATTAATGCAAAGAGCAAACCTGGAGCCAAAAATGAAAGGACAGAGAACAGTCTTCTCCATTTGTGAGCTGAACACTGAGAGTTAGACGTGTAGAGATGATTTAGTTGAGTTCATCTGAACTGGATGCCAAGGTTAGGCTGATTTTTGACCTGCTAAAAGTTGCCTCCATGGTACTTTGCTTCCCCTTCTACTTAAGTGACAAACCTTATGTTCTGATATTTAGTAGTGATATTTTCTTCTTTCTTTTATCATGCTGAATATGATTCTGTGCTACATTGCTACATAGGTACTATTCTGTGATCACCACGTTATGACATTCTTTTTTGGTGCAATAGAGTCAGCACCTCAAACTGTTTAAGTAGAAAGTGTTTAAGTGAGAAAAAACTGTGTAAGTAGAACTGTTTAAGTGAGAAAAGGAAGTTCTTCACTATACCAAAGTATTAAGGTTTAGGTGTGTGGTAAAGCAGTGATGCTTCAAAGCTGTGGTTTAACACCAAATGACAGTGTGAACGACTGAATGGATTTGGAAACCAAAACTCTTTACTTGCAGATATGTGCCATTTTACTAATGCAATTACTTCCCTTTCCCATAGGAAACAGTCCACCTGGAAGTTGGGCAGGTTAGCATAGTGTTTCCTTATGCTGTTTCCCTGTTCTTTGGGAAAGATGATCCAATCCAGGAGAGATATTGGGTGGGTTAGTGTGGTGGATCCAGCTGTGCCCTGTGTATCCCTGACTCAGGGACCCTGGGTGCTCAAAAGGTCACAGAAGTTATCCCAGATCCCAAGGTATTGAACAGATGGTCCCAGCTCCCAGTAGTGCTTCAGTCCCTGAGATGAGTAGTCATGTTGTAGTGTTGGGTTGTGGGTGCCTTCTCCCTCTTACCCCTGCCTCACCCTCCTCATCATTTTACTGTTCTTGCTGCCCTCAGTGTCCCTTGGCTGTTGAACAGGTAGGGAATGTCTCATGGGTCATTAGTCTGTTCCTGCTCTGGAGTCATTTTATGAGTTGCTGGTACTCTGTGTTCTTGTTCTGGGCACTTCTAATCATGTTTGAACGTCTCTACAGTCAACATGTGTCTTGTGTGTGTGTTGTCTTGTCATTTTCTTGAGCACACCAGAACTATTCTGTAGTTTGGGGCAAGTGATGGATTGTATTTTATCCACTTCTGCAGCAAAAGCTCCTGTAAAGTTCACAGGCTTGTTCTAACATTTATACTGCAATCTCAGAACTGGTTAAGTTCTAGGTTTGAGAATGTTATGGGGTGTCAAGAACATATGGCTGGCCATGGTCTTTGCTTTCCTACCTCCCTCCCTTTATTTTGTTATCCTCCTGCCCTCCCCTCTGATACCTCCCTTACATGAGTCTGTCACAGCTGAGTATGGGCTGGGACTGACATGGAACTTCTGCAAATCTCTTCTTTGCACTTTCTCTCTGCAGAGCAATGGCACAGATTTCTGATGTATTCCATAATTTTATGTAGATTCATATAAATTTCTATATTCCTAGTACTCTCCTGGCCATCCTAAAATCCCTTCATAGGAGCTGGCCAAAGTGTTTGTGCTGGCTTTGTTCCACCCCATTGCAAATCTGGTTATAGTGTATTAGTGGCCAGTGCAGAGATGGCCACGAGTGCTGTCCAGCACAGGAGCTGTTCTGGTGCTGCTTTGGCACAGCTGAGCCCCACGGCACAGACTCAAACGTTGTCAGGCCATTATTTGTCACAGCTCTGCTGAAAATTATCCTTTCATGGCTCTGCAAGTGAGTACAGAGCTGACAAATCAGAATAACAGTGTTATTCTTCTCAGGTGCAAATGACTCCAGAATGTTGGAAGTCACTGGAGAGTAAGACCCTCTATGAATAGCAAAGGAATTGTATTTTATGCTAACTCTGACTCATGACTTAGAAGTTAATGAAACCATTCAAGTTGAGTACTTTAATCTCACAAATTGGTTATCACAGCCTTGTGGCCACTTCTTGTTGTATAATAAAGCATAACACAAAATATCTATGAAGGCTTACAAAATTAAACTAAGGGAAATATGTGCAATTTTGAGCTCATTAGGAGCAATTCATATTTTCATCTGTCTCATTAGAGATGTTTTCATGAACTAGGAAAGTACTTTTGAATCTGTGATTTTTAATTTCCCTGCCAACTGGTGTGAGCTTTTTGGGATTGTTATTTTCTTTTCATTTATTTCAAAATGTTAAAAGGAGAAGGAAGAAAAAAAAAACACCCAACACCACAGGAGAAACGAGAAAAAAAAACAAAGCACTATGAAACAAGTGAACTGCATGAATGTGATAAGAAATACTATTTTAGTGTAAGATTTTTTATATATATATATTTCTAGATATATCTGTATCCTTATTTGGTACTTTGGTGACAGTGTATGGAAATAGAGTATACCGGTAATGGACTCAGAAGATGCAGTTCAGAATTGAAGATGCACAGGTGAAGCACTTAATCTTGAAGTGGCTGTTATTGAGATTTTTTGGGAAAATTGGCGCATTTACTTAAGTCAGATATAATTTTAGTCTAACTGTACCTTTGCTGTACAAAATGGAGCTGTTTGGCCTTTGGCAGTGTTGGCAATTAACCATTTACAAGCTTTTTCTTTGAAGAATGGAGGGGGAAGTGACTACTCACTGGATACTCTAGGTACTGCTATACACACAATACTACAGATTACTTTGTAAGGCTTAGGATTTCCAGGTTGATTTCTTTTTAAATGTAAATATTCAGAAACATGTAGTTGCATTAATTCCTTTTGAAGTCTAATGCAATGTCTGAGGGAACCCTGGAGAAGAAGAAAAATGGTCTTTCATTTATTTGTGTGACACTGCTGTCCATGCAGTGACAAGTCTCTCTGTCATTATATCTTTCTTTAACCTTTATGTTGAGGTGATTTCCCTGCCAAATCAGTGCTTCAGTTTGGTCTTGGCTTTGATGGTATGATTGCTGATTGCAGACAGTGATGGAGACTGAGGGCAGAACTCCTCGGGGTCTGCATCTTCCTCAGAAGGGCAGCTCCCATCTCTGCTCTGTGTGAGCAGTGACAGCCCCCAGGGAATGGCTGGAGCTGTGTCAGGGCAGGGTCAGGTTGGATCTCAGGACAAGGTTCTTCCCCCAGAGGGTGGTTGGCACTGAACAGGCTCCCCAGGGCAGTGGGCACAGCCCCAAGGCTGCCAGAGCTCCAGGAGAGCTTGGACAACGCTCTTAGGGACAGGGTGGGATTGTAGGGGCGTCCTGGGCAGGGCCAGGAGTTGGACTGGATGATCTATGTGGGTTCCTTCCAACTCAGGATATTCCATAATTCTATGATGATTTTTGTGGTGACACAGTCTGCAGTTTCAAGAACTACCACTCTCTGCATTTTCACACAGTTTTGCCTAAACATATTCTTGCAATTTCTTCATACTTAATTTGCGTGATTTTAAAGTTTTTATCTTCTTTTTGTTCAATATTGCACATTAATTTTCCTTTTTTGTGGCTTTGTAACTGAGATAGCATTTCCAGTATTAATTAAAAGCCACTTTAAGATCTGAATTAGCTCCCTATACCTTCCAAAATGATTGAACATAGAAATTACTTTTATGCAGCCTCACACAGCCCCTTGGCAGCCAGACCTTCAGGACTTTATTTCCACTGAGCATGTCCCATACCTGCAGTATAATATCATCCTGCAGTTCAAGCCTGTATAAAACACAACTAAATGATCTTTCCCTTTCAACCCAAGCCTTTCTACGATTCTATGATTTTGCCACCATCCTCATAGATGCTGATGATGTGTATGTACTTATTTCAGGGACACAGTGGTTCCCACATATTTCCTACATAATCAAAGTCACAGTCTTTAAAATGAACTGCAGAACCTTTTGGTAGAATAAATAAAAATAAAATAAAAACAGATAATTGATGTGATTTAAAACTGATGTGAGAAGGACCCTATTAAATCCAAACTTTTTTCTCAGGTATTTCACTGAACAAAATCTGAATGTGAAGATTGGATTGCCTTTTTTAAATCATAGAATGGCTTGGGTTGGAAGGGACCTTTAAAGGTCATCTAGTCCAAACCTATTGCCAGGGACAGGGATATCTTCCACTAGACCAGGTTGCCCAGAGACCTGTCCAGGCTGACTTTAAACACCTTTAATGATGCAAATCTCTTGCTCGTGGTGGTGCCAAAGGAAGCTACAAACCAGCGGCTCTTCCTCAGCCTCTGATCCACAGAAAATCTCCTTGAGAGAATCCTAAAAATATCAATTTCTTTTGAATCTCCGGTTTTCTGCTTAGATTGCCAGCAGGGTTGTGTTCAGTGCTGGTTGTGGTGATGGACCCCACTAAACATTACACAGCAATACACGAGTTGGATTTAAAACATTTACTTCTTTATAATTTCCAGTGTCTGTGTGGTAACTGTAGGCTGGAAACACTGAAATACGTGGTAATTCATTGTAAATGGCAGCTTTTTCACAGCAACAAACCATCCATTTATGTTGTCACAACTGTCTTCACAGTAAATCTGTCCCTGTTTTGCTTTAATTTACCCTGAACTGCAGCTAGGCCTCATCCAGCAGGTATTTGCTTTTCAGAAGAAAACACGGTGGATTTTGTGTTGTATCTTAAAATTGTTGCAGGAAATCTGCATGTGGTGCTTAGACAAGGCTTAGAAGAAGTTGAATCCTCCTCTGTGTTGTAACATATCGAGTTTCTTAAACTATTTTTGAGGTCTTGCCATACAGTGTAGATTGAAATGCCTCCTATTTCCTGAACTTTCGAAGCATATAGACATAAATCTGTCATAGACTGCAACTCAGTTTGGCATTATAGACTGAGAAAATGAACTCAATAGTAATATAATCTTACTTTGCAGTATAACTGAACTGCAGAAAACATTTCTGCAAGTACATAGATTTAGGGATCAAATAAAATTTAAGTGTCCTGATATGTAGGAGTTTATGAAGGTACAACTTCTTTGTTGAGAGGCATTTTTCCTTTTATTAATTCACGTAAAACCAGTCTTTCATTTTAACTTCATTGAAGTTTATTTCAGCTTCCCCTTTGCACAGAATAGGAGTTTGTTTTTTTGTTGTTTGGTTTGGCTTTGTTTTTTTCCCATCATATTCTTGTTAGGATTATGGTTTAATTGGAAATGTGACTATGTTTAATTTAATAGCCATTTATTTTACTTTCTATAAACCTGAGATTTGCTATTTTTCTATTGGAAAAATGTCTGGTCTGTCTCAAAATATGACAATCTGTTTAGGTATTAGAACTTGTGGTATTTTAAAAACTGAAGTTATAGTAGTATTCTCTTTGCATTTATTCAGCAAGTCCTAAATACAAGTATGTATTTTACTGCCTGAAAGGGCAGGTGGGAGAGGCATGCTGGGCAGCTCTTATCATTCTAGAGGAGAGCATTAATTTTATGGAGACATAAGTTATTAATAATTTTTAATATTTTTAACACATTTGAGTTTGGTCTCCAAACTGTGTATCTGTAGATACAAACACCTTGTACTTGCAGTGAGGAGTCATGGGTAGAAATAAATTTTCTTTTTTGAAGTCTGTCCTGGTGGAGAGAACCAACATGAAATATGTCTTTCAGGTAAGCCTAAGAGTTCTGAAATTCAGACCAAAGATCATGTAGTACTATAGAAGCAGTAACAGTAAATAAAAATCCTATATAGAAATCTTATTTCCAAAAATTTTCCTCCTGCCAGACTCTTGTCCCAGAATTAGGGCTAATGTAGACGAATTAGGGTAGTGTTCCAGGTTTGAACAGGGCACAAGTGTGATCATCTCGTTCAACTTCATGAAACAGTGTAAATCTAATTTCATTCCTTTCTGTTCATGTGTTATCTTTTATCTGAAATTGGTTGAGTTCAAACGTAGTGACAACTAGTTGTGTTGATTCCCCTTTGAATACTTTAGAAAATACAATATTTTAATTCTTTCACAAGACACACCTCTAAGGAGTGGATAACACCTGGAGCTGCTTTAAGAAATGGTATTTTCTTTTCCAGTGAGTGTGCACTTGGATTGCATGGCAGCTCAAACTAAATCACCACAGCATGGAGTTCACACAGTGCTGTGTGTTTTACATGACCTCAGTTGGTGAGCAATAACTCATTAATTTCTGTAACTGGAGCACTTGTGATACTCTAAACAGAATTCTAGATTAGTCTGAGAATTTTATAGGTAAAAAACCCCCAAATCTCTACCTGTGGCTATTTAAATGTTAGGAAGAAATCAGTGAGTATCTTGTGCTTTTAATGAGGAACATATGAAGAGGTAAATTAAATTTTAGAGCTGTCTTTAGCATTCCAGTAGATATGAAGGGATAATGCCACACTGAGTGCTTTGTAGACATTAATAAGGAACTCAAAACAGAATGAGTTGCATTCATCTTAGTGCAATTAAACATAAAAACAGCTATGAGTGCTCTTTGAATTGTTGAGAGCAACTGAGATCCAAACACTTTGCAATAAAAGATCTGAAATAATCTTTGCTAGATTTTCTTTTTTCTTATTGTAATGCAACATCATTGTCAACTTAGTTTCTCCTGTTTAAATATAAACATTGGCATATAAAATCTATGTATTTTTGTTAAAGGGAGGGATAATGATCAATTGGAGCCTAAGTAGCTTCTCTGTCCTGTTTAGGATTTTGTATCATAATATTGCCATATTTTTTCAGGCTGAAGAGAATCAGGCAGTTGAATAATTTCTTGTATAAAACCACTTTGTTACAATGACTTTGCAATTCCCATGTTGCCTTTTTGAGGGTGGGACCAGAACCTACAGCTACAACGTGAATGCACCCTGGGTTTACACTGAGATATTGTTATTATGCTTATTCTGTTCTACTCCCCCAGTAATTTCAAATACTTTAGGTGTTGTTTTTACTGATACTGATACATTAACTGGTGTTTCCAGAGGCTTGCCTACCCCATACCTTGCTCCGGTAAATCAGCTCAAGAGTCCATTTGTGCACACAGATAAAATGTGTCATTGTTTCATTCTGGTGTGAGTTGCCTTCTCCCTTCTTTTGGTGCAGTGGGGTTTTTGTTTGCTTGTTTGTTGGGTTTTTATTTTACACTGCATTGAATTGTTTAAGGCATTCATTAGGCTCATCAAAACTTTCAGTGCAACACCTTTTTTTATTTTCTGGTAGTGTGAAAGAGCAGTTGGCATCATTAAGGTCTCTGTGAATATTTGAAATTATTTTATTCATATCTCCAGTTGCCCACTCCTTGAAGACTTATTTGCAGCCATTGTCTAAAGCAGGCATCCTCAAACTTTTTAAGCAGGGGGCCGGTTCACTGTCCCTCAGGCACTGTGGGGGGCCGAACTACAGTTTGGAAAAAAATGAATGAATTCCTATGCAAACTGCACATATTTTATTTGTAGTAGTGCACAATAAACAGGAAAAGGAATGCGTGCTTCCCACTGCTGCTGGCTTGCTTGTCCTGTCTGGGAGCTGGAGGGAGGGAGGGAGAGACAGGGCAGCCGCCCACCTCGCTGATGCCGCCGCCCCCCTCCTCAGCCCGGCCGCGCAGTCCGGAAAGGGCGGCCAGAAGGGACTGAAGGAACTTTGCCGTGCCGGGGCTCTGGCGATTCGCCCGAGTTGGCGGGGGGAGGTCTGTAAATACCGGCAGGATGGATTGAGGATCCTGGGGGGCCGTATCCACCCGTGGGCCGAAGTTTGAGGACCCCGGTCTAAAGTATGTTATGGCAATACTTATTCACTGGTACTGCTGTGTGAGAGGGAAACAGCACCAGATGTAGGAATGACTTTATGAAGATAATACACCTCACAGTAGAAGCAATGCCTCTAGAAACTGTATTGAGGAACAGTGGTCGAGGAACACAGATATGAACTCTTATTAAAAAAAACCCAAAAACTTACTGAACAAAGTAGTTATGTAGCATTATATGCTGCAGGAAGTCATCTTAAAGATGTATTTGCATTAGAAGCCCTTAGATGCTAGGCTGGGGATACATCCTAGATAACCTATGGAGTTATTATCCCATATATCACAAGGTAAAGGCTTCCAAATTCTCCAGAATCCTGTGAAAGGGTTTATAGCACAGCACAGCATCCCCACTTGAATTTTAAGAATACACAATCATTGTCTGTCAAGGAAAGGATTTATTCCTCCAAAGTGATACTTCATTGAATTCAGGCTGTGGAAGTTGGAATCCTAAACTCTTGTAAAGTCTAATCCTGAAGGCATCCTGGTAGTTCTGTGCATGTCTTTTTACACTAAGGCTCTTTGGGCACATTATATTTTGGAATATTTCAACTTTGACAGACCAGAGCAGAACAGGATTTATCCTCCATATCCTCTGGGATCCAAAAACTAGGTATTACTTTCCATAATGCCAAAACAAGTACCTTTATCCCTTAAGAAATATGAGACTTTACTTGCAGTTGACTTTAAAGCACAGTTATAGAAGTGTAGAGGAGCTGGTACTTTGTAATAATTTAGGGCAGCTGGCTCCAAAAGACAAACTGTGAGTGGTATCAACGTGTAGTTGACAGATAAATGGTAATGGACAATGTTTTTTCTCCTAATTTATTCAGTGTATTTCTAGCTTCTGTGAAGAGGTTGAATTCAAAAACTTCCTGAATTTCTTGTTAGGGCTGAAAGTTGTCAATATTAGCCTTTTAGATGCCATCTCCTGGCTGCATGAGGAGTTTTGTGAATTCCTCTGTTTAAGTGAAAAGGGGGGAAATACACTAAAAAAAAACTGATTTGAAGCAAAACTGGATGTTTCTTTACACACACAGAGCTTATTTGTGTCACAAAAGGCAATTGTGTGACTTACTGAGTGATGTGCGGTTGATATCTTCTCATCCTTGCTCTTGATCCTTAATCAGGGGGTTTAGCTGTTAGTGTAATGTTCATAAATTAAGTAATAAGAATAAATTGCTTAGAAATGTAATTTAAAAAATGATAGGGGATTGTCCCCTGGTCAGCATAGGCCATTAGAGATCTCAATTATTTTAAAATACATGGTTTCTTGGGTGTTCCTATCAGACTTTGTTAGAGTGAGATGCAGTTATTGAAAGGATTTCTACTTTCTCACAGACATTGCTTTCCTGAATTTGAACTCCATGACACACTAGTCCTAGTTCCCAACTTGTTTTTTTTACTGTTAGTTTTGTTTATACACAGTACACACTTTGGGTTTTGTCTTATTACTGGAAACCATGTGAAGCCTCCTCGACTTTTAGATATAATTATGAGAAAGGTGGGGGGGGTTTTGAGCCACAGAAGGATATTTCTTAGTGCAAACAAATGGAAATCATTACATGGGTATCTGAACCTCAACTGCAATTTGTAACCACACTCACATTACGTGTTCAAGTCCCTGTTGGTCTGATCTACTCTGTGAGCAGTGGTTGTGTTCCTTTAAGTGCTTAGTGTGATCTCATCAGCATTGCTGGACTGAGAGTCTAACAAAATTTGCCTCTGCTCTTAATGGACACTGCACAGGAGTTTGGCATGATTTTATATCCTTAATTAAATTGCTGCCACAGGTCTTCCCATGTGCATGTCTGTTTAGCCACTGTGGAATTTTCTATTCTTTTCATAGAACAAATGATGGAAATTTTTTTGAAAAAAAGTATTTTAGCTGAGATTAGGAATTGGTAAAATGAATGAGCTTCTAGTTTGTTAGAATTTTATGGCTATGAATTATCCAATAACTGATTTTAACCTAAATGGGACAAAATGAATTTTTTTAAAAGCGCTCAGGGACCTAGAAGCTCAGAACTCTGAAGTTCAATGTGCAGGAGCATGAAGAGCTGATCACAGGCAGGACCTGCAGATATTGTCATAATGTACATAATTCATAAAATGTGAAACATGGATAGAAGAAAAACTTTTTAAAAGGATGATGGTCTTGCAGAGAAAAACCAGCAGACTTCTGTGGTCTTTGGATCCTTTTATGAAATCTCAGACTGCCTAATGCAGTGAAAGATCTTTAGAATATGGTTATTTGACTTTGTCCTTTGTGTTAGAGCTGAACTGATATTTTGTTCAATTTTCCTGTCTGTCTGGGCAGTCTGTGTATACACAGACATGGAGACAGAAACTGGGGGACCCCTTCAGCTTATCTTCTGGAGAGAAGTAGGTTGAAAATTACTCTTGGACCGTAGGAGAACGTTCAAACAAAATAAGTATTATTTGGCACCCTATTTCTATTGTGCTCTTATTAACCTTTAGCTAATTAGCTACCAGTTTTAATTGGGGAAGAATATATTAAACACTTAACAAGTGAAAGGAGGAAATATGCACACTGAGAGCAGTGAAGGACAATGCACATGAGTGTTGTATAATGCTTATAAGGTGTTGAGGAATTTCTGATAAATCTTTTGACTTTTCCTTTTTAATACTTCCTCATTAAAAGTAGAGAATATAGGAAAAAAGTCTGTTTTTAACTTGTTTTCCTGAGACTCTAAGGAACAAAAGACTTAGGCTGGTAAATTGTCAGAAACAAAGATGTATTTCCTCATAAGTGATTTAGGATTAAGTGAGCGTGGGGATCTTTTCCGTGAAGATAGAGACTGTATCTCACATCTGAGATACAGTCTTGGGTAAGGCCTTTTTCAAATGTTATGAAAAATGAATCATTGCTGAGACAACAAAGCCTAACCATGTCATCTTGGAACGTGAACCTCCAAGGCCTGTTCAGGACTGCTCACCATGGAATGGTAGAAACTCTCCTGACAAAGAGCAAGCGTGAAAGGATCAAGGAGAGCAAGATGGACTTATTTCCCAGGGAGATTGGCTTATGCCTGATTAAATGGGCCTGAAACTTCAACTGTTGTGTTAGGAAGTAGATCACTAATCTATTTATATACTTGGTGTTATTTTCAACTTTGTGATAAATCATAGTATCACGGAATATCCTGAGCTGACAGGAACCCACAGGGATCATCCAGTCCAACTCCTGGCCCTGCACAGGCACCCCAACAATCCCACCCTGTCCCTGAGAGTGTTGTCCAAACCCTCCTGGAGCT
>JAWWLV010000021.1:3896236-3924886 GCA_035041135.1 Platyrinchus mystaceus
GGAACGGCCTCCAGCTGTGCCAGGGGAGGCTCAGGTTGGACATCAGGAGGAATTTCTCCATGGAAAGGGTGGTCAGGAACTGGGAGGGGCTGCCCAGGGAGTGGTGGAGTCCCCACCCCTGGAGGTGTCCAAGGAAGGGCTGGATGTGGCACTCAGTGCTCTGGGCTGGGGGACAAGGTGGGAATGAGGCACAGGGGGGACTGCGTGATCCTGGAGGGCTTTTCCAACTCTAATGGTTCTTAATGATTCTGTGATTCTATTTATTTATTGTCTGACATGTGTTGTCCACCTGAAGTTCACATTTAAGGGACTTTTAGGTCTTAAATTATAGTGAGTATAAGCTATTATTATTCAAGAAGTTTCTTGTGCAGATTAGTGATTATTCTGTGGAATTTCCAGAAGTCTATGTTGTTATATCTCTTCTCTACTTCTCAGGGGAAGTTTAAAATAGAAAAATATGTTACTGAAATGACAGTTTATCAGCTGTAGGTTATTGGAGCTGAAAATTTACTTGTGCCTCCTTCAGAAGATAATCAGACAGCAGAGGGGAGAACTGGCAAAATGTTCAAGTTTCAGTTTAGGTTTCAGAAGTCTGATTTTTCTTTTTTTTAATAAGATACTTCTAGTTTGGCTACAAGTGTTTCACAAATTAAACTGCAAATAACTGCCTAGGGAAAGTTCTAGTTAGATCTTTGGTGGAGAAAAGAGCTAAATATTACGCAAAAATATGCTAAAAGTCTGAGGAATGTTTTTGGTCCAGAATTTTTTTGCTGGTTTGGTTTTTTGGTGTTTCTTTTTCTCTTTTCTTCTCCCTTTTTTTTTTTGTTTAACTGAGTAAAATCTGTAGAATTAAGAAAGTAAAATACTCTATTGAATATATTTATTTATTTATTTTCTAGTTCAGAACATTTTGAGTCAGATTATCATTCTACACTAAGCCCCTGAGAGGTTGAAAGAAACTGAACCCAATTCTCATATTGAAAAAAAAAAAAGCTTTAAAAATTGTTTTAAAGAAACAAAACCAGCCAAGATTTTTTTTTCATTTGCCTCCATTCAATGAGGAGTTTGGCCTTAGGGCACTGAGGTCCTGATCCAAACCAGTGTGGGAAGAATCCCTCAAGGTCTAATTATCAGCAGCTTTAGGTGGAGGGAATGCTTATCCAATGCTCTTTAATGAAGGGGAATCAGGGGGATTATTACAGGAATGGCCTTAAAACATACACATTTTCTTTGAACACCTTTTCCAGTTCAATGTATTTATTTTTCTGTTATTGCTCTGTAATAGGAATGTAAGTTTTTGTGAGCATTTGATATATTTCTGCATATCTGAAAGGCTCTTTCAGGCATTTAAAAGAAATACTTGGATTGGGAGGGGAACTTGGTACTGGCACAGGAAAATAGGAATTCAAAGTGTATTTCCTGAAAGCAAAATACATTTATGGATATTTGTTTACTCTCTTTTCTAGACTTGTATGCGTATATTTTCCTCAAGGACACAAAGGGTATAAAAAACCCCCCTTCATGAGGACTTTCTGCAACATTTACTAAGAAACAGTATCTTTTCTGGCAGATTAGGGTGGTTTTCGTGGGATTATGTAAAATTCAGCAGCAAGATCCACTGCCTGGTGAAACCTGGGAATGTAACCTATGGGAGATGGGAATATTGATGTTCTCCCTCGAATTGCAGCTTGGCTGATTTAGTGGAAAGGAAGTGACTGTGCTGTGGGAGCTTTAATAAAGAGCAAAGTGTTGTCTAATTAGTATTTGAGGATGGGCTTGGCTGGAGCAGCTTCTAGAGTTAAGGCAAAGCAAAGTGCAACTGGGCAACATGGATCTTTAAAAAGCTTCAGGGAGAGAGGAAGAATGGGAGGATCAGAAACAACCACCCACAACACTCATCCAGTTGGGAAATCTGGTTTTGAAGGGACTTAGCTGATGATTATCACTGTGTTTTGTCTTGTACTTCATAGGTAAGTTCTGGCTAAGGAGGAATAAAGATTCAAGTTGAGTTTGAGAAAGTATAATGACCTGTTCCAAATTAAAGGGGATCATAACCTCACCCAGGGGTGACTCAGTGATATCAGAGCAGCAGTTCCTGCAGTTCCTGTGCCCTTCCTTCAGACCCAGAGGAGACGGATAAACCTCTGCTCTGAATTCTGACCCCTGGTAGTTTGGAGTTCCTTTCTCAACAGGGATCTCTAAGTCCAGCCCCTCAAGGAGAATTTCAAATCAGAAGAGGGTCCCCTGGAAAGGACATCACATCCCAGTGCATCTGAAAAAACACTGACCCCGACATGGCCCTAAGCAGATGCAAAAGCCAAGAGGTTTCGGTTTCATCACAGTATTCCCAATTAAATTCCATAGGCAATTGGAAAATTGTCAAATTTATATAAATCTTCCAATTCATTAATATCTACCAAAATATATACACTTTTTATTACTTTTTCTATGAGTTGATATATATGATGTTTCAGGAGAAGAACCTGTCAGACATTGTATCTATGAGATTGGTTTTAAAGCCATCAAGTGAATTAAAGGGAAACAAATTTATGGAATTGAATTAGAGGTAAAAGGATTTAATTGAAGGTTTATTGAAAGTAATTGAAATTAACAAAGGCTATTGATAGAGATCAGAAGTAATTAAATTAATGGGAAGAAATTGGGTTTAATTGAGATTTAGCTGAGAATTACTAAAATTGAATGCAATTCAGTGAGAAAATTGATAAGCTGTCTGCTGATTTTTAGGATTGATATTAATGATTTTCTATAATGAAAAGCTGTTCTCTAGGAAAATATATAACAAAGATATATGAATATGACAATTTCTTTTTTTTTCCTTAATGGAAAAATTGGTATTGTAGTGCTGCCACAAATACTATAAAATATTCAGACTATCTGAATACAAAATATAAGTTTGATGAATATAGATTTGTGAGCTGTACAGTGAGAATAAAGAAATGTTCCATCCTTTTTCAATTTCTGTTATAATTGGTGCTGAAAGAAATGAAGTATTGCTGGATATAGAACTACCAGACTAGTAATAATTCTTAGTATCATCTCTTAAACAAAATAATCTATCATGCTTTTGATGGGACATTTTCCAATGGTATTGCTTGCAAAGGTTATAAATTCCTCTTTCAAAGTGACATGAGTTTTACATGGCAAATAGGAACACAAATAAGTAATTTTTGTTAGTAAAGGGTACAAATACCTGGATTTTGAAAAGCACAGGGTCTTTTTTCTTGGTAACTGTGGTTCTGAAAGGTGAAGAGAGCTTATTGTTACCTCCTTTGTAAGAATCCATCCCAAAATAGTGGGGACTGGGGATAACAAGGATGTGAGTGTAAAGTTAATTGATATTATCAATATTTGTCTGAAAAAGTCATAGGAACTGAACTGCAGTAACTTTTGAGTTTCTAATACCTCTGACCCCAGGGATTTGGGTGGTGATGCCATAAACTCCGTAGGGAAAAAATGGGATTTTTTTGCATTGACACTGGAGGGCTGATGGCAACCCTGATCAGTAACATCATTTATTCAGATAAATTCTTGCTGTTTCTGATTTAATGTATTAGATTTCTCTGTGTAACAGGTGGAAGCCTTTGAAATTATTTAATGTAATTAAAATGTCTGAAACTGGAAGCTCAACCATGTATCACACATGACAAGTGTCCAGGTATTTAAAGTTTATTGTCTTTTTCTCATCTCTCATTTCTGAAAAGCAGTAACTACAGGCATTCAAAAGTTGCCCTGATGTTAATCTTGAAGAGATTTAGCCTATCTCTTCATTTTTTATACATTTTTATTTAAAGTAATATGTTTCTACCTCCTATGCATTTGATAATATTGCCCCTTTCAAATATTTTTAGAAAACAGTAACTGGTAATGCTTCCAGCAAAAGAGACAGCCATCAAAAAAACCTTTGGGGGAGGCAATTGCATAAAAAAGATTCTAAATCTGCTTATATAAATTGGATTTTCCTAAGTTAATTCTCAAAATTAAGGTAACTGTGCACACTTCAGGATGAAATACAGCTCAAATTTTGGAAACTGTACTTTTATTCCCCTTTCAGATATTTTAATGCATATATGTATAATACATATGCATAGGTATGTAAAATATAGAGAACATAAATAAAAGCTGGAGCTTGTAAGGATTTAATCTTTCCAGTAGGATTTTAATTTCCTCTTGCACCTTGGAGAATATACATAGAAGAGGAGCATTTGGGGGAGAGGAAGTGTTGCCATGCATGTCATTCACATGCTTTAACATAAGAAGGAAATGCATAACAAGTATTGTTGGTATTTTTTTAGTCCTATCATGTTATAAATTTTTGAATTTTAAAATATCTTTTATTTTTAAATATTTTAAAATATTTAAATGTTTTATAATTTTTTTAACCTTGCATCAAAAATAGTCCTGTCTACTGTGGAAGCATTTTTCTGGTCTAGCTGGTGTGTTGATTCCCTGGTTATTTTTATTTACCTAGAAATGAGAGATCATGAAAGGAGTTTTGATCTTGCCTGGAGAAGCCTATGTGATGTCAGTCAGTTAATCAGGAACACAGAAGCTGTTGGCTCACAGTTTTGCTCAGTGGTAGGTCATAAGACATTTTTTTTTTGGTAGATCTGACCACAAATATTTCGGGTAGTTTCAGGATTCCTGAACAGAAGAGCTGCTGTGGGTCTGGCATTTTTAGGTCTAGTTCAGGGGCCAAATGCTTTGTCACATTTGGTCACGGGAGCAGAGTGGCAGGTTCAGGTTTCTGCATTTGATTTCTCCTGTGAGAAATAGGGTTTTCTCACTTCTTTGTTTCCAGGACTTATATGGAATTGTGGCCTCCTGAATGCAGCAGTCCCTGCCTGTACTTCAAATCCTATTTTGATTAACCAACTTAAAAAGGTCTCTATGGACTTTGCTGCTTCTCAGTGTTGTTCAGACCATATTAGGTGCTTCCTTGCTGTTTCCTTTGTCAGCTTCTCTCTTTGCTACCTCTAATTCAGATATGAACCTTCAGGAAAAATAGTGCAGTTAATTTTCTCTAATGTAAATGTGACTTTTTTAAAAATGAAATTAATCTGCATCCTACTGTGACTCTTTACTAATACCATCTGAAGTGAACCTGTCATGTATAAAGATGTTTTTATATATTTCTGCCAATTAAAAAAGCCTGTTTCATGTTGAAGAACACTGAGCCGCTCTGAGGACTGTTTGAAGCAGTTTATATGGGTTTCACTCATAAAAATAAATGGAAAGAGGGAATTTGGTGAGGGGGTTCAGCCAGGAGAGGTGAAGATTCTGGGGAGATCTTAGTGCCCCTTCCAGTGCCTAAAGGGGCTCCAGGAGAGACGAGGAGGGACTTTGGACAAGGGATGGAGTGACAGGACAAGGGGAATGGTTTCACACTGACAAGGAACAGGGTTAGATGGGATATTGGTAAAAACTTCTTCCCTGTGAGGGCAGTGAGGCCCTGGCACAGGTTGCCCAGAGAAGCTGTGGCTGCCCCATCCCTGGAAGTGTCCAAGGCCAGGTTGGACGGGGCTTGGAGCAACCTGGGCTAGTGGAAGGTGTCCCTGCCCATGGCAGGGGGTGAAATGGGGTGAGCTTTAAGGTCCCTTCCAACACAAACCATTTTATGCTTCTAATAAACAATCTCTTAAAAGCATACAGTTATCTTGCAATGATAATTTTTTTTCTTGCTCTCCTAATGTCCAGAATGTGATTTTTTTCTTCAGTAACTGAATTTTTGTAGGAAAATTAAATTTTTACTCCAAGCATACTTAAAGTTCTGTCCAGCATAAGCCAAAAGAAAATATCCATTAGCTAACAGTGAAGCAATATTTGTGTCATGGTTTGACAAAGCTCATATGGCCAAATGCTGGACTCTTCAAAAATGGCAGCAAATAGTCAAAATCTCATCTCTTTTTTAAATTTATTTTATTTTTGTGTATGTGTGATCACTGCATGATGATGCAGAAGAATGTGCCTGTTGGTGGTGTTCTACTGTCTTAAAACTCTTATTTAAAGACTAAAATATTTTAAGAAGAGCTACATGAACAGTATATCTCTTAATTTAGCTTCCTCAAATAGTAAATATTGTGCTTCTGGTTTCATGTGTGTTTTTCCAGGATTTGAACTGAGAAGGAATTGCTTTGCAATTCCAACAGGTAATTTTTTTTCCCATAAGGGATTATATTGGTCATTCTTAGAAATTCCAGGAAAGGCTGGACTGCTTTGCTGTTGTTAGAGGGTTTGCTGGCATAATACTGAAAAATAAACCTTGAATGATCCATCAGCTAATAGTTGTCATGTCTTATTATAACACCTAATTCTGACTAGCAAGCCCATTCATAAAGTACATTCATTTTTACAAAGAAATACATTCATCTCTATTTACCTTTCTAAGGTAAATCTTTGCAATTTCATAAATGCATCACCACTTCCTTTGAACTTTGCCATATGAAATTGCTGCATATTTTTGGAATAATGACGGCTCAGCTCTGATTTTATTTTTCATTCACTGACAGAAAGTGATAGAGCTCTTCATTTCCCAGCAAAGTTATACCTTAGTTTCTGCTGTTTTCATTTTACCTGTAAAGGCTTTGAAAATGAGTTGCCATTTTTGAATAATAAATAAGCAGATTTTCCCAAACCAAAATGTGGATGAGTTAGTTGGGAACTGCAAAACCTGCATTCACTGTCGCTCACATCTTACATGTGGGTCCTTTCTAAAGGCAGGCAAAGCATTTGAATGTGAGTCCAAGGGCAGGCTGTGCTCTTACTCTTGCTTTGATCAGTCATTTCTAGATGTGCTGCTTCCTCTGTCATGTTCACAGATTACATTTGGAAAGTTGATTCTGAAGCTCCCGAATGAGTAAATGTTTATATTTTTAGATTAACTGAGCTGTGAGAGTTTCATGGAAGATAACAGTAGATTTAGAAATACAGTTCAGAGCCAGCAGCCAACTAAAAGAAGGTTTGGAGTAGGCAGCTCTAGCATATTTCTGTCACATTTTGTGCAGTTTCAATCCAAATCTCAGTGAGCTACATGGAGGGTTATCCTAAACAAATCATTGTTAGAGATTATTTTTCATATCTAAGCTCTGTGCTTTCTGTAATTTAATTTCCTTTTGTTCATATAAAGCAAACCAATAATCACCATCTTTTTACTAGTACAGCCCTCAGTGCCCTGTATCCACCTCACTTTGTTGTGTGTGCATATTAGATTATGATCAAAATAAAGTTGTAATTCTTGCAGCAGTGCAAGAATATCTTTCTCTCTTTAAATCCTTTGCTCTGTGCATGTGCAAGTTTATTTCTGTGTGTCCTTACTACTAATTTCCCTCCTGTGAGGTGGTGAATCCTCTCATATTCCAAAATGCAGCATGTTATCTGAAGCAGCTGAGTTCATGAGTTAATTCCTAACTTCCAGCTCTGCTGTGGGCAGCTGTGTTTTCTCTTCAGGTTTGAGTTCTTCAAAACAATCAGGGATGTTCTCCAGGTGTGTATCACACACAGTAATAAACACAAGCAGAACCGACACATGAACTCCTCATCTTGCAGCAGGATCTCGTGGCTTGCACACTTGTTACTCTCTTATGCTTTGATGCTCCATCTTTGTTTACTGCTGTGAGGGGTTTTTAACATTCTTTAATATCATTATTTCTCTACTGTGTGGCCCCCTCTCAGCACAGATAAGTTTGATAATTTATGAACTCGTTGAACAGTGGCATGGGTTTTTGGAGCACATGTTGTTGTGGAGAAGGGGAGTATCTTAACCATCTGCATTGGGTAAAATTGGGACTCCTTTTTAACTTTTGTATGTAGTAAAATACAAAGAAACTTTTCTAGATATATTTTTTTTGTGGCTTGTTTTTTTTTTTTTATCAATATCCTCTAAAAAACCAGTGTTGTCAGAAGATAGTAAAAGATGACCCATTCATATGTTGATAATGACTGAGTTATAATTTAACTATGTGATATCAGCTGAAATCCAACAGTGATAAAATCATACCTGGGTGGCTGTTTGATGGTCTTAAGGACTTATAAAGTTCTTACTGTGTTTCTTGTAGATAAACAATTACTGTGCAAAAATCCCTTCCATCACACTTCACACTGACACACTTTCTTGTGGCAGCTGGAAAACAGAACCTGGAAAAGTGAAGCCATGTTTCTGCTTCTTAAGCTACTTCTGTGGGTCTTCAGTCCTTACAGCTAAAGGGGAACTTGTGCTGATAACAAGTAGATGAAGATCTACAGAAATTTTTTAAGAATGTAATTGGCAATTGCAACCACCAGATTGATTTGGAGGAATTCAAAGCAACAAACCCTGCCATTCTGATATTAAGTCTGTAGCAAAATGGTTGTGATGCATTTACTCTTGTTTCATAATTCTGTTACATCTGCTTAATTAAACATTTAAGTCAATGAAAAAGGGTAAATAATTATTGAGCCTAACAAATGTTCACAGGAAAAATCAGCTGACCTTCAGTTCCAAGACTTCAATTTCTCTTGACATTTCCTTTATTTTGAGCTGCTACATCAGCCCTAGAAAACACATTTATAAGTCATTTGACAAGCTATTAAACATTTAGTCAGGCAAAATAAGGCTAACAATGGAATGACTGCTTGGGAAATGAAAATTCTTTGGGTTAGAAGAGACCAAACACACTGTATGAACAGTAAGGAAGTCAGAGCTTATTACATGCCCCCTGTATTTCATCTTTTATGAAGATTTAGGAGTAGATATTTTATCTAGTGTAGAATGTAGTGGAATGTATAGAATACCCAGGAAATAAATAGTTTTATAGGGAGGTGGTGGAGGGAAAGATTATGTGGTGTCTTCTGGAATATGTGTTGTAGTTCAGCAGAATGTATGGAGAAGGAATTTTTAAAAATTATAGTGGTATGTTTCACACTTCGGTAATTAACTTGATTAACTACAAGGCAGCAAGTATTTACCTACCCTTAAGTCAGATCAGTCAATGTCCAGATAACTAATGAAATACTCTTGGGTATTTTTTAGAAATATGTTGCACTGTCCATATTTTGTCCTGCAAAATAGGACAGAAGGGTTTGTTTGTTGTTTTTTCCCAAAGAACTATTGCCTCTACTTTGAAAAAGTAGGGATTCCATTCAAATTTGTTGTCCTGCACCTGATTCTCTAGATTTAATATTTTTTTTTTTGTTAAAGGGCAATGAAATAGTCTGTGAACTTCCAGCCTATTTTAAAAGCAAGGTAAATAACAGTGGGTTTTGTGGCGTACAACATTTTGTGTGCATAATTCCACCTTACCTTATCTGCCAGAAGCTTAAAATGAAGTTTACTCACTTCCCTGTTACACTTACCAGCAACTGATAGTAGAAACACTGGGGTTTTGTTAGTCTCAAGGTAATTTTTAGAGTGCAGTAACGGAATTTGAATTTCTGGGGAATTCAAAATTTTAAGTTTATTTACCTATGTACCAAAAACTGCCCTTCCAAAGACCCAATGCATCAATTAGGAAGTCAGTATATACAATAACAATAAAAATCACTATGTGATAGCAGCAAGAGTTTTAAATTAGAGAATGTAGACAGTAAGTTTATCACAGAGGACACTCTTCATACACACAGCCTTTGATTTTATTAATAACCTTGCATTGGCTGAAAATAAAGATACAAAGTGAACTAAAAGTATGAAACAAGAGAACTTCAGCTATTACTGTTTTCCTGGTTATATCAAAAGTTATCACAGCTCGATGAAACACAGAATAGAACAAAATTCTCCATGATCTTTAAGAAATACATATTGGAAGCCCTAATTCCATTGACGTCAGTGTCAGAAAAGTTTGGAATCTGGTGCTTGTTATCTTGCACAGGATAGCAGGTGTTCAATCAAAGTTGTTAATGTATTTTCTGTGGATCTCATATACTTTAAAAGCAAGTAATTAGAATTATCCACAGATACTTTGTAACTATGAATAATTCATTTCCTGTGCATCAATAAAATAATTATTGCATATTATCATTCTTAGCTTTCTACTTCAATAAAATTGCTCACATCATGTCACTGTCATAGTAATGTGCCTTTTTATTTTTCATATTAATGAAAATTACCAGTAGAATGAGGAAAATTGTAATAAGATTTAATGTCACCTATAAGCCTTTTCTGCTGTATTGCACTGAAATGATACAATATCTGGATTCTGGTTGATTGTAGATGGGTATTCTTGCCCACCTTAGCCAATTTTAATACTTTCTAAAACAATTGTTAAGTGTTTTAGAGCTCTTGCTTCAGCTTAATTAACTCAATTACTAACTTACTTTGTAAAATTCAGACAATTTCTTTACACTTGTAGCACTTTTTTTTCTAATCTTGTTCCTGTGTTTGTTTAAAATTTCACTGCAGTCTTGATACAGAATGATTTTGTACCTGAGGAATGTAGTATCCTCTTTAAAACCATGTCTATATGTTATACCAAGCAATCGTTTATATCTGTACTGGCTTAAGACCAACTTCTATATGAATTTATTTTTAAGACATATCTTTCAGACAACTTATGCCGCTCATTAGAAATTTTTATGTCAGCTGAAAATTATTATTATTTTTTTTAAAAAAAGCCTGAAAAAAGAAAGCAATTTTTTTTTTTTTTTTTTGGGGGGGGAAAAAAAGAAGACAAAGAAAAAAACCCAACTGTACAAATCTAGTAGACCCAAATAAATTCTTTGTTGGAATATTTTAAATCACATTGGCTATAGAATACTTAGATTTTAAAAACTGTGCATTGTTTTGTGAAGAATTTTTTGTTCCTTTCAGGAGCAAAATGCCTACAGCCTTGTGACTTCACTGCTTTTACAGGGTTTAAGAGGATCATTTTCAGGTCCCTGTAGTCACAGGAGTTGCAGTGGATTGTTTAATGTGGTGATCAGAGACTTTGGAGAGGCTGGAACTTAGGTCTTGTATCAGCAAACCAAATGCTTCAGCCATTGTTATTTTGATTTTAAAAAATCTAGCAAGGCTTTCTTAGCTGTGTTCTGACTGAAACCTGCTGTGGTTCAGGTGTCCAATTATAGACAAAATGATTGAAAGCACACTCTGAGTTTCTGTGTATGAGTTGGAAGTGTCACTGCAGAGTGAGCTCCAAGCAGGCAGATATTTGGCCAGCCTGAGTTGCCTTATCCATCATGTCATTCCAGTGCTTGTTCCATTTGTGACGTGAGGTGAGGAGTTTGCTGCAACGTTCATGGAAAACGGTGTGGGTTGGAAGTTGGCAAGAGCAGCGTGGGGGCCTTCAGTGAGGGATATCAAATGACTCTGCTTTCCACAGGGAGTGGTGAAAAATTCCTGCAGTGCTCCAGGGTCTCCTGGCTTCAGGAACCTCTGGTTTCTGTGCTGCCACGTGCTGAACAATGGGCTCCCACCACGGGTGTGTGTGATGGGGGAGAATGTGTGTGGAGCAGGAGCTGCCTGATGGATTTGGAGCTGTGCCTGTTGTGTCCGATGGGGATAAATAGAGCAGGTAAAATTCTAGCGAGAGATGGAACCCGTCCAACTGAACCTGAGATCACCATCAGAGGGACTCTCCAAAGAAAGGAGTTTAGCATATTGATTTTTATTTTTCACTTATTCTGTTGTTCATCTTGGTTGCTAATTGTTCTTTGATACTCTCTAAGCATTTATATGAGGGGGCTGAACGTTGGTCTTATCAAATCCTTAGAGCTTTTCCCATTGGTATTAAATTACTGCACCAATCACTGTTTGCTGGATTAGATAAGAAGGTAAAGGGATACTTTTCAATTTTGGGCCAGGACAGCATCCTAAGCCTATGCTACTGTTTCATTTTCAAAACAATACTGAGATTATGAAGCCTCAAAGTTAGTTTTGTGTTTAGCCTGAACATTAATTTGGAATGGATGATATAAAGTGAAAAAAGATAATGGAGTTTCCTTGAGCATTATTTAGGTTTAACAAAATATGGAGGAAAAAAATCCAAATATGCTATATTTTCTAGGAAAAAAATATTCAGAAGTTTCTCATAGCTCTTCTTCTCTTAGATCTTTCCTGGTTTTGCTTTCCAGACCACATAGATAATTACGGATCAAGTCTGTATTCATCAAGCAGCTGCTGACCAGACTTTTTAAAATGGGAGTGTCACTGAGATATCCATTAACATCTTCAGGGTAGGACAGGAGAGAGAGGGGGGAATAATATCCATTTGAATAAAAATGCAAATTGGGGCACAATTATCTATACCAGTAACTAGCTGATGTACTTTTATTTTCTGTATTAGAACAGTTATTTGCCTTCAACATTTTTGTGTTTTTGTAAACCCAGAAAAAATGTATTCTGCTTAGAAAAGGCACAATGTGTTCTGAGTTTTGTAAGATGCATTGGGAATATTTTTTATTTCTGCAATTCACAAGCTCATAAAACTTCTACTTTTGGTTTGAATTTTAAGGTTTTTTTCCCCAACCTTTACTTAATTTAAAGGGTAAGTAAAGCAAAATTATTTTTTATCTTAGTATACATTGCCTATATCATAGTCCAAGTACTTTGTTGCATGTAAATAACTTCTAAGAATATGGAGCAGAACTTAAATTAGTTAATAAAAAACAAAAATGCAGGCTGTAAACAGAGATCTAAAAACTTCTCCAAATTAGGTTGGCTATTCTTAAGAAATAAAAAACAGTTTAAAAAGACTGTTCTATGGTTGGATCAGGGATTTAGATGTAGCAGAATATCAAGTAAAATCTTTTATTTTTTCCCATTACTGCAAGGTGAATGAACTTTTTATTTACAATCAAAACATTTTAAATATTTTTATATGAGGAAATGTAAATAGCCAACTTGAAGTAATTATGTGGTGTACACAGAATGCTTTGTGCCTTATCTTTAATACCATGGCTCGGCACACATGTGCTACCTTCTGTTATTTATTATTGTCTTCATTTCAGGTTTGCTGTCAGGAAAATATCTTCCTTTCCATCCTTCAGTTTGCTGAAACATGAAACTCAATTCTTAGGGCTTGTTTGAAGCACAAAGATATGATTGTGCTGTTTGTTAACATCCAACTGAATGTGGAAATAATATTTAAAAATATACTATGGGAAATGCTAAGAATGAGGTAGAAAATGCTGTACTTGGGGTTGAAAAATATCACTGCCTGGTAGTACTTTCTCTTCTCTTTATTTTTTTCAGGTCTGTGCTATGGATCCATGTATTTTGCAGTCATATGTCAAAACTGACTTTTCTAAATTCTACTGCTACTTAACCATCTTTCCAGGGATGACTTCCTCAGTGATGTAGTGACAGTGATGTCCTCATAAGTGAATCCTTTTAAAATACATTTTCATTTAGCCTTGATCCAATCATACCATTAGACTATTAAATAGTGTGTAATGTCCATGAAATGAGGGGTGTGTGTGTATTGGGCTGCTCAAACTGTGTGTTCCAGTGTTGTAAGACTTGCCAAGTCATGTAACTTTGGTATAAGATTCACTCCTTTGTGCTCCTCTTGCTTGCCATAGTCAGAGAATAATGGAATGTTTTGGGTTGGAAGGGACCCTAAAGCCCATCCAGTGCCACCCTCTGCCATGGGCAGGGACACCTTCCACTAGCCCAGGTTGTTCCAAGCCCTGTTCAACCTGGCCTGGGACACTTCCAGGGATGGGGCAGCCACAGCTTCTCTGGGCAACCTGTGCCAGGGCCTCACCACTCTCATAGCCAAGAATTTCTTCCTAATATCCTATCTGAACCTACTCTGTCAGTGTGAAACTGTTCCCCCCTGTCCTGTCCCTCCAGGCCCTTGTCAAGAGTCTCTCTCCATGTTTCCTGCAGGGCCCTTCAGGCACTCCAAGGCCACAGTTCTGTCTCCCCAAAGCTTCTCTTCTCCAGGCTGAACAATCCCAGTTCTCTCCCCTTTCCTCCCAGCAGAGTTGCTCCATCCCTCTGATCATCTTGGTGCCTCTTCTGGACTCGCTACAGCAGCTCCATGTCCTTGCTGTGCTGGGTCTCCAGAGCTGGAGCAGCTCTGCAGGGGGGTCTCACCTGAGCAGAACATGGTGCCTGCTCTGCTGCTGGAACCTGGCACAGGTCAGGCTTTTCCTGCTCTGAGAATCCACACACCCTGTGCCTTTGTTTCCATTCCTTTAGAGCATGACAGTTCTGTCAGCCCAGGAGACAACACAGAGCAGGGAGGGGGTCAGTCCTCTGACAGTTCTTTTTCTAGATGCTTGCATAGCTTATCCTGACTTGTGTGATTGACATTAGGAAAGGAATATTTTCCTAAGTTAGACTGGGATGAATCTGGCGAGCTTTTCAGCCTTTTACTCCTGGAAGCTTTTAAAATATTTGCTTCACTGCTCTTGCAGAGGCTTCAGATTTTATCAGCTTCTTAATCCCATGTCTTGTCTGTTTTAATTTAAAAAAATACAGTGGGTTTTTTCCTTGCTTAAGTGGTTTTGTGTATTGGGTGTCAGAAATGTCCAGGTGAGGTAGAATATTTGGTGTTCAGGTGCTCTGAATTTGCTCTGATGTTCAAGCCTATGAAACAATGAAACTAAATGAAGAAACCGTGTATGCTGTAATGTTCATTCAAACAGAAAGGAATTGAAAAACAGCTGCACCTGGGGAAAAAGATTTGGAAAGACACCTGGATATGTTCCAAATGTGTGCTTTCCTAATAATTAGCACATCATACACCTAGTTAGCATCTCATAAATAACCATAAAGTAGTCATTTAATGAATCATTTTACTTTGTGCTGTCAGAGGTTACGGAAAAAGCAAAATACTTTGTTTATTTTAAGAACCAGGTACGACTCTTCTTTCAGCACCACTTAAAAAATTGCAGTAGGAAAACTGGTGTCATCTCATCGACCAGCTGGGGTATTTTTAATGCTGCATAGCATGAGTTATGTGGCATCAAGTGCATCAGTGGCATCAGGTGCACTGCTGCTCTGTACATATGTTATGGGGTTTGGCACTTTGTAGTGGATGGCATTGGTTAAGCTGTGGGGCATTTTCTAACTGCAGTCATCACTTAGTTTGGGTGCCTCAGACCCTGTGTGGGAACCTGTTTAGGCACAGAAATATTATAAGGCTTCTCAGCTCTCTTCTATTCAAGTAGGCTCAGCTTATATAGTGCTTACAAAAGCACCAGTACTTTTATCATGTAGGGTATTTCTGGTCTTGGGAGCTGCAAGGATGGGCTGTGGCTCTGCTGCCCTCTCTGAGGGCTGATAGAGCCAAGCCCAGCTATGGAAGAGGGCTCTTCCTCTTCTTAAGGCACCAGGCTGGGCTTAGGGTGGGGGAGCAGAGTGGCAGGATGCTGTCCCATGGATGTTCCGTGCCAGGGGATCCCACACTTACAGAATTACCCCCTTCCCGAAGAAAAGTAACCCCCAAGCACTGTTTGGCAAACCAGACTTTGGCCTTTTCAGGAATCTTCTCCCAGGGAATGTGGATTCCCGGAGCAAAACAGGGTAGGGCCTTAGTGGAAATAAGGTTTCAGAAAGCTGGTTGATATTCCAGATAACACCCTCCAAGCTAAAATACAGTCTACCCCAGTGAACAGGACAGCCAGCCAGGAGGCCTGCAGGGATGAACATGATGCTCCTGGCAAAATTCAAATGTGAAAAGGGAATATATGGAAGGAGGAGGAATCCAGAGAAACTGTGTGAGCATGCAGAGATAAGCGGTTAGGAAAGCCTTGAAGTCAAATCTGGTGAGGGTTGTCAAAGGCAACAAGAAGGGCTTCCATAAATACATAAACAGCCAAAGGAAGACTAGGGAAAATGTGGGCCTGCTGCTGAACTGGGGCAGGATCCAGATGGCACAGGGTGTGCAAGAGGCTGAGATACCGAATGCCTTCTTCACCTCAGTCTTTACCAGCAAGACTGGCCTTCAGAAATCCAAGGGCCCAGAAAACCAAGGAAGTATTTCTTGGGGTGGAATGGGACCAAGTTTGGGAACACTTGAACAAGTGGACATACAAAAGGCCATGGGCCCTGATGGGGTTCATGCACAAGTGCTGAGGGAGGCTGCTACTGATGTCCTTGTGAGGCCACTCTCCATAACCTTGGAATGATCATGGAGCTTGGGAGAGGTGTCCGAGGACTGGAGGAGAGCAGATGTCATTTCTCTGTTCATGAAGAACAGGAAGGAGGACCCAGGGAGCTACAGGCCAGTTATCCTGTTCTTTGTAACCATCCATGGGGGAGTACCTCAAGTGCCTTTCATGAAGAATGTTCATGAAAAAGTTGTTATTGTATCTTTATTGTGTAAAAAATGCACTTATGGAGGAATTTTTTCTGCAGGAAAAGTGTGTTCAAACTTTGGCTTCTTCATACGGGTTTTTGGCAACTAAAAGTAGCCTGAGTTTTAAGTCCTGAGCCCTGTTAGTGTTTCCTGAAGGTGCTGTGAACAAATAGAAACTCAACTTCCATGGAAATATTTCTTAACAAATCCACAAAAAAGTAAGTCTTAAAGCTTTTAGCTAGTAACTGGTTTGTTCTATTGTTATGCTGTATTTGTACAGATTAAAAGTCCTAAATTATGCATGACTTAAATCAAATTTCTCATTGGGATTATTAATAACATTCCTAGAGAAATATCCAAGTTGGTAGAAAGCTTTGCAATTTTTTTTTTTTTTAATCTTTCCTTCATAAGGTTCTGCAGACCAGGAAGAAAAATAAAGAGGAAATTTAGACAAAATATTATTTTTTTTTTTGGCTATTCAAAATTAATTACCATGTTTGTGATCACTCTGTCACACAAAATACAAATAATTAAATGTGACAAAGGTGTCTGTATTTGAAATTAATTAAAAAATAGGTACATAGAGCACATCACTAAGGAGCTTTTCTTATTTGCCTAAAGTTAAGTAAATATGCTCAGTGTTGTAGGATCGAAGTATATAAACACTGGTAAAGAGAAGCAAAGAGAAGCTGGAGTCTGTATCCCAGTTTTGGGCTGGCTGCAAGTCTTCAGTGTGGCTATTAGAGGTGCGAGTGGTGACACTGTAAATCAGATTTTGAAGTTAATGCATGAATACTGGATTATTTTACATGAGGCTGCCTCCATTATTATCTTCTGGTTTTGGCCTCTTCAATATCTCTGTAGGGGTTTGGGTTTTATTCTGTAACACAAACAAGTAAAGATACTTTTTCATGTACTAACAGTTTATTGTAATCAAGGCTCGAGTTTAAATGCTGCACACAGTAATTCCGTTTCTTATTTAGAAACAGATAAAAATTGATGACATTCCAAAGTAATTTGGCTGGCACTGTGAAGCTTCCTGACTCTGTTGGGCCTATAGAATAGGGGGGGAAAAAACAACAAACACACAAAAATTTTTTGTAGAAACTTTTGAAAAAATGATCCGAAAAGCACCCTTAGAGAGCCTTTGCCATCCATCAGCCTTCTTGCAGTGGTTAGTGCCAAAAAATGCCTGTGGAAAGAAAAACTTAAAGTGATCTAATGTGGTGAGTACAGAGGAGGTATTTTTGGATTTCTTAATGTAGCTTTCCATTCTGCAGTGCATCATTAGGTGTTATCAACAGCAAGGAAAACTGCCAATCATCTTAACAACTAACTACTTTAAAAAAGCCATCCAGTGACTTTAATTATGATTAAGTATTTATGAAATTAAGTAACACTAAATACACAAACTCCTGCTGATAATGATCAAGGTGTTTATTTTCTCCATATTGTTAGGCTGTGCTTTTGCAGAGCACTCTGAGCATATGCAGACTTCTGAAGTCAGGAGAAGGCTCTTACATAACCAACAGATTTTAATTACCTTGAAAAAGAAACCCCAAAAGACCTCCAAGCCCCATTTTTTTTTCTCCAGCCAGCAGCTGTATTCCTCACTCTCTATTTTTATTCAGTGTTCTTTCTGTAATATACCTTCCCTTGAACCTGAAACGAGATGATCTTTAAGGTCCTTTCCAACCCAAACCATTCTTTGATTCTGTGATTCTTTTCCCCCAACAACTGGTTTATTATTTTACAGTCTGAAATAACTGAAATAGGAAGAATTGAGGTGACAGTAGCCCTAAAATATTCCATAGCCTGGGAGTGAGGGCTTGGGATAACATGTTCAATATGCTGCTCTAAATAAGTTGTAGCAGTCTTGTTTTCCCATCCTACCTCAACTCCTCTATGTGCTTTACCTCAATAGTTATAAGTAATAGTTTCTTTCACTTTCTTTCTTTAATCAACAGAAAATAAAATCAAATAATAAACATAAATGTAGAGACTTTGCATGGATGAAACCAGAAGGGCTGCAAGAATTTTTCAGTCAGTACCAGCTGAGGTTTTTATTGATTTACAGAGGACAGTTTCTGAGTAGACATTTCTAAATCTAAATGTTGTAGCATTTAGGAAAATTTGAGAGTCTGGTCAGGACTAGTTGGATATTACCAAAACCCGTAGACACAAGACGAATTTAGGTGGAAAGTAGCTGAAAAACACCTGTGACTGAAAATACCCTGTTAAGTCCCTGAGGAATTTAGAGATTTAACTACTGTATAGCTTTCTAATCAATGAGAGTAATCAGCTGTTAACATGTCTTGCAGCTAAACACTCAGTAACATTTGTTAGGTACTGAAGTATCTTCAAAAATCTGGCTCTACATCCTTCTGGCATATGGAATCCTCCTCCTCTTCCTTGATTGTGCTGTTGCTTTTGGCAGCACTGGTGGTACTGCCCTTTTTACTATTATTCCTCCTCCTCGTGCAGAAAATCCTGTTTTATGTGCTGTAACCTTCTGCTCTCTGATGGTCAAAATCCAGAACCACACCAGGTTAGAGCACATCCATCTTGTGTCTGGACCCATCGATTCTTACTGTCTGCTTTTCTCCCTCCCCTGCCATATTTCCATTTTCCAGTGTGCCCATCAGGCACCATTTTTATGTTTGGAAGCACTTAAATACCCTGAATTTTTTTTTTTTACTTTCCTTGCTTGCTTCTGAAGGTATTTTGCTGACATTCACAAATAAATTCTCAACTATTGTAACTCTGGGAGGGTGGGAGCAAAGAACTAAATCAATGATCCTTACTATCCTTACCTGAACTTTTTTTGATCGATTGTTTCACAGCATACACACACACAAAGAAGAAAAACAACCTACTAGTTTTCATTCTATTCTATAAATTAATTGACCTGACTTAGCCATCAGAAGTTTTAGATATTAGAATTTGATATAGCCAGTGAGTAATCTGACATAATCAAAATTTCCTTAGACCTCACCTTTACAGATCAAGTTAGAAAACTAAAAAAGAACTCAAACTTAGTTTTTAAGTGTAATATTCCAAATTAAATGGATGATTCCACAGTTAGGCAACATGTTTTAGTGAAGTTATATGTTTCCATTTTCAGAAGACCCTTCAATGCATATTTATAAGGAACTAAGATTTCTGTTAATATGTTTTTGTGCTTGTGCTCTTTCATGGCCACTTTGCTGCCCTCTCACTTTTTATTTTCACATTGTCTATAAAGTTTAAGCTACCCCTGCTTTATACTAACGATTACCCTGATGTTTTGAGCTTTTATTTGAAGGAGAACTCTCCCAGAAGGGAGCATATGCCAAATTGAGTTTTGGTAATTAAAAACATGCATTTCCATCATTCAGTAACCAGACAAGACACTAACCAATAAGTCTAGTGTGCTTATTTTTATTTCCTTGCACTTGCCAGGCAAGAGAACTTATATCATTTTCTCATAACATCCAACTCCAGTGGCAGTAGTAAACCAAACTCAAAAGAGCAATGTGTGTTGCTTCTTTGCCATGAATAGTTGCTAAAGAACTCAGTAACGTACATAGTTTTTCTTCAAGTAAATAACCTCAGATGCAGAGCATAATAGAATGATTTAACAAACAAGTCTTGGCTCTGAAACAAATGGACAAGAGAAACAGAAGGTAGATTTTAAATGTTATTTGTCTCTCTGTAAATTATGCATTTGTATTTTAAATGACTTTGCTCTTTTAATAATTGAATAAACAGTAGGTTAAAGCCACTCATTTATGTGTCATAAGACTGTTCAGTGTTAAATGAGATTAAACGAGTCTTTCATTTTTGGTTAATAGTTGAATTATTAATTGTGCTTGTATGCCTCTATAGGGATTATTTGGAGAACAGAACTTAGCCTGTGTTATCCTAAGGAATACAGAGTGTCTGTTTTTAATTCACTGCTGAATTAACTGTACTGGAGTCTGAGAAAAAGGCTGCTGGCCATCAGCCAACAGCAACTGCCACAAGTCAAAAGAGCTGCAAGCAGCAGGTCACATTTAAAAAGTACAGAATGCTAAAGCTCAATTATTTAAATCACAAAACCTAGTGTGGATGATCAAATAAGCAGTTGAGAGTATTTGATTGGGAGCACATGGAAACCATCTGTTCCTTTATAAGCTAAACCCTAGTAATAAACACAGGCAATCCTATGTACTTAACTGGCTACATTTAGTTAGGACACTATAATGCCATTCTCCAACAATTTATTAAAAACATTCCAGATTATTTCTGTGGCAAAACATATATATATATGCACATGAGAAATGCCCCACAAAACTATGAAGGGGTTTTATTGGTTACTCCTCAGTACAAATAAATTCTGTGTAAGTATAGATAATTCATGCCTTTCTTTTTATTTATTTATTTTTTCTTTAAACAAATCATCTCAGGCTACAAACCTGTACAAAGAAGAGGCTTCTTGAGGATCTGCCTGTTTCCAATACATTTCCGGTGGAATGTCCTGAACAGTGTTATTTTACATATACTGGTGCTGAATGGTCAAGAAATGTCTTACATTTATTTTATCTTTCTGTGAAACAGTGTTTGGTCTTTGGAGCTGGAAATGATTGAGAGTAAAGCTGAATTTTTTCTCTGGTTGAATAGCAAAACTTTTTAACTGTGATCATAATTAACCAGTATGAATTATTCTGCATTTCTGCATCATGTCTGCATTTTCTATTGTTGTTTGTTATAGGAGAGGTTTACAGCAGTTGAATTTTTTACCACTAACTGAGATAATTAAATAAAGGCAAGTGCACAGGGGGCTTGTCCTGCAGTCACTTTTCCAAGCTATAGCGAATATTTACTGCATCTCAACCCCATGTCAACATGTCTCCAGAAATATGAGTGCATGTGGTGCCCCTATGAAGTGCTATTGTGAAATTTTATGGCAAGTTTCTTCCAAATGCATGGGACTTGTCTTCTGTTTGTGCAATGATTGCAGTGAACGAGTGCACTGATCAGGCACATGGAACTACACAGAAGTGGTCTAGAGGGGCTAATTTTTTGAAAGTGTACATCTCTAGTATCACCTGGATATAGAATTCTGTTGGTATTAGTACTGTACAAACAAAGCAATGTGTTTCTTAGCTCCAAAATTCTTCAGCCTGCACAATTACTTAAAAAATATGCATTTGCACTGGCAGAAGGTGTCAGAAGGAAGCTCTACAATATCCAGGCTTAACTGCCATAGGGGAACATTCAGATTAATCAACTCTAAATTCAAATATGAATTTACTTATTAAAATCTTCTTTTCCTCCCCTTCCTTACATGCAGTATCTGGCCTTTTGTTCAGTAATTCTATGTGCCAGAGAGCTGTTTTGGAGCTCTTCACAGCCTTCTGATGTCCAGGAACCTGGAATAAGCAGCTGTTGAATACACAGTCTACACAAATCCAGTGTCTTGAGACATCCCTGAAGCTGATTTTGATAACTGTGTTCTGTCCAGTGTGTGTGCCTAAATTAACATCCAGTAGTTCTGCTGTGAGTTGAGTTTAATTGTTGCCACTCACTTCAGAACCTGAGAAGTATTTCAGATGCATCACAGGAGCAAAGAGTTGAAACTGCAGAAGTCTTTAGGTCAAGAAAAGGCACAAGAGTATCAACACCTTAAGAAATTATTTCTTTTGAAGCTTTTCATGCTTGTGAAAGCAAGGTAGAAGAGACACAGAATCCTTAGTGAAGGAGGCTGGTGTGAAACCTCAGCCCCACCTAAACAACCTCAAAGTACAAAGTAAAGCTTAGAAGGAGAATTTTAGCATCAGGAGCTTCTGGAGGAGAAGGTTGGAGAGATGAACAAAGATGTCAAGTCTCACCATTTGTTTCCTGCTCTGAGAGGGGAATTTAGTTTTAAAAGTTAGAGCGAATGTGTCCAAGAGCAACAAACTCCTTCGAACTGTCCTTGTAACAGGAACAATTGGCAGTGTTCCAACTGGCTGAGAGATGGAATCATTGCTTGATACCTCTGCAAGTGAGGGATGAAAAGAACCAGGCAAAGAAGATACTAAAGATTCTCTGAATACGTGTCCTAAAAACTAGTTGCCTTACTTGGAAAATTAGGACATCTAAATTTGTAAAATAAAGCAAAGGAAATATTAAATGATTTGCATAAATATGGAACTTCTTCTTTATAGATTAAAAATCATGGCAAGAAGTTCCCTATCATTTCTTTTTTTCCTCCTAGGTTTCCTTGGTACACACTGCTTGGCTGCATTGGAAGCATTTGGACTGAGGAAAGTTGGTGTAGGGTAAGATAATGTCCTTTATGTCTTCTAGTTTTGGCTGGCAAAGTTAAAGTTTTGGGCAGTCCTGGCACTTGGAAAGCAAGAAACTATTTTGCCATAGTGGGTAAATTTCTGAAGCAGCAAAAAAATAGCACATTTCTTGCCTTTTTATTTTTTTGTGGTTTGTTTTTTTTTTTTTTTGGTGACTGTAGCGTGTGTCCTCTGTGCACACTTTGAGCTTCACAGGCAGGAGAAAGGCTGGACTGCAGTTTAAGTCAAGCAGTATATTCAAAATGTAAGTCAAAAGTCAAAAAGCACATTCATAGCCTTGTTTTTTGAGTTTTGTACTGTTTTGTTTCTCTTCGGTGCTCGCTCATTTTCCTCCACCTTTGCAGCTGTGAAGTTGCACTGAGGGGGAGACCTCGTGCAAACCTCGGTTCTTTGAAGTAAAAAATGTTCACTAAATAAGAACAGCTCTAGAATAGCTTAAAGGCAAAAAACATCATGTACTTGGTGGAAAATAAAATCACTTTTAAAGCATTCTTTAAATAGTCCTTCAGAGTGTTTTTACACAAGCCAAAGTTACTGAAAACATGAAATTTTAAACGATACTGAATATTTTGAATAATGATCTTTGAATAACAGCAGTGTTTTAATTCAATACATTTCAGATTTCTTTGTGCAGTTACAAAAAGCTATGAATCAATTAATTACAAGTACAGGTGGCCAAACCAAAGCACTCAATGTTGACGGGTCTAGAAATAATGCCCAACATAAGCACTTTGGAATTTCTGTAGAAGTGGCAGTGCACTGCACAATTTTTTCTGTAACAACAGTTAGGTAACTAATTACAGTGTACTGTATTTTTGCTGTCACTAAATGGCTTCACAGTGTGTTGTCACATCAGTTCTGTTCTTGAATTTGGCAACTTCAATTATTGCTGATAAAAGCTGACTTGTTCAGAAACTCTAAACTAGGGGAAGTATGCTATTAAATTCTCCAGGGATCCTGTTTTCATTCAATACTGAGTTCTTTAGTACCCAAAACTTGAGTTTTCAATGAACAACTGAATAGAAAATGTCCATTATTAAGCAGAACTCAAATCTTAGAATGTAGAGTGCCCATCCGGCTTATGTAAAAACTGTTTTATTTTAGAATAAAAATGCTGTACAATTCTCTAGTTGCAGTTAAACATTTTAAGATAAATTTTCTTTTTTTACATGCATGAGTGATGTATATAAATTTTCTTTTTTTGAGGTGCATGAGTGCAATGTGTTCTTACAAACAATACCCATAAAAATCAGGTAGGTAGGGCAGTTGTGTTACTGAAACACTTTTAAAACTAAACTCTACGTTTCTGGTGAATGGGGAAAATAATTACAGCTAATAGGGTGAATCACATGTGAGGATCTAATTCTGGAGTTGTGGGTCAGACTGAAATCCTGTGGAACTTCTTATTGCTGCCTGGGGTTCTAATGCCAAGGAAACAGCTCCTGTGCATACCCTCTTGTGCAGTACAGAAGATGTGGTAGAGAGATCAACATGTAATCCCTTTATGGAGGAGTTTGCAAAAAAAATTGATAACACAGTGAAAAATGATGTATCTAGGAGTTAGTAATATGAGGGTAAAATACCGTTTTTTTTCTAGAATGACTTTGTTTTTCAGGTAAGAGGAATAAAAATTGCTGTGTGAAGGATAGCTTGACAAACAGGAGTAGAGTGAAGCGGATAAGGGAGGGCAAGAACAAGTTACTGAAATAAAGGCCAAGGGGCTTTAAAGACAACAGAAGGAAAATTTGGGGCTAATGAAAGAGTTCTACAGGGGAAAGAGATAGAGAGCTGGCTGAAAGCCTTTGAGAGGCAGCTTCTTCATGGAGAAGCAGCAGCACAGATTCTGGAGAGGTTCAGGAATGTGTCAGCAATGAAAACAACAAAGAAAATTTCCCCTTTCTCCCTGTGGGACCCTGTGGTGCTGATGCACCTTGCTAAGCATCTTACAAGATGTGGGAATGTACTGTGTTTCAGGCCATTTCACCAGCCTAATATCCTGATAAGCTTTCTAACATCTGTTCTGAACCTGACATTTATTTTCTTTTCTATGCTATCCTCAAGGCAAGATTCTTTTCTGCAGTCCCCACTGTAGCTCTCGTATCTACACTGCAGATCTTTTAAGGAGTTGACATCCATTGAGGAGAATTTTGCATACTAGTCAAGCATAGAATGTATTTAACAACTGCTTCTTCACTTTCTCACTTCAAATCTTAGAGAAAAGAGAATAAGGGGCTGATTTTTATTGTTGTTGACTTTTCGTGATTTTTTTTTCCTTCACGGTCTTTTAAATGGCTTAAACATTTCATTTCGGAGAAATAAATGACCAACCATTGACATATAACATACATGACAAGTGTCTTTTGTGACTGGCTGCACCTTATCAAATCCAGAATTTAGCAAGCTTTTGATTAGAAAGCAAAATGCTGCACATCATTTTGAATTCAAATTTTTCTGTTGCTCCTGGGGAGTGGAGTTATCACATTTCCTTGCAAAGTGTATCACTCTTAGAGGACTGTGGGGTTTTGTTGTCAGTCAGTAGAAAACTTCATTCACAATTTTTATTATGACTGAAGTATATCACATTTGTATTTTTTATCAGCACATTTTAGTCTCCTACATGTTTACAGGATCTGCATGTTCTTCACTGGATTCTTCAGTATAATCCCGAAAAATGTAAAGGTTCTTTACAAAGTAGAGCAAGATCTCTTGTTTATTTTTTCCAATATTTTTCTACTTAAAGAGCTTGATGTTCTTGCATATTTTGGAGAGGTTTTTTGTAGGTCTGATCTCTGCTTAGTAACTGTGGACACAGAATCACAGACTGGTTTGTCTTGGAAGGAACCTTAAAGCTCATCTCATTCTAACCCCCTTCCATGGGCAGGGTCACCTTCCACTAGCCCAGGTTGCTCCAAGCCCTGTCCAACCTGACCTTGGACACTTCCAGGGATGGGGCAGCCACAGCTTCTCTGGGCAACCTGTGCCAGGGCCTCCCCACCCTCACAGGGAACAATTCCTTCCAAACATCTAATAATCTGAAACATTTCATTATAATTATCTGAAAGGCTCTCTGTGTTCATTGATCATTTGTTTGTTTTGCTGGGGTTTGGTTGTTGTTCGTTTGGGGGGTTTTTTGTGGCTTTTTTTAGGGGAGAAGAACATTTACCAATTGTATCTGCTGACAGGAAGGAGGTATTCCTTAGGGTAAAGAAGCATTTCTTAGGGATCCCTGAGGAAAGTGGTTTGTGAGAGAGCAGAACAGAGAAATTGAAAAGGTTGACAAATAATAAGTCCATACCTGTAGGATGAAAAGCCCTTGTTTTTAAAGTAAATGTATATTAAAGCACTAGTGTGGAGCTCTGCTAGAAGAGTTGATAGAAAACTGTAGAAAATACAGTTCTAATCTTTAAAGCATCAATTTAACACATAATAGCTGTTTGGGTTAGGAAATACTCAGGACAAGTGGTATTAATTAGTTAATAAAAGTTTTAAATCAAACTATCCTTGTCTGATTTTTGGTAAAATCATCATGAACATGAGGTTGATTAGTAGCAAGGCCACATTTTTCTATGGCAAATAAAAAATTAAATAGAATGGTATCCATCTCCTGAGGAACACTTACTGTTCTTAATAGATAAAATAGGTTGTAAAAAACATAAGAACAGACCCAAAACATAGAATACTAATGGTATTGATTAGAAATTTAAATAGCAATCAATAAAAGTATTTTTTCAAAGTATTTTTAGCAACAGGGAGATTTTTCCTGTCAGTGGTGCATCACAGACAGAAAAAAGTAGTGCATAATATAAGCTGAGAGAAAATAAGTGGTTGAACAGGTTTATAAACCCACCTGGTTAACTTTCCAGATAGTGTTTAATTTAGCTGTGTCCAACCCTAAATTGAGATTTCATTAAGACTTTTAATAAGACAATAATATATGGCTTTAAGACCACACTTGAAATTGCTGTATTTAGTGATGGCTTCTCCAAATACTTCAGTGCTTTTACTTCAGTAGGTGAATTTCTGATATGTAGTAAGTCAACTGCATTTTGTATTGTAAGGGTGGGTGCAAAGGCTGATGGTCATTCTCTTGCTCAAAGGAGCACATCAGAGCTGCCAACTTCTATTTTTATGATATGACATCTCCTCAGTCTGGAGCAGTGTTGGGTTGCTACAGAGCAGAACTCCACGTGGAAATGGCAGGACCACGTTAGCTCAGAGCTGCTGTAGTGACAGTATGAATCAGTTCGTGGTTGTCTCTTTCCTTTAGAGCAACATTTTAGTTACAGAGGCATTTGCAACTTCTAAAGTATGTGAAAGTGTTTTCAAGGAGCTTCTGATCCTGGGATCAAAAGGACTACCTCAGTGCTTCAGTTCTTTAGGCATTCAGGACTCCTTTCCTTGGCACTCCTGTAATTTAAATGCGGCTCAACAGATTATATTTTATTTCAAATGTTGTAAGTGAGGAATAATTCATGGCAGAGATCTACCTTTGGATTTCCACAGCCAAATGCCTTTGGAACACTGAAGTATTACTAGAATCTTAGTTGATGCCATAAAATTTCCATAAAAGTGTAACTGGTAGGATTGGAGCATCAGGAACTGTGAATCTTTGCAGTCCTTCACTCTCAAGGCCAATAGTACTCAAGGATAATGTTCTCCAATGGATTGTTCCACAGTTGTTGCTCATGAGATAACTGTATATGTGGTAAATTAGCATAGGATTTTATGAATATTTGGAGAGTACTGTGTAAACCATCATGTTCTAGATAGTTCTGCTTTATCACCTTTTAGCTTGAGCACAGTGTGCAGAGAGCATGTCATTTTTACATAGATTTTTGCGCTTTTTTTCTCACTGCCCACAATTTTAAACAACTTTTTAGTATTCTAATACCTCTCTCGCATACTGAATAGTCTTAGTCAGTCCTTTTATGGTGTTGTCTTCCCTAATCTTCTTATTTCCCTCCTTGTGCTCTGTGGCCAGAATGGCTGCAGCATGAGATACCATTCTTCCATGGACTTAAATCAAGGAGAATTCCTGAATATAATGTAATAATTACATGGATTATATTTTTTTTTCAGTGAGTTGGCTACAGTGAGCTAAAGATCTCTTTTCTAAACACTGATTGTTTGCTTCATCTCTGAATGACTCATTTTCTTTGGTGTGAGTTGTTTTGGACTTACCTGGCATTTATCCCCAAACTGGTTAGTAGCAAAAGCCCTTTCTCCAAGTCTTAGTCTAGTTAATATGAAAAAAGTGCATGTGGAGTATGTAATGCAATAACAACTTCTGTGGCAGCAGTAATTGCTGATGGATTATTTTATTCTCTCCAACTCATATATATGAAGTAAATATAGTGTTGGAAGCTCAACTAAGAGAAAATAGAACTTCTAACATGCCTGCCAGTGCTGTGAATGATTTACCTGTCAGTGCATAGTCTGCTCATGAAGATGAACATGTGCTCTCCTGCAATGAATTACATGGTTTGGTATGTTTGGAACATTATTTGCCTCAGTGAAGATGTCATTTCCTCTGCTTTCCCTAGATTTGTGTAGACAGATGACCTGATGGCTAGAATTCTTTGTCTCTGTGCTGAATTGCTGCAATAGTTTTACTGTCTCTGTGGCTTATTATGGAGTGCCTGCTGTGCCAACACTTATCAGCAGCACTGTACAGTTTGCACTTCACTGCAGAATTGTTTCAAAAAGCTGTAGAGGAGCAATTGTTTGATGGACTTAGAGGGAGACACTTTTACTGCCGTGTTGGTTTAAAATGGGCAACATCTGAATGAGTCCAGAGGAGGCACCAAGAGGGATGGAGAAGCTCTGCTGGGAGGAAAGGCTGGGAGAGATGGGATTGTTCAGCCTGGAGAAGAGAAGCTTTGGGGTGACCTAATTGTGGCCTCAGAGTGCCTGAAGGGAGCCTGAGGAAACATGGAGAGAGACTATTGACAAGAGCCTGGAGGGACAGGACAGGGGGGAATGGCTTCACACTGACAGAGAGTAGGTTTAGATTGGATATTAGGGAAAAATTCTTGGCTGTGAGGGTGGTGAGGCCCTGGCACAGGTTGCCCAGAGAAGCTGTGGCTGCCCCTGGATCCCTG
>JAWWLV010000021.1:3925231-3938752 GCA_035041135.1 Platyrinchus mystaceus
CCAGGTTGGATGGGGCTTGGAGCAACCTGGGCTAGTGGAAGGTGTCCCTGCCCATGGCAGGGGGTGGGACTGGATGACTTTTAAGGTTCCCTCCAACCCCAACCATTCCATGATTCTATGAACAAAGCCAGCACAGACCTTTGTTCTGAAGAGCACAGAAGTGTGTAGTTACTCCAGCAAGTTCCTGAAACTATCCTTGAGATACCAGATTACCAAAATTCAAGCATTTTTGTAACAGGTAATCTCACAGAGTTTTGTTTTGTCCTGGTTGTTTCTCCTGATCTTTACTCAACATTTTTGGGGCTTCTTACTTCAAGAGATAAGACTTATGAAGAAGCATAAAATACCTGGTGTTATTTTATTTAGCATTTACATCTTCCTGGAGAGGAGTTGGAGTTGTGCAACAAACCAAGTTATGTTGGTACTTGTAGCAAAATTTAATAGTAAATGCTACTCTTGAGCTAAAGGGCTTTTATTTAAAATCCAACCCTACCTTTATTTCTTTTATACCAGTATTTGAACGGTCTCCTGATGGTTAAAATGGAACTTGTCATCAGAAATGTGCCCTGTGTGCCCCCCACCCCTGTCTTGGGAGCTGTGTCAACTGCTCGGAAAAGAGGTATGTTCTGATTTAAAATACTGTTTGTGATCATTTTGACAGGACTTGTCAGTAACTCCCTTTATTTTTTTTCTCTAGAGTGATATTACTGTCATAAGCTACCATGATAAAATAAACAAGTAGATCTTGAATAACAGTGATGTGATTTTTGGGGTTTCCAAAACATAAATTTGTATTTCAAAACAGTCTTCCTTACAGCAGGTCAGAGAAGTGTGCTTTGCTCACATATTCCTGTATCCACAAAGATACTGAACAAGTGACTTAACAAGTCACTGTAGTCAGCTAAAATATGCCCTTTGTACATTTTATGTAATTTTGATGTCACAGGATTGTACAGCTTCTTAAAATGTAACTCATGCTTACGTGCCATGTTTGACTGAGACAATAGTAAACTTCCAGAATTCCCCTGGTCCCTTTACAAAAACAGATGGTTATTTGCCATGATACAGCATTGCAGTTTTTAAACAAAAGGGGTGATATTTATTTGTTCTTGTAAGGGTTATGCATCATGTCTATCTTCTTGTTACCAACATTAATTTTTCTTTCATTTCTTGTCTCTCTTGCCTACTTGCTGCTTACAAAGGAAAACCATTCAAAAGACACCTCCCTGTAATTAAATTCCTTGGGCAGCATGTGCATCACTGGAATGAGGACATTCCTGGCTCTCTAATGTTCAGCAGTGAACAGTGTTGGTGTCCCAGAGGGAAATGTGCACAACAGATGAAATAATTGACAGTTGTCAGTTGTGTATCTTTGTTCCAAAGTCAGGACCACCTAAAAAAGTGGTGTTTGCTGTTTGGTGTCTTCCTGGTGAGGATTAGTGTCACGTGAACACAGTGACAGAGGGTCAGATGGCTTGTCAAGGCAGAGTGTGGCACTCAGGAGCAAGAAAAACATCGGGGAAAGGCAAACTCTAACAAACTTAGGTGCCTGATGGACTGAGACAGATTTCCTGTGGGTAAACTATTTGTAAATACTCACCAAACAACTTAGATATTTGTCTTGTTCAGGTTGTGGATATAGTTCTACCTCTCCTCAGTCTTTCAAGGAGTTTATCCACCACAAAATCGGCAGAAAGGGAGGTAAGACACTCTTACAATGACTAATTTATAAAGATTTTGTTTCATTACTTGTGCTGGGGGATTAGCCAGTCTTCTTTACCATTCCTGACCTTTGAGTCTGATCCAATTTACCATGTAGACATTGGAATAATCTAGGTGCATGTTTGAGTGGGAGAACCATAATCATAGAATCACAATATCATAGAATTTCTCAGGTTGGAAAACACCTTTCAGATCAAGTCCAGCTATTAACCTAGTGCTGCTAGGCCCACCACTAAACCATGTCCCTAAGTGCCACATCTACGTGGCCTTTAAATACCTCCTGGGATAGCAAACAAGTTTTTCACAATATATTAGTGAAAGAAGCTTGGGTTTTTATTCTGTACACTAAATATTAGGCTTGTAATCTGCTAGTGGCAGATTGTTATAAATGCAACAGCAAGCATTGCACAGGGTATTTAACAAAGGAAAGAAAATAGTTTTTAATAAAGTGTATTTTCATTATTTTTTTCATACCAAGAAACATGTTTTTATTAACAAATGCAACGTGTGTGTTTATATCCTCCCTCAAATGCAGCACCTCTGTATTTGTGTTTATTGTAGTTTGTTTGGGGCCTCTCCTTGAAGGCATCAGCTTGAGCTGTTATTTAGTTATTGCACCAAAATTAAGTTATTTTAAGGACTGAGATGTCTGAGACATCTTTGAGGGTTAACCTACCTTGTATTCTTAATCAGGTGACCTGTACCAGACACCCACAGTGATGCCATCCACGACTGTCACCAGCCTGTCACCAGTTCTGCAGCAAAGCTGCATGTGTCTAAGCTATCCCTGGGCCCTTTTCCTTACCTTCCCCTCCTTGAGAGCCCACATGCCTTGTCCTGTGAACTGTGCCAATGGGATCATGCCTTGTGGAGCCACACAGCAGAGTCCATTTACATTTCAAGGGATGGAACAGTCACCAAGCACCCTCAGTCAGTGTCACATTGATGGGTGTCACATTTGTTGAGGTGATCTTTAACCACTCTCTTCTGCTTTCTCCTCAAGCAGTTCATTTGGTGCTCACCTCTGTTTGACTAGACATCATCTTGGAGGCATTTTTGCTCTGAGCCTTCCAATAGAAGATTTTCTATCACCTTAAAACTTCAAAATATATGAAGACCGATGGAGGAAAGGAAAGAAACCACAGTGGATTTTTTTCAGAGTGTTTGTTAATGCTCCTGGTCTGGGATTCTCTTTGAAAATTTCCACATCTCTTTTTGTTTTGTCACTTGGCTGTAAATAACACACTTCCCTGGCCGCTTAGAAAGGTAATGCTCTCCTCACTTGTCTTGTACAATAGACTTATCATTGAGCAGAGTATTCGTGGCAGCTTGCTGAAGACTTTAAATTGAAACATCCTTTTAGTGCAGAGTGGTAATCAAAATGCTTGTGTGTTATATGGGAAAGGAGAAATAAGCGTTTTTCAGGTTTATGGCACAGAGCTTTTCCCATTGTTGTAAGAATTCCATCATTGAAGAAGCCACCTTAAATTGCCACAAAGATCCCAAAGCAGTTCTAAAAAATGTTTGCCTTTGGAGAGCAGTCTTTGGATCAGTTGTAATTGTAAATGTATCCTGGTGTCACAAGTTTTCAGTGTGGCTTTGCTCTGTGTGTTCTTCTTCATCCAGAAAGTACATTGGATTTGAAGCATTTATTGCTAGGTCCTAGTGTGAAATATATTTTCTCTATCAACTCCAACAACTGTGCATTGTTAGAGGGTGAGGTTTGCTTCTCAAATATCCACTTTCTGTATGATTTTAAAAGCTGTAACACTGATGCCATATGCATTGCAGGAGTGTGCTCTGTGTGCATTGTGTGGTGTGGTAGTAAACCATAAATTGTAGTAAGTGCTGTCATTGCAATACAGACTGTTTTCCCAGAGGAGGGAACTGATGCTTGTATTCCTTTGAGAAGAGTTTTCAGGAATTTATGAGGATATGACCTAGAGATGGAGGAGTACATGAAAATGAGACTTTTTCTCGCATTTATTTACCAGAATGTTGTACTAGCCATAGGTCTTGTATTTTGTGACTTTTTCCCTTGTTCAGTTTTTCCAATTATCTGATTGGAAGCATTTCACATAAGTGGTTTCCATTTTTATGAGCTCATAATGAAACTTCATTTTCCCTTAAATTGCTCATCTGGCTCTAGATGAATGCAGATGGCTTGCCAAGCACCCTACACTTCTTGAGGTCATGTATTTGGAATCTCTTGCCATGTGCTTTCATAATCCATGGCTTCTAGACTAGATCTCTAGGCAGGCCAACTTGCTTGGCATCTGGTCTCCAGATTTCCTGACTGTGGGGGATCCCTAATGAGCTGTGATAGGAGCTGTGGCAGGTGCAGGCTGAAATTAAATTCCATAGCCAGAATAAAAATCTATTGTACTAGTCAGAGGTGAATAGCCATGGAAATGACAGATATTTTATCCGTATCCATCCAGAACTGCCAAGCTGCTTGGATGTCCTGCCTTAGTGTGAGCAGTGTTCAGTTCAGCAAGTAACTTGGTACTTGGTAAGTGGATATTTCATTCTAGAAATGTCATATTTTGGCAATAAGTACCCACTCTCGAGTTTTGGCTCATTGTCCTGCTTTGGTCTTATTCTTCTAGAAAATAAAAATTTCCCAGAAATGGAAGTTCCGTATTTGCACCTGCTCTCAGCACGTGTGTTCCACCAAATATGTACAAGATAAAAATGAAACTAAATTATGCCTATCTTTTCTTGCACATACATGATGATTACATGCTGTTCCCCACCAAGAATTTTCTGACTGAAGAAACCTGAGCTGCTTTAATCACCTCCTCATTAGTTCTGCCCTCCCAGCTCTTTATCCTTTATAAATCCTAACTAATCCTATGTTTCTTCCTGACCCTCAGCTTCCCCCTTCTTTTGACAGCTCAGCTTCTTGGCACTTTCTTTGCACCTTCAGACTGCTCCTTTTCTTTCTTTAGCTTATGATTCAGTTGTGCCAGGATGCCAGCAGAGTGCAAGGAGACAAAAGATCTCAGCTCATTGCATCTTGTAACAGCAATTAGCATTAAAACCCGTCTCCACTACCAAAAAGCAGGAGGTGCTTATTCATTCCATGGCATTGGAACACAGACTGTATAGTCACAAACAGAATTTAATATCCACTTTCCTGCAGAGACACAATTCTTGTAAAGTTTGGTCAGCAAAACCTGACAGTTTGAGCTGTGAGAGGCTTCAGTTCAGTCGTTGAGAACAGATTCTTTTGCTTGTTATTTGAGTGCCTGCTTACATGTGTGGGAAGTGTGGAAATGGAAGCAGGCTTCAAAACAAAAAAGTCTGGGAACTGTTTTACATGTGCAAAATTCTCCTCTCCCACTGCCAGTCTCAGAAATGGCTGAGCAGGATGAAAGTAGCAAAAATGAAACAGAAAAGCTCAACAAGAGAGAGAGACCCCATGAAGGAAATGCCAACAAAGTTGGCTAAAGTTGGAGCCAGAAAAAGCAGGATGTTGAAGAAAGAGCAGCAGTGCAGTGTCAGTGTTCAGTGCTACCTGGAGTTCCCTAATATCAGCACCAAATATTCCTTCTTGGTTTATTTTGCATATTTAACTAGTAGTGAGAATAAAGCTCTCTGCTATCAATTCACATCCCTTAATTTCCTCCAGGTTTTGGAACCCTGCAACAGGACAAGTGAAGTGGAATTGCTCATCTCTTTTCCTTCATCATGAGCTGTTTTGTATTTCCAGGGTTCAGAGGAGGTTTAAGAGTTCTGTCATCTGAAAATCAATTTATTTTATTGCTTGGTTTACTTTGCTCCTTTACCTGTCAAAAGCCAATTAAGTCTATGACTTTATATTTTTAGGCCAGCATGTAAATTAGCTATAGTGGTATGTAGATTCATTTTGGAACAGATCCAAACTTACTTATTTGTCAGATATTATTATAATGTATCTTAACAAGTCTAATAAACTGTGCTGAAGTGATGTCACTATAAAAGTATTCTCAGAGATGTCTGAATTGATGTGAAACAACAGTTTCACTATTCTGACTATTCTGATTTGATCAGAGCTGTGCAGCCAGCTTCACATCAGGATTTTCCAGGCTTGATCACTCAGATTCCCATTAATTTTTCAAACCTTTCTCTAAAATCTGCTTTATTATTTATTTAGCTGTTTCTTTGCTACAAAGAAATCCAGTGGAGAAGGAATGTCTAAGCTGCTTAACCATTTGTCTGGGTCAGGTCATTCACTGTAGAACTGAAGGCTGAAGTTCTGCTTGGTTATTTGGCTGTGTGCCACGTGCCAACCCATAAAGGTGAATCCACAGCTAACCCAGGGATGAAAGGAGGCCTGTGAGTGACAAATAGCTCCATAATCATTCTCATGGACAAGCCTGAGGTTGCCTATTCGTTCCTCAGGCCTGAAAAGTGTACAGGAAAACCCAAAATGGTTCATTAATAGCTGCTGCTTGGAGGTGCATAAGATATGTTATCAGCTGTCAGGCTTTCAAATTAGCTCTGAAGGAAGACAATGCTAGTTATTTCTTTTTATGCCATAGAACTGGTCATCCAAGTCAGGTTTCTACATCAGAAATCATGTGATATCCCAGCACAGTGCATTGCTGGGGTCATGGAGAGAGGTCAGCTTTGGCAGATCCTGGCCACCCCCTCGGTGCAGAAAGTCCTGGTGACAGTGGTTGGCAGGGCTGAGCTCCACAGCCACAGTGTGTAAGGGGTTCTAGCCTTTCATGTCCAAGTCTACATCCAGGCCTTGCCTTCTTGCTCTCCCCATTTCCAGGTTGTTCTTGCCCTGATGTGAAAAGGAAGAAGAGAACCCAGAGTGGAAGAGACAAACTCCTTGGCTGGAGGAGTTTATGGACCTCTGTGGATGTGGGCAGACCTCAAGCCAGTTAGGCAGGTCTGAATGTAAATGGGATGCCTCCAGAAAGCTCCACTAGGCACAAGAAATGCAAGACTACAAATAGCAAGAAAATATGAATGTTGGCACACCAGGTTAGTAAAACTTTGACAGTGCTTTTTATTAATTCTCCTATTACATGGTAAGTTCACCTTAGGGAGAAAGAAACAATCTCTCCTGAATCCAGTACCTGCAGAATTCTCTGGTATTTGCAAATGCAGTGAACTATTTCTTCTCCAACAGACTTCTGACCTGAGGTCTGTGTTTCTCTTGTACATTTGTGTTCTACAGTTGTGAATCCCAATATTTCAGTTTCATTCCAATTCAGTAGCGGAATTAGAAACTAACTCTCCAAAATTCGGTCTCCGTGTTTACAGCATTATATTTTATTTATATCCCTCAGTACAAAAATTGTCATGGACTTAACTTGTTTTCCTATATTTGAACTCCTGTTCTGGAGCATATATACACTGCATTTTGAGGCATGCAATGTTTCTAATGCATTTCACATAGTCTTACAGATTTTAGCAAATTTGTGTTGTCCTGACAGTCTTCGAAGGAATTATAATTTCAGATTCACTCACATACTGCAGCAAGGAACCTCAGACCATGCCAGGTGGGATATGTGTCCATAAATCTTATAACTCTGATGCTTTGCATTGTGACTGTTGAATATGTTAGTCAAAGGAGAAAAGTGATAAGGAGGCTGTATGGATACTATTTGGAATACTTTTTACACACAGAGTGCAAAGTGGAGAACCTGATTGGAAATACATAGGAATATCCCAAAGTAGGTTTTGAAATAATAGGATGATCCTGTTGTGAATAAGAAGCGCTGGGAATCTAAGGGCAAACACTGTGGCATTTCTTTTGCCCCATTTCTGTGGCTGTGGTGACTCAGCCATGGATTCCAGCCAAACACCCACTCAGGTGCTCACCCATGTCCTGCTCCTTGGCTAGGCAGGGGGAGAAAATGGGATGAGAAAGCTTTGAGTTGAGATAAACAGAGCAAAAATCTTTGCCAATTACTGTCACAAGCAAGACAGACTCAACTTGGGGGAACATACTTTTATTTCCCAATTAAAGGAACTTAGAGGGGAAGCAGAGGGGCAGCTCTGATCTCTTCTCTCTATGACCAGGGACAGGACCCAAGGGAATGGCTGGTGCTGTTCAGGGGAGGTTTAGGCTGGATCTCAGGAAAAGGTTCTTCCCCCAAAGGGGGGTTGGGCACTGAACAGGCTCCCCAGGGACAGGGTGGGATTGTTGAGGTGTCTGTGCAGGGCCAGGAGTTGGACTGGATGACCCTTGTGAGTCCCTTCCAGCTCAGGATATTCTGTGATTCTATGATTCTAAAATAGTAAGAAACAAAAAGTCTATTTTAAATTTACAGGCATGTTGGGAGAGCTCCTTGTATGAATCTGTCTTGGGAACTTAGCAGTGAAATTATGTAGACAAATTGTATGATAAACTGAGCCTGTAAGAAAACACCTACAGTCCAAAGGGACTGCCCCAGGCAGCCTGGAGAAGGAGAAGGCTACAATGCTGAATTTGTGGGAGAGAGTCTGATCTTGAAGAAGGAGTTATTTTGCCTTCCTGTATCTTGTATTTCTGCCATGTGTCTGATGCAAGCTTATCTTCTGCTTACTCTGTACAGAGAGTTTTATGTGCAGTTAATTCTGTGGACCAGCAGCCAGGATATTTTTGCAGTGTACATGTATTTCCCAGAAGTGCTGGTATATGAAGATCTGGGAATAAGCCATTAAGATTTTGTGAGAGCTTTGTTCTTTCCTACAGGGTGTTGTAAATAACTTGCAATAATTTGGACTTAAGCAAAAAGGAATTAAGAAGTTGACTGCTGTTAATGAATACTAATGATTGCTGGAAACATGATCAATGTGAGGCATATATTATTAGTGAAGGTGCCCTTCTTAAACTTCATTAATCACCAAGATACCTAGGAAGCAGCAAATAATTCCTTGTTATTTGGCAACAGCTAAAGGAAGAGCCAGTTTGTAATTGGTGTTAAATTCTGCATTCCTGTCTCATGCTGATGCAAAGCAAGATTGCTGCAAGTTTGTGCTGGCATAAGTAAAAGATGTTTAGTGCCCAACTGGTGCAAATGTGTCTGAATAAATTACTAATCCTGGTTGAGTCAACTAGGTAAAGTGTGACTTTATAGTCAATCATTTCAGTACAGGTGTGGAAGGGGTCCTTTATGGGCAGAGTGGATGTGTAGAGTCAATGTGATTGTCCTGCCTTATGAAATCCCATCTCCTACAAAGATACAGCCTTCTACTTGTCCCTAATTAAACATTATCATCCCAACAAAAAACTTTCAAGCACACTTTTAATGAATCACTAGCCATGTTTAGCTTACCAGGTAGAGGCCTTGTTTTTGTCTTTGTCCATCTGTTATTTTTCAGACTGCAAAATGTTAAAAGTTTTTACTTTGCATCAGGTATTCCTTCCTCAGCTCAACTAATTTTTTTAATGACTAAGCCGAGATTTTGCCAGAGAAGTTTTGATTGCTTTTGATATTGAAGTTATTTCCAAGATGCATTTTTAACCTGTTATTTGATTTATTTGCTTTGTCGGTCTCTCTAATGGTATTAATGTTAAGGTATGAGTTTATAGAGGAGGATTTAGCTGTCCCAAGCTTATTGCTGTCTAGGAATATTTACACTTAGCTAAGCTAAGAATGTTTTCTTCCTTTCTAAGAATCTTCAGAGAAAAGTTTTCTGTTGATCAATTAGTTCAGGATGTCATTCAATTTATTTTTTTTGATATCCATGTTCACTGGAACCCTTCTAGCCCAGTCAAATTGATCCATTTGACAATGGACTGTGACTTGCAGTTAGCACAGACTCGATTTTATTTTCTTGATTTACTTTGTTATCTTCTGCTTCATGTCAAGAAAATACTTTTTCACCTCTTTGTCCTCCTTATTGACTTGAAGTTTCCTATCTAGCTCTTTCATTTAAGTAACAAGCAGGCCAACTGTGTCAGGAACTTCAGACCTCTTCAGCACTGCGTGCTGTAATTTTACTCTTCAGTAATTAGTTCCTTCAGCAATTTACTCAGCAACTGCTCTTCCTAGGAAGGTGCATTAGATTCCATTGATAACCTGCTGTGGAGAATTCTTTGAAGAAGTTTACCTTTCCCAAGTGTGATTTTTCTTTCTTCTGAGCTTTTCTTGTGCTCATTTACACTCTAACAGTAAAATATCTTGCAGGAATGCAAAGATTCTCAGATTGGAAACTCAAATGCTGTAAAAGAATTGGCTTTTTGTTATTCTGAAGGGGTGAAATCAGAGCTGTGATAATGTTTGATAATGTTCCACAATTTCCCAAGTAAAATAGATTTGGTACTGATAAAAGGGAGGGGAGAACAGGCAAAGCAAAGGTTTGCATGGGCCTTCTGCATCCAGTGGAGATCTTCACAGCAGAAATTCTCTGGGAATATCTACCCTTGTCACTAGGTTTGGAGGACAAAGCAGACTAGTGGCATCTCCTCCTCTGTGCCACCAGCAGTGCTATCAGTCCTTACAAAAAAACCCCCAAATATCATCTTCAGGCCCAGAATAAGCTGCTCAGTGTAGGGCAGTGGCAGGAATGCTTTTAATTTTATCCCTTTAACTGTGTATTACACCTATGGAAAATGTAGCCTCTTTTTTTTTTCTGAAGCTGTTTTATTTTCCTGCCATACATGGAGTGAGGATGCTGTTCATGCTTAACCTTCAGACCGAACTCTGAGGACCATGGTTTGCTTTAGGTGAGATTTCAGTGAGAGTTCAAGGGAAGCTGTTTTTTTATCAGTGAAGTAACACACTTGCTTTTTTCTCATGTTTGCTTTTGTCTGTGTTTCCAAAAGAAGGAGCTGCTGGGAGAAAACTTCCTTGTGAAAACTTTCATGTTCCTTCCCACTGTGTGGTGCAGAGCACTGATCTCTGAGCCCAGATTTTTAGGTCGAAGGGAGTGTTCTGTGCATGGAAATGTTTGTGCCTGAGGTTGGGAGAGAGAATTAGTCAGTCAGTGCAGCTGTGTGTGTTTCTGTGGCACTGGTTTCGCTGTAAATTTAGAATATAAAAAGTGGGTTAGGCTGAACCCATTACATTTATGTAATGTATCACCTGACCATGGAGTTTTTGTCTCTTTCCCTTCAATAAGCCTCAGAAGTTTCCAGGCATTAAGTTTTCCTCTATTTTTACAAACCTACATCAGGAAAAGAAAACATTTGTAAAACATAATAATCTTAATGAACAGTTATAAAAAGTAGCTCAGTTACTCTGAGTGAATAATATAATTTTGTATTAATAATTATGTATTTATTGACATGGGTTAATATATCTGAGTAAAAACCCCATGGTTACTCTCACAAAAAGCTGATAAAGCCTGACTAATTAATGTGAGTGGAAAAGATAAGGAAAGAGGCTGACTGTGGTTCACAGCAGTTTGCTCTGGACAAAATTCATCTCAGCACATTATGGTCACAAATTGTCACTCAGATGTTTCAATGATAAATATTTAATTATCCTGTAATAATTCTGAAATTTGTTTTTACCCTTTACATTGAATGGCAATTATTTTATAATTAAATATTCATTTAATAACATGATTATGTTTGTGTTGTAGCACAGAATTAACATTGAGTTAATTATGAAATATTTCAGATGAAACAGTTTGAAGTAGTAACCTCTCCCTTTTCCCAGAAGACATGAAACAAGAATTGTACTCAGAACATATTCCAGAGTAGTAAAACTGGATAATCTCATGCATTAATTATAACAGACCTGTGGGGACTAAGGTAGTTTATTGGCATTTATAAATGTGTAAAGGAATAGTACTGGTTTTAACACAGTTAATACTTTAGCAAGGCCGGATGATCCCTGAACTAGTGGTGATTTTCAGTAGGAATTAACATTTGGATTCTGTTGTGTGTTTAAGATGCTGATCTTCATACACAAAGACACTGGAAACATTTTGTAATGGAATTATGGAGCTAAAAAATGTGCACCCCAAGGCTTGCAGGGAATATTTATAGGTTACTAAATAGATCAGGTGTTGTGGTTACTAAATGAGTCATGGCAGTGTCTAATAAATTCTTGAAAAAGAAAACATTGGTGATTAGGTCAATATTTAAAAAGGTCCTACTTTAATTTTGAGGTATTAATTCTTGGGGCAATATTATGAATACTGAAATGCTGTGGAAAGACTTTACCTAGCAGTGGTGTTTATAGCACGCTTTTTGCATTATTAATACACCCAACAGAGAGAAAACAGTTGCCTTTAACAAATAAACCCTTTTCTTATACTGTACTTGATGGGAAACTATGAATTACGTGGGTTTTTTTCCAACCATTCTGAAGATGCATTTACTTTGCAAAGGATTGTTTCATAGCAAGATGGAACAGTGTTTTTTGAGAGAGTGCAGCTCTTCTTAAAATGTCATTCCACCCTCTCTTCTTTTTTTATTGTATTTCTCCTTGAAAAAGGGTTGGTTGGGCTGAAACCTGTATTACTGAAGGCATTCCCTAAAGTCACCCAATGCAGAACCACAGGCTATTTAGGGAATTATTAAAACAAACATGTTATTTAAAAACAAATGAAAGTTGCTCTGACAGAAATAAGAGACATTTTTTTCCTCCTTGTTTATCCTGGTGCATTTCTGGTATGTCTTTTTCAGTAGCTCATCACATGACTGAATTCAGCCACATAACCTTGGTATTCACAGCATTATAACAAGTGTTTTATATTGTAGTATCTGAAAGAGGGGATAGTGTTTCATAACCTGTTTTCCTCCCTCCACGTTGTTGTTTTCCTTATCAATCTGTTGCAGTTTGCAGAGTGCAAGTCACAGTATTGGAAGCTATTTATAGTGAGCTTTGTGAAAGGTCGAGTATTTTGGGTTGTTTAGATGTTTTCATTAAGAATATAATTTCCTGTTGTCATACTGTTTGAAAATATGCCAAATCAATATATTTTTTAAGAACAATATTTAGATTTTTTTGGTTTTTTAAGATGACTGTTCTTTGATCTTAGCTTGATAAATTCTTTCCTAGCAGGAAAACAGGTACTAAAATTAATTATTGTTCCTTTTTATTCATTTATCTGATTTTGGATTGAAGAGTCCATACATTAGAAATATAGTCAGTGTTATTCATAAATGCTGATTTGATTAGTTGAGTTTGGAACTCTAGATATGAAATAAGGTGTTCAGATGAAGAAGAAACCTGGAAAGCTACTGTAAAAAGCTTAAGGAATGAATAAAAAAGAACCTTATATTACACATTTGATATCATCAGAAGAAATATCAAAATACTCCTTTTCAGGTGAGGTCATAGCTCTCCGTGTCTCATAGAGCTGTTCTGCCCCAGCTGCACAATCACTTGTGTCTGTCTGGAGTCTGGTGCTTTGCTGACTGTTCAGCTCCAGAAAACACAACCCCAGTCCCCATCTCCATCTCCAGAAAAATCATTAGTCTGGGTTAATATGTTGAGTTACCTCAGGGAGGGATCAGACAAGCTGCAGCCTCTCCACATGAAGACTGTGACCAGGGGAAAGGTTGAAGGGGAAAATGGGATATGGTGGATGAGAGAGGGAGCAGAAGGTGAGCTCCACAGCAGCATGTAAACTGTTAGGGTATTTAGAACCCCTTTACTTGGAACTGAAGAATATGAGGTTGAAGTCACTTGGTGTGTTCAGCTGGAGGAGACTGAGGGGAGACCTCACTGCAGTTCCAACTGCCTGGGCAGGGACAGAGGAGGGACAGGACTGAGCTCTGCTCTGGGGGGACCAGGGACAGTGCCCAGGGAATGGCCTGAAGTTGTGTCAGGATTAAGTTGGATCTCAGGAAAAGATTCTTCCCCCAGAGGGTGGTTGGGCACTGAACAGGCTCCCCAGGGCAGTGGGCACAGC
>JAWWLV010000021.1:3942123-3965056 GCA_035041135.1 Platyrinchus mystaceus
GAAATGCTTGTTAGTTTGAGAGGTAAAGTATAATTTTACTAGCATAACATGGAGCATGGTGCATTTTGAAACAGTTTATGAACCTCAAATATAAAAAAAAGAAGTGTGTTCTAGGTTGGCCTTACCATACAATAAATAGATGAATAATTCAAAGGATTCTCAGAGAAGTACTTTAAAATTGTATGGGCAGTAAAATCATTACAATTTGGGTGAAAAGACCAGCAAAATATTTAGCAATTCCTTGACTTGGGTTTATTGCAGTCAGTTTTCCACTCAGTGAAAAATGAATGGTGGTCGGGATTGGTGTGGGAGAGGAAGGGACACGTGTGTCACTCTGTGTGTCTGTCAGGTTCATGGAGGGACGATGGCAATCTCAGCCTTCAGTCAGCTGTGCATGTGCTTAACCCAGAGCTCATCAACAGGCACAGGCTGGCAGCAGATGTCCTGGGCTGCATCTCCTTTTGCCTATGGAAGCAATTATCATCTGTAAGTGATGCCCTCCTCCCTGCTGTTCTCCCCTGTAGGGTCTTCCCCCCTACCAGCACAATTGCTCTTTTGAAAGCTCCCTGACCCATTTCAGTCAGAAAGCTGGATGGAGAGAGATTCGCTCTAGAAAATTGGCTGAGGCCACTCTGCTGGTTCTGCCTGAGAGCAAGTGAGAATGGCACTCACAGGCAGAGCTCTGAGAGGAGAAAGTAGGAACAGTCGCAGGGAACTTGGCAGCAGCTTTTTGTCTGGCACATCTGGGTCTAGAAGGAAGCTGTGTCCTCAGCTGTTCCCCAGAGCAGTCTCTGTTGTGGCTGACGACCTGAGGAGCTCTGTCTTTGCCTGTCTCCTGCAGCAGCACCCCCTCGGCTCTGAGGTTGTCCCAGCCCGTCTAGAATTAGCTCAGGCCCCACCAGAGCTCTCACATAGGACAGCTGTTTGTGTGAAATATGAATCTGATCTTGAGGACAGGCTCCAAATCGTCTCTTTCTTCCATGGATATAATTTTGTGTGGTTCAGTAGGTTAATTCCCCTGCTTAAGCACATTTATATTGAGGATTCGGGTAAAATAGATGCAGACGTAGTTTTGCCATAATTGACTGCAGTGAGGTGAGGTATATTGATGACTACAGTAATCATGAGAATATAGAAAGTAGAAATTCAGCTTCAGAAACCTCCAAGCAAAGTTAAGTCTTCTGTTTTGATAAGGACAATCACTTGTTTGTGCTGCTCAAATGCTCAGCACGCCGAAAGGAAACAAAATAATAACAAAAGAGGTATATAGGTAATTCTTGTTTAAAGTTGAGGAACAGTGTTTAAATTTGCCAGAACTAGTGTCCATAACAAAGAATGCAGATACGAAGATAGGGTTTTGTCAGCCACTCAGTATTCCAGAGAACAGGATAAATAGGAATTGGAGACTGTCTATACATCTTTTTAAACTTTCAAAAAGTGAGTTACATTTTTGGGTCATAATTTTGCCAGGGAAGATCTATTTATTATCCAAGTGTGATGTCACTCAGCAGATACCCTGCTGCCTTCATTTGCTGTAAGCAGTTTCGCAAAAGCAGAGACAATTTTTTTCCTTTCCATCTGCTGTTCACTTAAATCCCTATTACATTGGGTTGGTATTTATATAAATTGCTGGTAGGTTCTTTGTCACTGCTTCAGATGGAAACTGTTCAGTTTCTGAGATCCCATTGCCCAGATTAACAGTGAGGGCTCACACTGCTTTCAATTATTACAATTCATTCTATTTGCTTTGTAAAGAATGCTTTTCTGCATTCCAGTGAGGCAGCAAAAATAAGTTTTCTTTAAAATCAGTGGAATCCCATGGGAAGAGTATTTGCCTGTACTGTGGGTACCTTTGGGCTCACCCTTTCTTTGAAAGCCAGCCCCTACTGAGTTCAAAGGGAGGACGGGCAGAGCCTTGCTGAGCACAAACAGCCTCCCCAGCACAGCCTGTCCTGCCAGGCTCTGCCTTGGAGTTATTACAGCACAGGCTAAACAAGTGGATTTTAGCACATCTGGCGTCTTATAGCCAAAGGTGCACAAAGGAGTGACTGGGGAGAGTCCTGGTGGCTTGTTCTGATTGCAGGATTTCATTGCCTGAGCTGCTCACTTTGCATCTATTGACCAGGGGAATAGGTACTCTGTGGTGGTAGAGTCTCAGAGGAAGGCGGTTTGAGAACTGGCTTATGGTATTTAACATCCTAATTTGTGCAACAGATTTTGAGTCCCAGGGACAGGAGTGTGGGGTTGGGGTTTCTTTCTGTTTATTTTGTTTGTAATTTTTTTTGACTGTAGAGGTTGCTTTGGCCCACTTCTGCTGCTTGCAGTGAATTGAAATAGTACTCTAAGTGGTGGGCAACAGCACAGCACCCGCAGTCAGAAAATAGAAGTGGGTCTAGAGCCGCACTCACTATTTACGTCTGTGTGGGAGGTGTGTGCAGGCCCAGCACAGACCGCATTGTGGTCAGTAACTTGCACTTATTGTGGTTCAGATTATACACATGCAGCCTGTCAGGGGTGACGCGTTCATCCAACGCCTCCTGACAGATTCAGCGCAGTTCTGAGCTGGCAGACTCACTGCTTGGACCAAATGTTCCAACGCCAACGCGGCGGGCAAAGAGCCAGGCACTGTTTGTCATGCAAATATAAATAACTGATACCACAGCAGTGCTGTCTTGCTGCAGAAAAGTCTGCTTTCTGCTAGAAACTGGCTGTATTTGAAGCATAGAGGGTGAAGTAATATGTGTATTTTTAAATTGTGTGTTCAAGTTCAAGAGAACAATTGTTAATATTGTTATAAATTCTGTAGTATTCAAAAGCTCGTGCTGTGTATTCTTGGAATTTTTGCTGATGCCTTTCTGTGTGTATTTGAACCGTGTGTGCCAGAGTTTATCCCTCTCTCAGTGCCAGTGTGTAGGTTCCACTGCAGTTTTGATCTTCCTACCTGTCCAGCACACCTGTGATCACAAAGGCAGGGAGAAGGTGACCCTGGAGTGAACTCTGGAGTCATGGATGAGATCCTTTCCCACTTTATTTCCCCATATGTACCACATGTCCCAGGTCTCTTCTGAGGCTGAATGTTTAGAGCCAACCTAATGGGAAGTAGGAAGCTGTAAACTCAGCTACCAACGGGTAGATTACTTCCAGTGTGATACAGGATATTAAGGAGATAAGAAGTAATATTTTTTTGTTGCAATAATTTAAAAAAGTATTTTGAATTCCCCCTTGATTAAGAGAGCTCCTCTGTATTTGCCTTCCTCCTGTTTTATTGGAAGACCTAACTATCTGAATGCCTAGACTCTATGTTTATTTGGTTTGGAACACTGTTAGCAACTTATTGAACCAAGAAAAAACATTTTAGTGCTATATCTCTGCTTGTGATAAAAGTTAATAAAGTTACAGCCTCTCACTTTGAATCAACTCTTCTGTTCCTAATCCATTTGTGCTTGTGTCCTGATCAATATAGGCACTGCTGCAGTGAAATTCAGCAGCTGTTAAAAACCAAACCTGCTACAAACCCGCTCAGGACAAAACTGGAAACGCAAAACGAGGTCTTTCTGGGAAGACAAATTGTCATGACTGCCTGAAATTGAATCTGGATTAGTGAATTGTAACGGGACCTTTTCTTACCAGAAAGAGTCTGTTTCTTGACTTTCACAGAAGCATAAACAGACCATCTTCTCTCTTAGAATCTATTTGGAATGCAAAGGGTGCAACCACTTATTCAAATACTGCTGCTTAAACACCTTAGTTTGTGTGTGGTACAATCAGTGTTACTGTTAGACTGTAGTGCTTTTGAAGCTGAGTAGTTGTGGATCTCCTGTATTAGTTTCTGAAAGTATCTTGTCTGGCTTTGTTTGTTTGTTTCTAAAATACTCATGCTTCACTTTCTGAGAAAACTGTTTCTGGTAATGAAAGCTCTGCCTTTGCTATCACAGAACAGTTCCTTATCCCTCTCTTTTGCTGTAAACAAGGATAAATGGTTATGCTCCCTTAAAGCTGAAGTCTTATGTCAGTCACACCATATAAACATGTTCTCTTTTTCTCTTGCCTTTGTGTCAGGGAAAAAAAGTGACAGCGCTGGTGATTTCCTTCATCCTTTTACTTGTTTCAAATCTTGGAGTCAAGAGACATAAGCATAACCAGGACTTATTTAAGCAGCCCAAAGCTGATGTGCAAAATGTAATTAATTTGGACAGTGACATGTCTCTGTAACCTTCCCGCTCAACACGTCAGGTCTTTGTTCTCTGGCAGTGTTAAAGCTGGTGTCTTATTCCACTTTATCTCTGGTATTGCTCAGCATCTTTCACTCCACCTCCAGTGTTTGTTTCTGCACAAAAATGTAAAAGCACTGGAAACACGTAGAGGTGTCTAAACAAATTGCTCTTTAGCATCCCTCTTAAAAGTTATTTTCTCCCTGTCTTGGCTGTTCATTAAGACAGATGCATAAAACATCTGTATTAGTCATCTTTCACTACCAGAATCCTGGCTACTGCAAAATAGCTGAAAAACTCATTTCACTAATGGAGGAGAGAGTTACCAGCAATCATTTTGACAATAATGGTTTCATGGACATCAGTCACTGCAGGAGGGAGGGGGTGTGTGTAGCTGTGTATTTGGTTTGTAAATATGCTAAATAATATCACCCAGGATTTCACAACATACAAGCTAGAAGACAGTCAGAAACATTGGTCCTTTTATAAAGCTAATTATTGCATGGGAATTTAGTTTAATATTCAGTACGATTGCTGATTTAAAGGCTAAAAGTTTAATTGCAGTACAGGTCTGAAAATTGGAGTCCTGCTAGGTACCTCCCCAGGTACAGATTTTATTGCTGTGCATAGTAAATTTGCTGTGCTTACAAGACATGTATTTATCAAAAAGACCTCAGAATGTTTTGTGCAGCAGAGATTGTAGGCACATACACAATTTTTAACCCAATGAGTAAAATCTATTTTTTATTCCCTTTTATGGCCTGTCACTCTCATGTTTTCAGAAAAGTGTGAATCTCTTTCGAATCCCCCCACTACATTTACAAAAGGAGGACTTTAACCAAAATTTCCATTAAGCTTTGAAACTTAACAGTATGTTGGAACTCAGGTATCTGTTTTATAATGGAGATATGTGAATGAATTTACTTTAAAAATTGACTGCTTTTCATGAAAGCAAAAGCTGAATTTTTTTTTATTCCTTGACAAATTTTATGTGGAGGGGGGGTGCAGGAGGAGTGTTGTCAGTATTCTTTGGAAGTAAAATGACTTTTCCATAAATACAATTAATTTTTATATTTTTAAAAAAATTTTCATTAAAGTTTTTAACTGACTTTAAAAAAAAAGTCTCATACCAAAGAAATACAGGATTTTACAAAGCCATAAGAAAAATATCTGAATTTTAGACAAAGAAATAGTTTAGTCTTGAAGAATGTCCCTAAAAAATACAGTGACATTTTCTCATGAGAAACTTTGTCCTGAATGAACGGCTGACAAGTTTTAGTATCATATATTTGAGTATCATAAAATGGATATGAATAAGTGGATTATGCTTTACTGGACATGTTAAAAACAGGGAATAAAACTGTTACCATCCTACCTAAGCAATATTTATTTCTTGAACTTTTCATGGATTCAAACTGACAGACAGTAGGGTTAAATGGGATATTGGGAAGAAATTCCTCCCTGTGAGGGTGGGGAGGCTCTGGTACAGGTTGCCCAGAGAAGCTGTAGCTGCCCCTGGATCCCTGGAAGTGTCCAAGGCCAGGTTAGAGGGGGCTTGGAGCAATGTGGGCTAGTGGAAGGTGTCCCGGCCCATGGCAGGGAGTGGCACTGGATGATCTTTAAGGTCCCTTCCAAGCAAACCATTCTGTGATTCCATGGTCGTAATTTCTGAATTTGCTGAACTATCTATTTCATGTGGCACAGTAAAACCGGTGCTTAAGACAAATGCTGCATCTTTGCCACGGTTATGGGCAAGGGTTAAATCCAGACCAGCGGGTCCTTGTTCTCTGAGTTGCAGTTTCCCATGCTAAACCCCGCAGGAACGAGACACAGACGCAGCACGCACTTCAAAGGTCGAAGCCGATCTGCCTTTATTGAACAAAATGGTGGGTTTATATAGGGCAGGGAAGGGAAGGTTCTGGAAAGGGGACACCTGGATTTGGGATTGGTAGGGCAACAGGATTGACAGGGAGAGAGGAGGGAGGTACAAAACAGAAACTACTGGGGATTGGTCAGAGCAGCTCCCCTCTCGGGTAGCCTGCTCACGCTGGGGGCTGTCTCTGTCTCTCCGGAGAGAGATGTCCACCACGACAGGAGAAGGAATATGGAATGGAGGTATTACCTACAGTTAGGTAAGCCTCGTGTTACAATACAGTACACAGTCTTTTAGGCAGAGGACTCAAGCAGGGTATCTTTTGCTTCTTTCCATTCTCTGAAGTCTGCCTCAGTCCTCAGCCTATCTCCAACACATCTTTAGCTCTGTTGCCTGGTGTCTGTCCTTTGCTCTACAGATATGTTGAACAACAAATTTGGAAGCTACCATGGACTTTGTTCCATACGAGAGAAGTGGATTTCCTATGGGGATGTGTTTCTGGAAAAACAAAGATGCACAAACTCACTGGTGAAATGGTTCTGCCTGGCAGGACGGTGTGGAAGAAGCACAGATGTTTACATAGTCCCATACTTGCTGCTTGTGGCAGTATCAGCAGATGTTTCTTGTGAAATGTTTCTAAGTGAAATGTGCAAAGATTTATGACAGTCCTCAGTTAGCTGAAAGATTTATTCTACATTCCTGAGGTGTCCCAGGAAAATGCCATCTCTTGGGTAAAACATTTTCAATGCTTTCCCATTGATTTCTAAAGTACTTCCTGATTAGAAGAGAAACATTTACAGTAAATAAGTTATTTGTGAATTCAAGTAGGGGTTTTGTCTTTAAACAGCTTGTGCTTTTAACACATTTCTTCTCAAGCCATAATTATCCAGTAAGTCATTTTATGATTCTTATTCCCAAGACAAACAGTGCACCGTAACATTTCATGTTCAAGGAGTCAAGAGTGTGCCTGTGATTCCTCTTTGAGCTCTGATTGTTGTCAGGTCACAAGGAGGGAACTCTCTACACTGGAGTGATTGACATGACTGTGATGGGCAGCTGAAGCTCTGGGAATGTCTTCATCCTTTTCAAGCAGAGTAGGAACTAAAGAACTGATGCTCTCTGGGCTACTCCTCATCTCCATGTATTAGTTTGAGAAGAGGTCAGAGACTGGTGAAATTATCTGACAATTATAACTGGAGTACTTTGAGCCTTTGGGGAAAAGGAGCTCCTTTTATATTCAATATTCCTTGTGCACTGAAACAAGCTAGAAAATTGGAAGTGCCTTCTGAGGGAAGCCATTCTTATCCTTTCTGTTCTACACTGAGGAAACATTTGAATTGGGAATAAAAACTCCCTGTATTGCAAAGCCCGATGCAGTCCCACAGGATGTGGGGAAATCAGGAAATGGTTACCTGAAATAATTTCCCCGGTGTAAACAATGTGTAAAAAGTTGCAGATAATGTCATTGTTTAACCAAGCACAATGTTGGGTTTTTTTTTTTGTTTTTGTTTTTTGTTGTTTGTTTGTTTGTTTGTTTTACTTTAATGATAAATACAGCAAAAAAAATGAATTGTACAAAATCTAAGAGTATTTGGCTTCTTTTGCATATTAATATGCTATAAATATATATATACACATGTGTGTATGTGCACACATGCATAATACATAAAAAAATAACAAGTGTGTTGATTGGTTTAATTAGGTTTCAGCGATAGGTATCTTTACAAGGAAGAAAATGTCATTACTCCCTTATTGGCTGCACTTTCAATAAATTTTTCTTAATTTATCTTCCTGTTCATAATAGTTAAAACTCAGCACCATAGAACTTTAAAGACAGAACATCAGATGTTTGAAGTGACCTACCTTTCTATACCTGTTTCTACATTTATCTATTTTTCATGCAGTGCATGTGCTCAGAATTAAGTTTGTTACAAGATTCTGCCTCAGCAAATGTTTTGCCCTTAAATAATGAAGGACAGAAACGTTTCCTTTTTGCCATTGCCCACAGATCAGTTGCTAGTTAGGTTAATTTGGACACCAGAGCTTTTCTTTACTAAATATCATGATCTAAAAAAAAAAAAAAAAAAATTGCACTTTTGATAAGTGGAATCAAATATATTTAATATTATTCTTGACCTTAATGCAAAGTTTAAAAGTAAAGTATGAAAACTATATGGGTCTGTTGTTTAAGACAAGGGATAAACACAAACGTGATATTGGAATGAAATGACTGCCAGGAGCAGTGGAATCTTGCACTTTCAGGTGCAGTAGTTTTTGTGCAGAGGATCCCATTCTCATCCATTTTATTCAGGAAGAATTTCTCCATATGCACACAACTCAGCCATTGAAGACTGAACGGACTTTTTCAAAATAAACTCTGTATTGGAATTCACTATTGGTAGTCAAGAAGGGAGAACAATATTGTGTGGAAGCCCAGAAACAAATAAGAATGCTTTATTTTATTGCAGATTCCTTTGGCAATTTTTTTTCCACTCCCAGCATAAGCTTTTTTTGATTGACTCCCTGGTTGAGCTCAGGTTTAGTTTGATGCATTTTCATCTCTGTCATTAATACAGGCACATGTGATAGTTATGAGATATTTGCTATATCCTGTACACTTCTGTAGTAATTCAGAAAAATGACTGTACTTCTTTCTGCCTTAATCTTATTGCAGCCCTGTGTGCCCAAAATAAAAGAACATTACTGGCATGGTAATAACTAGAGGTAGGAATACTCACTTCTGATAACTGAAACAGGTTTTTCTGTCCACTTCTTGCAGAGAACTACAGTTAAATGCATTAGGGGTTTTTTTTTGTTTGATTTTTTTTTTAATGTATTGTGTTAGATTTAGAGTCCTCTGATCCCAGTGGAGAAATTCCTATTTTGTTTAGCGGATTTTAGATGTAGCCTCTCGAAAGAAAGTTCCCTGTAAATTTTTCTCCCCTAAATTATTGTGTTTGAGCATTATTACTTTGGGAAAATGCATGAAGAAATGTCTCTTGCTTCTGTCACACAAATGTAAGACAGGCTTTCTTTACCGCTGGGTCTGCTTAACAAATATTTAACCTGACATTTTTCAGAGTGGAAAAAAATTATTTTTTGTTTTTATGGCAATTAGGATTGTTCAGCTCAGATGCATTAAATGTATCTAGTGGGGCTTGTTTAGACTTAAATACAAAATGTCTCTATCACAGTTTCAAGTGATAAAAAAATCGTATTTTCTGTTACAGCTTCCTGTGTATGTGTACAAATTGCAATTCTGCTTCCAGTAAATGGAATATAATAGTTAGTTACTTGGTAGGATTAAAGCATAAAGATAAATATAGAATACACTCAGTGCTGTTTTATCATTTTCCACTTGTTTTTGGGTTTTTTTTTTTCACGTTCCCCGTCTGCTTGAGAAGTATGTCAACCCTCTCCTATTTTGTCATAATTATGCCTGTAGATCAAATGGTTGTGGAACTGTGATGTTGCAGAGGCTTGAGGAATGTGCCCAGTCGATAACAATGGTGCTTGAACATAAAAAGACAATAAAACAGGTGATAAACTACAATCTGTTTTCTCAGTGTTGTTGATACCTTGATGGGGATGTGAAGGGAAACATTTCATACTGGTTTAGATTCCTGTTCAATAGAATTTAGAACAAATCTTTCCTCAAAAAGGAAAGGCTTATCTTTCTCATTCAATCATGTTTGATGTGTGTTCTAAGGCAATTAAACAAGGAAGATCCACACAGCCTGAAAATATATAAAACTGCAAATGTTCATGTTTGAACAATAGAGAAAGTGATGCCAGTTTGAAGTTCAGAGCACCTGAACCTGAATGTGAAATGAAAACGTTTTATTTTCCTTAAAATCCTGCTCAGTTGTTCGGAACCTGGTAGGAATCTGGCTTTGCTAATAGGGCAGCTGTGGCTTTTTAAGAGACAAAAATGGTAAATAGGCTCAGTGTACTTTAAAGACATATTTTGTCAGAGTCAATGGTTCATTATGTTGGACTTGGTATAATTCAATTATCTTTGTAAATTGTGTTGTGTGCTGGGAACTGCATCCTGCTTGATGACAGTCAGGAGGAGGCAGCAGGGGGGATTGCTTTATCATAAATCTTTAGACAGTGCACAGATAGAAGGTGCTGTGCTGGCTCTGGTTGCATCCTATGTGCTGGCACATGTCGATACAGCCTGGCTGAACTTTATGTACTGCCTGAGCAAGGACTTCTCCATTTCAGCTCTGTGTGCAACTGAAGCTAAATCCTAAGTCTAAACACTAAAATCTTCATCAAGAAGCAGCCTTGAATGTTGGTTGGAATGTACACACTGTGCTGGGAGGTAATGCAGTGCAAGAAGTGTATTAAAGTTCCTTCCTCCAGAGAGCTACAGGGGTCAGCCAAGCATGGTAGCAGCAGTTTTGCACCACTGATGTCCTCTTCATCATTATTAGACAAAATTGCAAGTCTGAAACCACAGTCATTAGACTGATCCCAGACCTGAGCAAGAGAAAGCAAGAGAAAGCAAGGACTGATGTTCCCTGTTGATGGGTTGCTCCTCTTCTTACCTCTGGTGTGGCAAAGGACTGTTTCTAGCTTTAGGCAGAGAAAAGGAGGGAACCAGTTTGGAAAGGTTACGAGAATCATGTTTCCCAGCTTCCAAGAGAACAAAAAGGCTTTACAGTACCTGAACTGTGCCAATGAACAGGGGTTTGGAGATGGTTACAAACAGGGAGACAGTTTCCTGGTGGGAAGGCACACTGCCTGAGGGAGCTTACACTGGGGCTGGAGTGTGAGAACAGCCTCTGGAACTTCTAGGTAGGCAATGGCTCCTGTGAATCATAAGCAATTATAATGTGTCTCTTCCTGAATGAGATTTTGGAATAAGCAGGTGCCTTCCCTTTCCTCTGGATGGCAAAAGTCACAGCTCGAGGCACATTGTATGGTAACACTTTGTTCATGCACACCTTCATTTTATGTACATGCATTAATTTTGAATTTTATAATAGCAGATATATCCTACATTATGGATCTTGTCCTGCAAAAGGAGTCCTCAACCCAGTTTTCTCTATGTAATTAATATTACAGAGATTCCGTTTGCAGAAATCATTGTGAACTAGAAATTATTTTTTAAAGAAATGTATCTTATTCAATTAGAAACATTCAGCTAATCTCTATCTTGTGGGTTATTAATATTACTTAGCCTCTTTTTAATGTGTATTTATAGGATTAATTGATGTCTGTTGGAGACCAGAAACTCTTCTGAGAACCTAAACATAGAGTTTGTGTCCAAGACAGATCAAAGATTAAAAACCTGATGTATTGTGTGTGTACACACAATCATGTATGTGGACTGATATTGAAATTTTTTATCTTTTTTTTGTGTTCAAGGAAAAATTCCACTCCTCTCTTCAATAATCTACCTTCATCAGAGGGAAGAAGGTCTTATGGGAATGATCCTGCCAAAAAGAACCTGCCTTTGTGTGCACAGCATGGACACCACACAAAAAAATCAGGTTATTTGCTTTTCCATTAAAATATGACCACTGTAACCTGGTGCTTGAGAGCTTCTGGCATAAGACTGTAATTTGTAGTGACAAGTATATAAACCTCCACTCTGGTTTCTTCTTCTCCTATCAGTCTGTCCCTCATCTATTCCTCATTTTTAACTTTTTTTTTTTAAAGAAGTGTGAAATATTTTAGAAACATTTTCGCTCTCAAAAATGCAGGATGTTTACATGAGAAAACTGTGTTATTTGTGGTCTAGACAAGGCAAAACTTTTGGGGGAGGGATGGATAAGAGATTATATGATATTTTAATCTTTATTAGCTAATAACTCCTAAGGAGTTGATTAGAAAATTCTGCCAGGTTGATAAAACACTGACCTCTGAAGGTGCTTTCATTCAAACAGCCACTATAAGGAGAGTCTGTTAAAAATTCTGGATCAAGAGGGTCCTTTCCCAAAAGACAACAATATATTGTGTGGGCTGAGCTTTGAAGCCATGCTTTTTAGAGGATTTTTAATAAAACTCAGTTTTGCTCATGAGCAAAGATAATAATTCAAACAGAGTTTGTTCTAGACCTTGTCTTTGTTCTCGGGTAATATGGTATGTTGAATATGGGAACAGTTTTCTTGTGCCTTTTTTCAACTTTTTATATGAATGATTTTAGAATAGGTTCTCCTGACAAGAGATGCAAATTACAGCCACCTGAATAGGCTTTATTGTTGGTGTCAGCACTGTAAATCAGAGTAAATGTGTTGTAAATGTGGACCAGATGATCTGAGCTGCTGATAACACTGTGTAAAAACAAGAAAATAATGTAATAGCAAAAAAACTTAAAAAAATGTTTTACAGACATGTAGGACAGAGACCAGCAGAGACTGTACTCTTTCCTATTCCCTGCTGATCTTGTTTGGAAACAAAATTCCAGAGGACCTGGGGGGGTTTGTTTTGTTTTAGCTGGACCCCTGCATTGCTCTGCTTCATCTTTTTAACTCATCCTGTTCTTCTCCAGAGTGCTCAAGATATTCTGGTTTTATTTAGGTCCAAGGTGATAGTGAAATGCTGGTGCAGGGCTGTGTGGTTTCTATTCAGTTAACAAGTTTTTGGTCTCTGATCTGTTAAACCATTGGAGATAGTGCAGAAAAAGAACAGGAGAGAGTGGAAAGCTCTAAAGAAAAAATAATCAAGCCATTGATGACAGGAATAATTTTGTTATTCCATTCAAGAGCCTCACCACAAAATTGATGGTGTTTGGATGTACATCTCTCATATTATGTGCCATACCAGGCCCTCTATCACACTTTTTCTTTTCCTCTCTAAAGCTATCTGTATTTTTTTTCACCAGTTCCCTCTTATGCTAAGGAGCTCCTATCACTCAGTGTTAATGAGAACAAAACCCAGCAAAAATTCTATTTGAAAGCCCTTATATCCCAAACAAGTGATTGGATATTTAGCTTGAGAGCTGTGTGTGCTCAGCCTTTATAACTAGGGCATCTTTTTAGATACTTATTATTGTTTTAGGTTTCATACATGTTTGAAAAGCCCTTGTGACTAAGTGTATCATTAAAGGAATAAACACAATCTTCATTTGTAGAAAATATTTTTCCCAAGTTTTATAGATACTCCAGCACTTGACTTCTATCATAACTTTGTTTTCTCTGAGATGAAAGGTTGAGAAGAGCCCTGTGAATGAAAAGAAACCAGTTTCTGGCCCTTGCCACAGGTGCTCTTTCCTGATATTTTTGCAAATGTGCAAACCGTGGTGGGCGAAAAAGGAAAACGTAAGAGAGAAAAGTAAATAGCCTTGTCTGAAAGCAATTTCTCATCTCCTGCTCTTACAGACTGTCAGGATGATTAGCTCTTCAGGGGCTTGTGGTGAAGCACAGGAGCCCTTGAAATGCCCGAGTTAAGAGCAGTTGCTGTTGGACTCTGTGTGCAGTCACCTCCCAGCACGAGATGCTGTTCCAGCTGCAACATCAGAAGGAAAGCAGCCAGAAAGGGAGCTGGCACTGCGTGATTGTTTGGCCTTTTTTGGACTGCTGAGTCTGTCTTTCCAGCTAAAAGCTTCAGCTTAGGAACAGTTTCCTCCTGGGCTGCTCCAGGATAAACAGTGTTCGCTCAGTTTTGGCCACCTTATTCTGTGGCAGTCCTCCAGTGCTGTCCCATCAAGCTGTGCACTCCCAGATATCCATGGATGGATCCCTACAGCACTTCCCTCAGCCTGCCTTCCTAACAGCACCATTCCCGTGGACTGTGACAGACCCATCATGCCATTTCGGGTTGTTTGCACTGAATAAAGCACACAAAGTACTGATGTTCTGCTGTGAGTGGCCTGGGGGGATCCCGTGGCAGGGTCTCTAAAACATTCCCTATTCCAGACAGTGATTTGTGTCACAATCCTGGCGTGAACTATAACTGATATGCTGAAGATGAAAGCTCTACTGCAAAAGAAACCCTAGAAAGTGAAGAGCTACTCTCCTGTTTGATCTTGGTGCTCAGCCACAGCTCTAAATACCCTTTCTATAGACAGTGGCAGTTTGACTGCATTGCTTCCAGCTTTTTAACTTTAGCCTAGTAGTGGCTACCAATGTTGTCAGCAGCAATCTTTGCACCTCTTCAGATGAAGCTGCTGTATTCATATATAGTAGTGAATATACAAATAAAAACTATGCCTGTATATATGAATTTGGTTTAGATATATATAAAAATGTGGGTATAAAAATGCAAAGGGGTGAGAACCAGAGAGAAGCCCAAGTGGTGAAGTGAAGGTTAAGATCATTATTCATGTTTACCTCTACATTTATGCTCCCATAGCATAAGGAAGGTTTAAATTTGATTTCTCCCTCTAGCTGGTAAATCCTACAGCACACAGTGAAATACAACTAACACTTGAGCCTGACTAACCACAGCCCTCTCCTGCAAACACACTGTAATTTGAGCAATTGAACAGAGGGGCGGTTTTCTTTAATGTCTTTCCTCCTTCATGTACATGTGACTTTGGGCGCATAAACACATTTTGTTGCTAACACCTACCAGAGAAAGCAGAAAGCAGTTTAATGTTTATAGGATCCCAGAATGCTTTGAGTTGGAAGGGACCTTAAAGCTCACCAGTCCCACCCCCTGCCATGGGCAGGGACACCTTCCACTAGCCCAGGTTGCTCCAAGCCCCGTCCAACCTGGCCTTGGACACTTGCAGGGATGGGGCAGCCACAGCTTCTCTGGGCAACCTGTGCCAGGGCCTCCCCACCCCCAGAGTAAAGAATTTCTTCCTAATATCCCATCTAACCCTGACCTCTGTCAGTGTGAAGCCATTCCCCCTTGTCCTGTTACTCCACGACCTTGTCAATAGTCTCTCTCCACCTTTCCTGTAGGCTCCCTTCATGTACTGAAAGGTTGCAATCCAAGAGCACATAAAAACCTTCCTTAAAGTAGTAATCATGATTTGGGAGGCAGAGAAATATTCCTCACAAATCTGAGGCAAAGGCTCATATTTGTAAGTGGGATTTGCAGTAGTATCTGCTACTCTGTGTCCTGTTCTGTGTCCTGTTCTTAATTCTTTAAAGGTGAAATGAAATCAGGCAAATATTTAGGTGCTGTTGCCTTACTTGTTTGGTGACCATCAACAAGACTGCTTTTGCTCTTAATGTTGAAGCTCTGTCAAACTTCAAATTATAATGTATTACTCATTTTATATGTCTTGCTTTTGAAAAGCTGTGCATACCAACATGTGAATGTATGTATGAATCTTATTTATGCACTTAGATTATATAGTGGCATTCAGGCTATTGGGGATTCTGTAAGGCCACTACTCTCCATCCTGTATAGATCTGAAATATCTCTGGAACGCTTATGGGATGTGCAACTTGATATTGTAACTTTGGATTCAGAGGCAAAGCAGTTGGTTTGTAAGTGGCAGTAGAGGATTTCTAACAGGTGCCTCCTTCATCTTTAAACTTGAAGTATAATATAGATTTGTAAATCAGAGGGAATTATTTGAATTTAGGCAATAAGAGGCAAGAGGGGAAAATGTGTTTTCAAAATATGTATTATCTACCCTGTCTTTATTTTCTTTAGAAAAGAGCTGTCAGTGAGAACGCTATTGCCTAGCAATGAGATCCTAATTTTCCTTTCTCTCATCAGCCTGCTATCCTTTCAGCTTTCTTGGCTTTCCAGAAATTGATTTTTCTATGGGTACAAGCTTCATATTGCTCAGCTTGTCAACTTTAAGGTATTTTTTCCTTTTATTCCTGTTTTTACCTGGGCTTCTCCAGGATGGTTCCTTAATGCAGAAAGTTAGCTGGCCTTCAGTTATTTAGAAAAGCAGCCAGGAAGTGAATGGCTTTTAGTTATTTCTTTTTCTGCAGTGTATATTCTTCAGTAGTGTTTAAGAGCATGTTGCATTTTCCTGACAATAACTCAGCAAAGATACTGGGAAAATGAAGTTTTCACATATGATCTCAAACCTGTGTTTTTATACCTGGACTGAAACTAAAATACCTTCTGAAGTAGTGATTGCCATTACGCTCAGTCTTAATAAAAGAAGGAGAGTGCAATTTATTACCATTTCCTCAATACAGGACCATTGATTAAGAATGAAGTGCATCAGTTTATCCTCTGAACTAGGAAAATAAAGGTAGAGGGATGTTGTTTATATTCCTGCAAGAGATAAAAGGGAGGTCTGGCAAAAGGAATCAAGTGCCCAAGTCATTAGAGAAAAGTGTGGCCTCAGAATAAGACAGAAAAAGATTTTTTTTTTTTTAAATAATTGTATTATGACCGTACTGAGCAATAATCATCTATGGGAGGCAATGCTTGGAATTAAAACCAAATATATCGAACTAATTCAGTATGAGGGGACATATTTAAAATCAACCACGACTGAAGTTGCAGCAGAAGAAAGTTTTATTTCATGAGAAAGGGAAGGAAGGTCTTTAATGTGCATTCCAGGCTAGAGCTGCACATAAAACTGCTGTCCATGGCAATTGATGTCTATAGATTAGATATTAATAATAATTTGTTAAACTACTTAGTGTATGCATTTCATAGAAAAGACAGTAAAACTGGTAGAAGGGCACATAGTAATTGAATTGCAATTTTCTTGTACTTGAACAAACTACTGACCAAATTTTCAAATGCCAGTGACTGAATGGGAATGACAGAGAATTCCAAACACTGAAATCCAGACAGTCCTGCTGTAAAAATTTAACTGCAGTAATAACACAGAAGTCAAGTTGTTAAATGATGTGGAAGTGCTTCAAGGCAGTGAAACACTGAGAAATTTGATTATCAGTCCTACTTCAGCTCTTCATTTTCAATTGGGCCTCTTTTTTATAAAATAATACTTAAGGGGTTTTTTTGTTTGGTTGGTTGGGTGGGTTTTCTGGTTTTGTTCTTTTATTTGGGGTTTGTGATAAGTTATTAATATTTTTTAAATCTGATTCAGATATTGTCATTCTTAAAAAAAAAGCAACAAACAACCAAAGAAAAACCCCACCTGATTCTGGTATTTTGAAAGAGAAGGGAAAGAAAAGGGGATTTGTAAATACCAGAGGGGATGGGGGAAATAAACCTCCAAAACCACAAGAAAGCAATAAGAGACCTTTCCTTTGCTACTTTGAGTGGGATTACAGGTTTACATAATACAGTTTGCAAACACTGGATAATACATGAGCAGTTTTTAAAAGCTTTCAAATATTCCTTAGAAATACACACTGAGACACTTGAGACTGTCTTCTTTAGCAGTCAAAAGCATCTCTTTAGTCTTATTGATTACAGGGACTTTTCAGGTATTACATAAAATGCATTTGGGTGTTTTTTAAGTTTCTACACCTTTTATTAATGTTCCGCTGTCCCTTCAGTGCAGGACAAACAATGTTATAAGGTTTGTGATCTTTCTCTTGCAAATGCTGCCCTGTTACTGTTACACCTTTTCCAGAAGATAAACTGCCACCTGGTTGGGTCTGTGTGCTGACTTGGTGATAGGAACAAACCCAGTAAAGCTTATTCAAGGCTCTGCCAGACTCATTTGGCTTTTATGAGCCTAAGTAACAATAGAAAAAAACCCTACGTAGTGTTTAACTCAATATCCCATCTCTCTGGAAGAGTGATGTTGGATATATCAGTGAACAGGGCCTTGAGCCTTCTCCATATTTCCCATCAGTTTGTCTGCCTTTGTTTATTCATCACCTTATGAGCAATGCTTTTATTTTCTGGGAGCTTCATTGCAGAGTCAATAGAAATGTCTTCTGATCTGAACTCAGATACCACGAATGTCAATTATTATTCTTCCATGTTCCAAGTAACCTGTATTATGTGATTTAAAATGTGCTCTTCTCTTCGGGCAGGCATTCAAACTTTGGTATATGAATGAGCTCTAGTAAACCAGGAAATACCTTGGCTTTTTTCTTATTAATTAAGAAAATACAGCTTGAATTGAGATAAACTACCATGATCCCCCGAGGGGAAGTTCCCAGAAGAAGGTAAGAGGTCATTGTGCACTTAGGAAATTAGGTCAGAACAAAAATGCATTTTTCCTATTTTAAATCCAGATTTGTGTGGCATTAAATGATAATGGACAGATGGAGGAATCCCATGCAATAGGTCACTTAGTAATTTATTAATTTTTTTGGTCCAGGTTGACTGCAAATCCATCAAAATCTACAGTTGTTAGAACTGCTAATGGGTTCCTAATTAGAAATTAGCCAGCCATATTAATAATATATAATGTTTCTCAACTCTGTCAACCAAGAGGATTAAACTGTTAACAGCCTAAATGCCAGGTTGGTTCATGCTTATTTAAGAATATGATTTTATATACTCTATAGCCTTTTCTCTCATCATGACCAAATTGTTTTGAGATGAGTTTTAGCATTTTTTTCAATTAATTCTACGCTAACTTTTTTTAATATGACCTAATTGACTATTTAAAAACTTCACAGTATTAGTAGTGATATTGTTTGTATGGCTGTGATTATTTCAGTGCAGAAAGATTTGTTTGCTTATTTGACATTTATGCAGTAGAGAAATAAGTTCATCAGGAGATGTGAAATCAGTAGACCTACTGATTTGAGTTGGTTGCTTGTGTCTGGTCAATATAAAATATAGAAAATAATGTTTTGTTGGGAAAAGTCTAAATTAATTCTGATAAAGTATTAGCAGAATTACAAAACAGAGGTATTTCTTGCTCTATTTGCTTCCTGAAAATTCTGCAGGTTGATTGTACTCTGGACTCCACTTGAGATAGCAGAAATGGACACAGCCAAAATTAAGAAATTGTCTTAGGTTGGAAGGTCACTTAATTATTTACTTACGCTCCCTTCATTGGAGCAGTGTGTTTTTATCATTGATATAAGTGAAATTAGAGATAATAATAATGCTGGGATATTAATATAACTCAAACAAATAAAGGTTTGGTACCAGCCAGACTGGATTCAAATTCAGAGGTGAGAGAGCCAGGGAAACTTCAATGCCTTGTTTGGCTCTTCAAAGTCAAACTGCAAAGGATCTAAACTTGTGATACAATTTTGGACTCACTATTTATGCTCAAGATGATCTTGGGATCTTGCTGTGTCCCATGACACACAGAAATCCAAAACCGTGCTATTAAATACTTCAGAGTTTTCCAGTTAGTTCAAGCAGATTCACTTTGTACATTTGAAGTAATCCTGTTGAAAATCAGGGGTGGTCACTTTGGAGAAGCTGTCATAATATTTCAAGACTTTTTAGGCAGAAAATTTCAAAATACAGAGTTAGAACCAAATTCCCTGTTTGTTAATGACCAGTATGCATAAATGTGTTGAAGTTGGATGTGGTCATGCAGAATACTTATGCAAATAAGTGTCACTGAATTTCACAGCATTGAACCCTCATATATGTTAAAAAAAGGCTTTTTTAAAGCAGTGATCTGTTAAACCTATGTGTGCTATAGGACCTTAACTGATGAGGATGTTTGGAGGAACTTTTTCTGGTTTTTTCCTCCTTAAAAAAGTATTATGAATCAAAATAATGGTTGGACTCGGTGATCTGAGAGATCTTTTCCAACCTAAACAATTCTGTGTTTCTAAGAAAGGGCAAAAGAAGGAAATACTTTCATTCAAGGGATTGATGCTCGTAGTTTCTTTGTATCCTGATATTTTCAAAAAGCCACTTTCTTCAAAGTATCAGACAACTGAAGCATTGATTTAGACTTGTAGGTGAGCTCGGGAGAAGCAATGTGTGTGCTGTGGTCAATATTTTAGCTTTAATGGGAATTTGAGTATTCCAGAGTTCACCCAGGCCTTTAATGGACGTTTTAGACTTCACTAAGGCCAAAAGTAATGCTCTCTAATTCTTGCAAATAAATATTTTAGAGTTTCTCTTTTCTAATGTGAGTGCTCAGATAATTGAGGCAAAGTGCTGGTGTTTAATCATTGCAATTAATTTTAATTGTAAATGTACATGTCCAGAAGAAAAATTATCCAGAGCACCTTTGCAGTTTTTTTTTTTCCAAATGTGAACAGTAAATCCTGATAGCGCCTAAAGCATTAAAGGCAAACAGCAACAGCGATCCCATAATTGTTGATTTAGGTTACATTAAAATTGAATAAACTGTTAATAAGTAAAAAAATAAGCTAAAGCGAGTACCTCATTAATCTTATTTTAAGTAACTAAAAGCAATGTAAGAGTGTGTTGAGTTTCAGCAGAGGTGCTGGTAAGTTTTTTGTTGGCAGGGAAATATTCACACTGTGGTGGAATATTGCCTGAAAACTGCAGGAGTTTTTCATACTGTGGTGCTGATTCATCCAGTACAGGCAGACTGCTTATTGAGACTTATTAAGAGTGGTTGGAGTGTCCTAATTAGTGTTCTGTGTTCTGTGCTTGTTCCTGGGATGGCACTTGAAGGTCAAAAAGAAAAAAAAAGGAAAACAAATTAAATTACCTGAAAGATGCAAAGACATTTCTGCATATTTCTTTTCTTCAAGCAGATCTCTTTTAGTGCAGCTATTTGTCTGACCCAAGGTGGGGACACAGTGGTTTTGGTCTTTCTTTGAATATGATTTTATACAACTTCACCATTTGGGAGTTGGCAAGATGATAATAAAGCTTTTTTTTCCTATAAAATTCACTGGGAAAGAAATGCTGCCCTTTGGGTTGTGAGGGTATGAACCAAAGATCTCCAGCCCTTCTGGAGACAACTGGACTTTGTCTGAATAGGCCAAGTAGGAAGGACTTGTTGCTAGGACTTCGAGGTACCCACCAATTAATGTTGTGGAGTGAGGGGGAGGAATGATTTCAGTATTTGAAAATACCCAGCTGTGTCTGTGGGTAGTTGTGCTAAAGAGTTTCTCAGCAAATGTGAAGAAAAAAAGCATGATTAATTTTTCACTTTGTTTTGAGGACTTTATGGTAAAGCTTAATGAAAACCCCCAGTATATAATAACTGCTCTCTTCACTTTCTTTTTCTAGTATATATGCATTTATGACTATAGTGGACATTCTTAGATACTCTAAGTATGGGTTTTGTTGGGTGTCATGGTCAAAAGTCTATCCCTGGATTTGAAATGGATTTGACTAAAATTTAGGCTGTTGCAGCATAAGGCTTGTCTTGTTTACTAAGGAAATGAGTAGAATTTGTGTAACATTTTTTCACTGTCTGCCTATAGGCAGAGCTTTGGTCAGACCATTTCTGCTTGGCTTATTCCATAGTTAATTCAAGGGAATTTCGAGAATTTTTTCCAGTGGCTTTGGTATCAGAAACAGCATTAGCCATAAGAAAAACCCCACCAATACCAAAGCAAACAAACAAGCAAAAAAAAAAACCAAACCAAAACAAAAAAATACCGAAAAACCCAAAACAACAAAACTCTAGAGACTGGAACGTACAATATATTCTTGACTTACTGAAGAAACTGTTTTTCAGTTTCCAGGATACAGCTCTCACTGTGTAAACATAAACTCTGCTGCATTGTTAACCCAACCTTGCAGAAGCTCTCTGTAGCCAAAGGATGCCATCAGCAAAGGTGTGAATGTGTCACTTCAAATGAGACGAGTTGGTACTTCCCATGATCTGTTTGTTTTCAAGATTTTACAGCGCTAAAGAAAACAGTGCTAATTCTTAGCTTACAAATTGAGGAGGCCTTCAGCTGCACTTGATCCGTGCTGAAACTTGTGTATTAGTTCATAAGAAGAGGAGCTAAATCATGCAAATACAGCTCAAATGTGAATACAACTAAAAGCAGAAAAAACTTGGGATTTTTATTACTTATCCCTTTTAAATTTCTATGTAATCTGAGACAATTCTGAAATAACATCATTTCTTTCAGGGAACAATACTGTTCCAGAAGGTTTGAGCCCAAGCTTTGAGTTGCAGTTGCAATAACAGCTACTGCTGATCCCACACTGTGCAGTGAGGTTTGTACCCACAGGTTTATCTGCTCTTCTGCGGTGGCAGAGCACCAGAATGCCAAAAAAATTATGGGCACTGAGATATGTATTCACTGTCCAGGCTTCTGTGTTTCTCAGCTCTTCCAGGGAAGGGCAGAAGCGAAGATGGAGGGATGTTGGATGGTCAGATCCAGCTCCTTGGACTGCCAGATCCAGCTCCTGGACCACAACATTTTAGAGTAAGAATCAACCAATCTGTAGATTTCTATTTTGGATGCAGGAAGAAGCTAAATTTTAGTTTGATTTCTGTAATTTTCTTTATTAGCAGAATTCTATATGCCCTGATCCATTCTTCAACTTCTCCAACATTCACAAAAACATATTGCCAATCTTTTGGTTAGTTCTTGCATGGCAGCACTGTGGGTTTGTGAGATTCACTCCATCTCACCCTTTACATCCCCTTGCAGTGGTGTTTATTGCTCCCTGGTGTGCTGGAAGAAATGCCATTAGAAACTTGCAAAGTCTTTTTTTTTTTTTTATGAGTCTTTTAAAGCTTTTACCTTTCTCTTGACCTAATAATTTGTCAGCTGCACCTCAGCTTCTTTTTCTTTTATAGAATCTTTATCATCATTCATTTTAAAAGAATAAGTAAGTTCCTGGAGGTACAAACCTGTCTGAAGTGTAAGAAATCTGCCTCCACTGATACAAAACCATGTTAGCATAGCAGTACAAGCACACTCAGCCTGGTTGCTCAATAAATGTCCTCAAAGGGGATGAAATGGGAGGCAATAAGGGCAAAAACCCCCCATACTTTTGCACAGAGATACGTTACAATAGAAGAGATAATTTTGTGTATTTATTTATTATTCTGTGTCCAATGGACCTGAGGAAATAGATCTTCCACAGTCAGACTTAGTATAAATAAACTCAGAAAATGAGAGGGAATGTTTTCCAAGAGCAGTGGATGCTTGTGAAGCAGAGAGAGATAGGAAGGAGT
>JAWWLV010000021.1:3965156-3976641 GCA_035041135.1 Platyrinchus mystaceus
AATAAACTCAGAAAATGAGAGGGAATGTTTTCCAAGAGCAGTGGATGCTTGTGAAGCAGAGAGAGATAGGAAGGAGTAAAGAACCTTCAGGAATTTATCGCTTATTTCTTGCTGTTGCAGAACTAATGGGATGCATATTATTCCCAGAAAATGTCTAGTCCTATTCAGAACTTTTCCCCAGGTCTGTGTACAAGACATACCCCAGGCACAGCTCTGCAGGAAGGTTCAGGTAAAGCTGAAGTCACTGCTGTGCTTCTCACCAGCTCAGAGTTCTGCAGTGATGGAGTGGGAAGGGTGTGCAGACCCTGTGAAACTCCCTTGTTCTGTGTGGGTAGGAAGCCTCAAAAAGCTGGAAACAGTGATGGAGTCAAGAATTCTTGTAATGTGTGATCCATGAGCAAGAGAGCTCAAAAAAACATCATTTCAGTGATGTATGAATGTGTTCGAAATACGTACTTTAACTAGGTAAGAGGAACATGAATGTGAGCTGCAGTAAAATCCCGAGTGTCACGTTCACAGTGAATGCAAACACTCCTGAGAGCAGCAGAATTTATCTCTCCATCAAAAGTGACTCAATAGCATCCCAGCTGGATACATGTTCTGAGGATCTCGAGGTGTTCCATAGGGGAAAAGCTCATAAAATACCTTGTCTTCAAGAAAGCTGCAGTCAAGCTTGAAACAAAGATAGTTCCCTGTCATCTTAAACAGATTCTCTTCAGTAGAAATGGGCTGTGCAGTGGTTAATCCTCACCAGCAGCTATATTATGCATACCATCATTTGTTCTGGCAAATGCATGAAATCTCTGGTCAGAATGAGCTCTGAAGGCAGTTGTCTCATTGCATGCAAGCACATGTGCAGAAAGGTTCCAGAGTGTGCCCTTCCTAATCTGCTGTTCTTGCAGTGAAGGCTCAAATACTTTCAGAAACATCTATATATGCCTCAAATATCATATCTGTAACACCTTGTGTGATGCTTTTACAGCCACAGAGGATCTGGGTCTTCAAAATAATGCTGCTCTTTTTGGGAACCAGTCTAAGGGTTTCTTTAGCACAGTATTTTTTATTGTGCCTGTTATGCATTATTGGAATTATGAAGCTGCATCAGGGAAGTGGGGTAGGTTTAGGCTGGTTTTCAGGAAAAGGTTCCTCCCCCAGAGTGTGGTCGGGCTCCCCAGGGCAGTGATCATGAGTCCAAACCTGCCAAAGCTCAAGCAGCGTTTGGACAACACTCTCAGGTACATGATGGGGTTGTTGGGGTGTCTGTGCAGGGCCAGGGCTTGGACTTGGTGATTCTGAGAATTCCCCTTCAACTCAAGATATTCTGTGACTCTATGATTCTGTTATAAATTACATGTTCAACTTGCAGGTCCTGAGAGCTTGTACCCTTTACTGTTCACTTTTGTTACTCACCAGTCAGTACTCGGAGTGTGCAACCTGCCACTCAGATCCATGACCACAGGCATTTGATATACATTCAGATGAGATGATCCCCCTTCTTCTAACTTAAATAAATAATCACAGGAAGGAACACTACTTTTTAATAATTTTATTTAAAAAGTTACAGGTGTGAATATCAGGTGCAAAGTTAAGCTACATGTCACTTAAAGAAATACGAGGAATTCAGATTTGAATTATATGCTATCATTGCTGTTCTTAAAAATAATGATAATAGAATTATTTTAGTGAGAGTGACCCTTGAGCTTATTATGAATATGTTAGTCCAGAATAGATGGAGCTAGAAGGAAGTCAAATCCAAAAGGAGTTACCTGAAGTACCAAAGCATGGAATCTTATGGCAGGTTGGTTGTCACAATGTATATTTGTGTGTTTAATCAATACCAGGAGAGTTGTGTGGTGCCAATAGGGTGTATGTGATCAATGCACACAAAATCAGGCCACACTGTAGCTGTAAGGCACATTCTGTTGTCTGTCATGCTGCAGACATATCATGAGCAAATGCATGAGAATTTCAACTCAGAATATTTTTTGCACATTCTCCTGCTACATATCTAGTGGCAAAGCTCTGTTTTGTTCCTCTGTGAGCTCTTTACAACACTGACAGGCTCTTCTTTTTGAGCCTTCAGGCAAACTGAAATCCTGTAATAAGGTTAGCTGTGAGCTGTCCATCAGCTCGTTGACTCTGTTAGAATAATGCATCAAAACCCACCACGGGAAGCACGAGCTGCTCTCTCCACCTTTAGCCAAAGCCACATTGTACACTAAAGCTTCCTAAGTGGGGAACTGATCCATTCAAGTGGGCTTTATGCTATGGAAAGCCAGGATGTTGATATCCCGAGTTCAGCATTACAACTTCATTGCGGAGTCGGGAAGGAAGAGAGAAGAGATGGAGGAGGCAATGATGAGGACAAGGATTGATTTAAAAGGCCTACTGCATAAATTATTGGAAAAGCATGTGAGTTCTCATTAGGATGCATGGTGAATAAGGAGTTTGCCTTACCTTTACTGGGACTCAAACCTTTGCTATTTAAGTATGAGGCATATGACTAAAATAGTAAATTTTCTCCTTCCCTGTCTGTACTCAAACTGGAATGGTTGAACTGGAGCAGGAGTCTTTCACTAATTTCTGTTTGAGAACAGCCTCTCTGGTCTTTCATTAGATATATTCCTTAGGACATCTGAGGGATCCGTTCTCTTCCCTCCAGCTGGGGCTATTCAAGTGAACACCAAAGGCTCAGAGATGCTTCCTTATCCTGTTCTAGGAATCCCTGCACTGGTTAGAACAGACATATAGAAATAGAAAACATATAGAACAGAATACAACAGAATTTTGTTTGCAGCAAACTGCCCTAGAAAGACACTTCCCCAGAAGGCTTTGGGGATTTCTGCAGGAAGATTTGAACAAACTTTCATGTTCTTCACAGAAGTCCAGCTGGATCCAGGTCAATATGCAAACTCCTTTTGCCTTCTTGATCCAGATGTCTTGAGCTGGAAGTACAGTGTGGATTTGGGCTGTATGGAGAACCTTGGGATGAAGGCACAACACCAGTTCTTAGAGTTTTCTTCATCATTCTTTCATCATTATATGTCCTGTTAGATGGTAACATAGGTAGGTATGAAAAACTGCACCTTTCTGGCTTTACAAACTGAAGTTTTAAACACTCTATCTTATATTTTGAATTTTTTAATACCTTTAAATAGAATGGGTCTATTGTCTGGAAGGAGCTAGAATTCCAATTTTTTTTTAAAAACATACTTGTTTTTAAAAAAAGCATCTGAATATTGGAAGTCTGGTTAAAGTGAAATTTCTTGTTTAAAAAAGTGACAGGAGTGCAACTTGATGTTTATTCAGCTTATTTCAAGAAAAATGGGATGGCTAAGGTAAAGATAAGGGACAGAGAAATGTTCTTGCTAACAATGAATTTATTTTTATAGGTAGCATTATCTGCAGTCTCCTGTACTGCAAAGAAAAAAACTCCTAAATTCTGCTCTTAGCTCTTGCTAATCCCTTTGCAGAAGTTAAATTTAGTTTCATTGTGGTCTCTCCTCTTCCTGCTGGCCCAGAAGCTCCTGTCTCCTATTTTCCAGTGCTCCACTTCCACTCCTGTACCTTGGAACAGTCCACCCACTCCACCCGAAGTCAGTGGAACAGTGCTTCCTTATTTTAATGGAATCTGAATCAGGAACTTTGTATCTTGGGTATTTAGTTTCCACATTTTTACAGCGTCCATGCCAGCAGGATATCACTTGTGGAAAATTCCCCACTGTGTTTTTAAAAAAATCCTAAAGTTAGTTTTGCAGAACCAAATTATAACTGGAAATCTATAAAACCTTGAATTCCTTTGAACCCTTTGTTGAAATGCTGTGAAATCGGTCATTGCAACTATTTGCAGAATTTGAAATAATAGAGTAGGCTGAAGTGATTAGGTGAGGGGTCAATCTGTGTTAAATATGCTGTGGGATAAAGAAAAAATATGAACACAACTTACCAGATCTTGTGGTGTCCCTGGCAGTTATTCCCACTACTTGGTGCTGTTTAAGGCAGATTCTAGATTATGATGTGACACAGAGATACTTGGGGGAGATGACTTGGACTGTAAAACCAGCCTTGCTAAGCCAAATAGATCTTATTTTAATCAATTCACCTCCATATCAGAAAAGGTGTTGTTGCAGCTGCAGTAAGAAAAAAAATGCAGTACCTAAAAAAGCAGCAGAAATTCTACAGGAATGCTCCAAGGAATAACTTTGCACAAGGCCCCTTAAATTGTGATGCTGTTATTTATGTTAATTTTTCTAAAGGAACTGTTGGTGAGTGTGTGTTCCCAGGTAGACACCCTGTGTTTGTACTGGGATCTGGATGCAGATTTTGGGCTTGGCATGAGTTTTCTTTGGATTCTCTCTCTTTGTCCAGAGGGGTCTCTTGAGACAGCACTGCTCTTGTTGGAGTGATTCCTACACTGAGCTGTAATAACAACTGGTGTGTAATTCAACAACTGACATTCCAGTGCTAGTTAGACATCTGTAAATAAAATAAGTTTTACTGCCAGTCTCTTGCTCATCCAGACCGAGGTTCTGCCTGGAATGCACTTGAATTTCCTCCCTGTCTGAATCCCTGATTTTCTCCCTTGGAGGTGGAGACAAAGTGCCTCTGGTCCTGACAAGAAATGCTATGTTTCTCCTACAGCCTACAAATTAAACATAAACCTGGCTTTGTCAGACTTCCTGCAGGAGTTCCTGGGGAGGGATGAGTTTCTCCAGAAAGAAATTGAGACCACAATTATTCTCTGACATTGCTGGTCTCCCTTGCTTTGGCTGCAGATGCACATGGGACTGTGTAACATGAATACATTCAGCTCCACAGTGCTGTGCTAGAGGATGAGGTCACTGAAAACACAGCAGAATGGGAAATCAGCTGTTAAATTTCATGGTCTGATGTTCTCAAATGTTTTACAGCATCTCTATAAAAAGTTACGTCTTGGAAAAATTTAGGAAGTATTTCAAGTGAGAGCATTTGGCATTTGAGTAGGACAAACTCAATTTCTACAAGATAAAATCTATCCAGGATCTTGCTTTAAACAGTTTTAATAGGAAGACACCTCATTTATTGTACACATGGTGAATAGTAGGAAAATAAATACTTTAGTGACCTAGTTATTAGCTATGAAACATCGGCTTAATTTCATGTGGTTTAAAATCTTTCATGAGACTTCATGACCTGGTAATTAACTACAAAACATCTGCTAAATTTGGTCTGGTTTGAAGTCTTTCATGAGACATTGTTTTAATGAAAATTTTTCTCTTTTTGTGCTGTTTTTTTCATATTCCAATGTGATGGCTTGAAATTCAGCACAACTACCGGAAAGAAAAACTGTCTGCAACAAAATGAGTTATAAAAATGTTTTTACATGATTTAATTTGTAATCGTTACAAAGACTTATCTGAAATGTTTCATGCTGTGATAGATCCTTTAAATATTGTGATATCAGAGGCAGGTGAGTGATGTACTGAGAGCACAAATTTATTAGCTGCTGCCTGTTATTATGTTATAATCTAGTCTGAGTGAGGGTGAACCTGAATGCTGAAAGAAAGCAAAGGGAAGACTAAATAAACCTGCAGTCTCAGCTTTTTCTAGGCGAGGCTCTAACAACACAAACATACTGCAATAAAGTTGCCTAAGCTTTTCTTATTTTTTAAAAATGTAGCTTCACTGAGATGGTCAAATGCAGACGTTTTAGAATGTACTTCACTTACCTTTTAGATGGAGCATGATCTTTGGAAGCAATGAATTTTGCTCTGAACTTGGAACTGGTGACTACTAAAGGTCAGAAATCTTTCTTTCTGATGTGTTTTCTGGAATCTTTTGATTGCTCCTAATAAGCTTCAGGATTAGCACTGAAGGAAGTGAAGTGTACCTTTAGATCATTTTAAAGCAGTTCAACAGTTTTTTATGGCAAGGGAGGAATGCAGATTTTTGTTTTCTTTCTAAGAGAAAGGATTTTTGTCTGGAGTTAGGTGAATTAATTTTTACCATAAAGATATCTCTCATTTTTCACTTTTTTTCACTTAACATCCTAGATGTTGTCTCTTTTGTGGCTAATCCAGTTGTGCTGAGTTCTCTCCCTATCCCACCAGTAATAACCTGGTGACTTCAGTGACACAGACCCCAAATTCCCTGCCTAAATAGCAGCAGAAAAAAATCACTCGTGCAACTGAACACAGCATCAGAGTTCTGTCTTATTGGAGGATCTTTCACTTGTTTGGTTTGTGGTTGTTTGTTCTTTTTCTTGGTTTTCATTTCATCTTCATTCATTCATATCTTGGTTCAGCAAGTTGAAAAAATGCATCACATGAAATCAAATGTGGCCATTAAAAACCCTAAAGCCACTAGTGGGTTTAGCACTCCCCAGTGTCAGTGGAGACTTCTAACCCAAATAAATGTTGCACTGTGGGGCCATTGGTGTTTTCTGTGTCCTATATAATCCTGCCATGGCTTGTTGGAGGTTCTGACAATGCTCTCACTGGTGTTCAATCCCAGAGATTCTGATAAAGTCAACCATTTTCCTTCCTTTCTCCCTATTCAATCATATCCTAAGTGAATGAGAGGGTGGAGCCACTTGCAAAGATGTTAACTGTGCTGGAGCCTAATTAGTAGGTTCTAAAGATGTCCAAGAATTAAAGTGGAGAAGTGGGAAGTCTCAGGGGGCTGTTACTGTGATGGTCTTCCTGTGACACAAATTATACACTGTGCAGGCTGAGGGTTTATTGAGCACTGTGGCTGAAAAATAGAAACCCAGAGAGAGCAAAGGGAACTCATTGGAAAAGTTTTGATTTTGAAAAGAAAACAATGAAGAACAGCAATTAGCATTAATAATTAAGAGAGAAAGGTGTTTGATAAGATTACCTTTTGTTTTGAAAGAAATAAAATACTGATGCAAATCGAATCTTCTTAAAGGTTTAATCATCTTGTTAATTCCCTTTCATTAGAAAGTCCCCTGTCAGAAGTTTCTCTCAAAGCTCAGCCAGCGAGATCTTTAAAATCTGCCTTTATTGCATATTTATTTCTCTTTTGTGTGGATTTTCCAGTGAGCAGACACAGAGAATAGCCAAATGCAGAGAAAGGATTAGAAGAATTCCCATTAGCATTGTGCACTTTTAGATCAGGTTCAAAATTTCCAGACTATTGATGTCAGGATCCCATCAGCCTCCAAGTGGAACATCTAGATGGGAGAGAAAGGTGGGGGCAGAAAGCAAGTGTTGGGAGAGCTCTGTTGTGGTGAAATAAAGCTTGGAATTTTCATGATTTTTTTTTTTCCTGGAAAAAATTAATTCCACAGAGGCCTGCACCTTGTTTGGAGGAATTAGTTCTGCTGACCCACAGGTCATCCCTGTTGTTCAGAAGAACAGCAAAGGCTGAAGGGAAATGTTACGGTGTGATTTGTAGGGAACATCCTGTGTACATTGTAAAAGCATAAAGAAAAGCAATTTAATATATTTCATGCTGAATTGGTAATGTGGAAAAATATTATAAATTGAGATGGAATGTTAAAGAATTGTAATGGAGGAAAATGTGCCAGAGGTAAAAAAAATATTTCTTCCCGAAAACAGAAATAAAATTTTAATTTCTTGAATTTTACATAAAGTAACAATTATAATATTTACAATGAAAAAATACAGGGGGAAAAAAAAACCCTACAAGCAGTAAGTTGGTAATTTGCACTTGCTGAAAACATGCACTCTGCATTTTTTAAATTCCCTAATTAAATCCTAATTAGCATGTGCACTAGAGTGTTAATTCTTGCTTTTATTCCTCTAGGGTATCCCTACACCTTCAGGAACATCAGCTTACTCAGATATGTAAAAGATAATTATCAATAAGTAGGACTACCACGTAATTTGTTCATTATGTTACTTATTTGTTATGTGCCTGCTGGTCTATCAGCCAGAAAAGCGAGAGAATTTGTTTTGTTTCTGTTTTTGTATAAAAGCTTTCAGCTTTATCAACGGGATATCACAGCAGCCCCAAAATTGGTCAGCATTTTGTCAGGTAATAACAACACTGGAGCAATTTTTTGACTGCAAAATCCAAGTTTAACTGCTCTTGTGTTCCCAAAGCCCAGAAATTTCTCTTGATAGGCTGAAAAATAGAAAAAGAAAATAAGTGCCAGTTTAAAACAAGCAGTCAATTCTCTGTCATACAGCTCTTTAGGTTATTTCTATTCTCCTGCTAAATTCTAACTTTCACACTACTTGAACTTCATATTGACTACTTGGTGGTTTATTCACGTTTCCAAAAGCACTAATTCTCTTAATAAATAAAAGGTATTAATTAAACATCCATATTTAAACCCAACAGGTAGAAACCCAGGATTGAAAACAGATGAGCAGCGTGATTTCTTGGCCATCAGGAATAAATCAACCAATGGAGCTGTGGCAGGGAAAGGGATGAGTTTCCTGTGTGGGATGTGTTCATCCTCTTCCTGGAGCTGAAAATCCTCCTGAGACTGGGCCTAATCCAGCTCATCAATATTTGGGAACCGACAGGATTTGGATTGGGTGGTAAGTGATTTATACAAAACAATTGCTAGAACTCTTTTCTTTGTTGATCAAGACAGGTGTAAATGATCAACTGTACTCATGAGGTGAAAATTTCTCCTTCTGAGGTTGGCACTTTGATTGGATTCAGTTTTTTTAATTAGAGTCATTCCATAAAGTGACTGAAAATAAGTGGTTTTCTTCCATGCGTTTTTCTGTCCCGCTCCACTCCCTCCTACAGCAGGGATGCTGTCACCATATGTGATGGTTTACAGTTCATTAAGTTCTTGTTCTGAATGTCAGAGGGGCTCATCAGATCCTTCTGAAGGAGCTGTTTTAGAAGTACTTTGCCAAAAGCACAAAGTTCTCACATTTTTCTTAATTGCAATTAGTCTTTGAATGCGAGGGTTGAATCTCAGTGAAAAACATCAGCTCACATGACCTTGCCATTACATAACCTGATCTTTAGCAAACTATTATCGGAAAAAAGTTTTCTCTAAATAAAGCAAAATCAATAGAAATATGCAAAGTATTAGTTTTTGCCACCTCTAATGACTTTCAATCACATTCAGAATTGAATATCTATTTTATTGTATGCCTTTTAGTGACTTTCACTAAAAATTGCTAAGATTAATTTTCCCTAAGCAACTAAAAATAATTTCTTCAGTTTGCTTAGATTTTGTTGGTCTAGAGTTGCTTGGTTGCAACAAAATAATCCATTAACTATAGAAAATTAAGGCTCGGAGGTCTGTAAGAAATCATCTTATGCATCCCTTTTGCACCAAAATAGCTGTTCGTCTAATATGTTTATAGCAACAACAAATCAAAAGGCTTTCTGCAGCCTTTCTAGAAATCTCTGAAGACTTAGTACTTCCTTTAGTCAGAAAACTTTTCCTAATATCTAAAGTAAATCTTTGAACCAAATTATAATGCCTGTCATTTGTTTTTTCCTGCCCTGCATATGATGACTGTCATTTTGCAGATTTTTGCACTGTAAGTCTCTCATGAATCTCACTTTGTTGTTTTCTTTTGTAAATCAAATACATCAAGTTCCTTCAGCTCTTCTTTATCTGTCATGTTCTAAAATCTATTGTCTTTATTGTTTTCCTCATGTAGAGCCTGCAATTTGGCATCATCTATTTTGGGATCTCAGAACCTGGCTCATACTAAGTGTCAGGAATACTTGTGCTTCTGTATTTTGCAGTCTTGACGGTGCCTCAACAATGAGTTTGGAGATTTTTTTTACTACTATTTATATTCCAGGCCCTCTGTTCTCCTCACTTTTGCTGTCTGGCCCTTTACTTGTTACTTTTGTCTTGGTGCATCTCATGACTTACGCCCACATGCAGTGATTTGAATCTGCCTTTACCAAATTTCATCCTAGAGGTGTTTATTGACTTTGTTTCCAATTTCTAAAGATCATTTTGGACCACAAAGGTGCAGAGCTCTTCCATGTCCTCCTGCCTTCTTTTACCTGCATTTTTTTCCCTGACCCTCTTCCCTGTAGGATAATTTAGATATTGCCTGGGTGGACCCCTGTGAATTTCCATCTAAATGCCTTTTGCAGTTCAAAGTCAGCATATTGATAATTGCTCCTTGAACATATCTTTTAAATTAATTAAGGATTTAGCTCCAGGGCTTTTTTCATCCAGGTAATATTTCCCTGGCTTGCCAATGGAGATTCCATGTCTAGCAGTATTCAAAGCTTTATAGAAGTGAAGCTGTACTACATCTACTGTTTCTACCTTATCAATTACACCAGTTACCTGTAAAGGAAGGAAATTTAATTGGTTGCTCTTGACAAATCCTTGTTGCCTATTTCCATCATTTTATTATCCTGTAGGTGATTATTAATTGACTATTTAATCATTTTTTTTCCAGACTCTATTGAGCAATTGAAGTTGAGTTGGCTGCTAATTACAATTCTCTCTTTTTACTTGTGTGGAAATGAATCTGTACAATATTTGTATTCCTTTCTGATTTCCATATTCTTTGCTATTTGTATATAGTACTGCCCTGAAATTTGCTTGCAGTGTTCCTTTATATGCATCCTTACTCCTATGCTTTTTATTGAGATTGCAAATTTCCTTCTGGTTTTTAATTCTCTAAAGAATATCTTCAATTATCCTTTGTAAAACCATATCTTTCATCAGTGCTTCTCCAGCCCTGCATCCTCCTCTCCCATTCATCCACCTTCACAGGCTCAGGAGATGGAGTGTCATGATAAGGATCTACTCTCTTCCTCACAGAGCAACTGTTTTGGTTTTGAACCAAAGTGATACTTCATCTTCTTAAGCTTTTTAATGTGTGCTTTGTCTGGGGGCTTCCTGGTGCCTTGGACATACCTACAGTCAGTTCTTCCTGCCAAGTGACACCTTCCTGCAGGTTCTGGATTCCCTGCCTTGCTGGAAACTGCTTCAGTGTTTGGGAAGGATTAGACTGGAGGGTACATGCCTGAGCAGGCACATCACAAGCACAGCCTTGTGTGAAAGTTAGCGGCACTTTTGGCAACGTGGTGTTTTCTGTGCTTAACAGCTCAAAGAGCTCTGCTTTCTCCTCTCCTTTGTTGAACTGACTCTGGTGCTGCTCCCAGTGTGATTTCCTTTGGTTTGCTTATTCCAGTCCTGAATTCTTTAGTCTTAAGATTAGTGAATGTTTAAGGAAGAGTTGGTCTAGATAAAACCTCTCATTTCAAATAATAGACAGATACCAGCTCTTGGGTTGGTGTCTCGTTCGTTTACTGTTTATTACAGGGGTCCTCAAACTACGGCCCGTAGGTGGATACGGCCCCCCAGGATCCTCGATCCGGCCCACCGGTATTTACAGAACCCCACCCCCACCTCCCCCCCCCCAGCTCGGGTGAATCGCCAGAGCCCCGGCGCGGCAAAGTCCCTTCAGTCCCTTCTGGCCGCCCTTTCAGGACTGCGCGGCCGGGCTGAGGAGGGGGGCGGCGGCATCAGCGAGGTGGGCGGCTGCCCTGTCTCTCCCTCCCTCCC
>JAWWLV010000021.1:3978326-3992080 GCA_035041135.1 Platyrinchus mystaceus
TTCAAGGAATAAAATTCATTTTTTTCCAAACTATAGTCCAGCCCCCAACAGTGTCTAAGGGACAGTGAACCGGCCCCTTGCTTAAAAAGTTTGAGGGCCCCTGGTTTATTAAATGTGGAAATCTTGTTTAAACTGTCCCTGCTCATGGCAGGGGGGTCAGGACTAGATGATCTTCAATATTCCCTTCCAACCCAAACCATTCTAGGATTCTATGATTAGAAACTCTACATAAAGAAATTATTTTTGCCCCAGAGGTTAAAAAATTAGTGTTTAATTATTTCTGCTGAGGGCCATGATTTGGTCAGGTTGGATTTGAGACAGAAACAGGATCCTGAAGTGGTGTTTTAACTGTTTCCCAAGAACACCTTCTGTAACCACTCCACATTAGTACCTGCTGATGTATGTGGCTCTAGAAGTCATCCACAGTGTTCCGAGTCCATACTGGCTCCTGAGAGTAACTGGGGCTTTAGTGAGGGCAAGGCTGGTGGAATTCGATCATTCCCCCAGGTCACACCTGCCAAATTGTTAAAATTCCTTGATTTCTCATCCTTATCAGGGTATCTTGATTGAGGACCCACTTTCTGAAATTGTTTAGAAAGATTCCCACTACACCTCTGTGAGGAATAAGCATTTTGTTTATTTTTTTGCAGGTATTTTTTCACTTTTCATAGTAAACACAAACTAAAAATCACTCCTTCCACAAACCCTGGCCTAGTTAGACTTGATGTTCCCACTTAGGCAATTGTATTCATATTTGCCTTCTTGATTTAATCTTTTGTTCTTAATAAATGGTCCTTATTCAGACAAACTTTGTGATTTAGATTGAGAAAATAACTGAAACATTTCTGTGTACAGAGAGCTTTCCAATCAGATTTCTGCCTCACAGTTTCTGTGCTGTCACCCTGACATGCTCTGGGTGTTTTTTCTCAAGCCTTATCGATCGTTTATGCTTGCCTGAGTGTCAATAACATGGTCTCTCACCAGGTAATTTCCAGGGAACTACTGAAAAGCTGGAAAGGGAAGGATCACTACCACAAGGGTCACACGCCCACATGTGATGGAGACATAGCTCTGCCATGGCAGGTGATCATCACACTGCATCATCATTTAGAAATGTCCCTTGGTCAATTCAGGGCTGTTTCACCTCTGTCATGATTTTCAAGAAATCAGCACTTACCTATAATTTAATACTTTTTAATTAATGTTTCTTACTACTCCTGAAAAATGCAGCAACATAGAAACTGCTGAATGTTTAAAGATCTGTAAAGTGAAGGCCATTGTGCCTTTGGGGTCCTTTCACCTTGGAGTCCTTCATAAGGCAATTGGCCTAGAACAGCATGGAATAATGGATATTCTATGTCTGAGTGCGGTATCCCAATTATCTTAAAGATCCAATTTTAATGCTTACTTTGTGCTCCACATGCAGCAGGGGCTTTGAGGGAACATATGGATCACCTGCCAATTGTGAAAATGCTAGTGTAGAAAAAGCAATGATGTGAACATTGCCCAAAGTATCCTCATAAAAAAAAAATTCATGTCATGGCCTTATTAGGGAAGGTACAGTCTTGGCACCTTCCCTAAACTGTACTGGCAGTTTAATTGGAGAATGAGAAGCTAACAAATGTTAAATAATGTAAACATATTTTTGGCTACAGAAAATGGTGCATTTTGTAACAAACACAGTTTATATACACATAATATGTGTGCCAGATCAGTAAAATTGCCTAATACTACTGTCCTCCTACCCAGATATTGATGTCTAAATGTGTCTGAGCCTAAACTATGAGTTATGTTCACATGGTGGTAAAGTCCTGCATGCAAAGGGAGCTTTGCAGGCCTGTTCTAAAACTGGGCACTGAAGATCCAAAGAGAACTGGAGTTGGGAGATACTTATTTTAAAACAACTGTGAATATCACTCTCTGTAGCTTGACATTCTCTAATTTCGAAGACTTTCAGTTATTGTTAAATTATGATTTGGAGTTTGATTTTCACCAGTCTGTACATTCTGTAAGAGATTGCATTCATCAAGTGTTTCTCCTCACTTCCAGGAATGTTTGCACATCATGGAATACCGTGAACACAAACTGAAAAAAATCCACTGCTGTTCAGCATTGAACATTTAAAAGGTTGCACAGCGGGGAAACACGTAATTCCTGGCTGTTTAGTGAATAGGACTGACACATCAGGGATGCAGGAAGAATGCAGCAAGAGGAGGGCAAACCTGTGGGAATGTGTGTGGACTGTGCTGGGAGCAGCTGGCTCAGTTCCAGGCTCTCTCACAGAATTCTGGATGGAGCAAACTTTTTGGCTCCTTAATTCCTGTATGGAAATGGCAATGAAAACACTGCAGTGGGTGCTGATCGAGAATTTTTGAAAGAATGTCTGCCAGAAAAAAGAAGAAAATTATGCCAGTGCTTCATAGCACTGCATTTTAAAAGACTTTGAATGAAGCACTGGATTCTTCCCTGTGAGGGTGGTCAGGCCCTGGCACAGGTTGCCCAGAGAAGCTGTGGCTGCCCCTGGATCCCTGGAAGAGTCCAAGGCCAGGTTGGACGGGGTTTGAAGCAACCTGGGCTAGTGGAAGGTGTCCCTGCCCATGGCAGGGGTGGAACTGGGTGATCTTTAAGGTCCCTTCCAACCCAAACCATTCTATGACTCTGTGATTCCATGAGTTTTCATTTGAGATCACTTTTTGTGTTGAATGTATACTATTACATGTTAAGTTTAAATTTACAATGCAAATCATAGAATCATAGAATACCCTGAGTTGGGAAGGACCCACAAGGATGATCAAAATCCAACTCCTATTCTTAGAATACTAAAGAAAAAAAAAGAAGACAAAACTAATACAAACCCCAAAGCAGCTGACTGATGTAAAGGTGTCTCCAAGCCTTCTGGAGAAGCAGAGGTGGTGATACTGAAGTGCTAAAACTGCAGTTGCAACCTAGTTTTGTCCTAACTGACCTCTATACTACAGTCTTTACTGAGTCTCCCCATAAACATATGAGTGTTCATAGTTTAAAAAAAGTAGCACATTACAAGCAATCCTGTAATAACTCACAATTTAGGCTGTTCATGCAGAAATGGAATAGATGACATTGTAATCATTGCAGTAGGATGCATGCTTTATTACAGTGTGTTTTTAAAGCATCCCTGGGAAGGTTATTCATACTACACTGGCCAGGGATCGTTTTTGTTAAACAAGAAAAATAAAACTGTTGAGTGCTAGATCAAGAAAAATAAAACTGTAGAGTGTTAGATCATTTCCCTGGCTGAGGATTTTGAGCCTGTCTATGTTCTGCAGTCTCTCCTGGAGAACATAGGAGCTTTACATGGCTTAAAAGTGTGATCTGGCTCGTGGGCTTGTCCTGTCGACAGCAACAAATCAAATAATGGCTGTGAGAAAAAACATGTGTCGGTGGGTAGGAGGCCGTGGGGGTCAACAATTGGCATTTACACAGATCTTTGCTTTGAAAAATAGTATTAGCAGCTTTTTGCTGCTTCCTTTCAACAGCAGCGTGTGAGGGCTGGAGTTGTGAAAAACAGTGATCCAGTGATGCAAGTCAGATTGCTGAGGTTTCATGTAAAGCCTGTCATTCTGAGTTCCTACCAGCTGCATTTAAAAAAAAACAACCCACAAAAAAACCCCACCCACAAAAAAACCACAAACAAACAAAAAAAACCCTGAGAGGCAGAATCCACAGATTTTCTTTTTAATAAGAGTAACAGGTACAGATTTACTAGCCCTGGAAAGAAAAGTCCTTTTCTTACCCATAGGATAGGAACATAAAACTCTTATGAAAATTATTTCTTTGATTTTTAATTTGATATTTTACTTACACATCTTAATTTTTTGGAAGACTTATAAATCACTTCAGTATAAAAATCATAACTATAAATCAGCTGCTGCAATACTTTATCTTTTCGTTTAAACAAGTCTAGCTCAATATAATATTCAGATTTCTGTATATGAGGAAACATTATCTTATGAAGTAAATGCACTTTACACAAAATTTCTGTCTTGTGGGGTTTTGAAATTTTAGTAAGTAAAAGGAAATAGAATATTAATACTTATCAAACCAGTTTTATTTACAAAATGTTCATGGGGCAAAATGGGATGATATATTCATTTTTTTCATGCATTAGATACTTTGTTTTATACTAGATATATATTGTCAGGTCTGAGCCTCTTATTTGTTATGTTTTGCATATAATTATTGTGGAAGCTTTTAATTAACCTAGTCTCCTTTATGCTTTGAAACATTCTTCTGATTTTGAGAAGTTGTCTTTTTCTACCAGTAGTCTTGGTGCTATGATGTGAGATGAGTTATATTTGTACAGTTTTATTAATATAAATTATGAAATGAAAGCAGAATGGGAAAAGAGGTAATTTTTTATTGCAGTTTTTTATTTGGATTATAAGAGATCATGTGGCAACCAAAATCACAGATAATGACAAGCAATGTAGTATTAGTAGTAAAAGCACACATATAGAAGGACATGAGCAAAGCTGATAAAGCTACTGGGAAATTGTGTGGAATTCTTAGAATTCACATTGTATAAGATTCCTGTGTCATTTGAATCAAAAGATCCGTATTTGCCACGGTCTGGGAGTGTCTCACTGGGATGCACTTAGGACTGAATGGCATACGGGGGATTTCTGCAGACACCAGCGTTCATGTCTTTTGAAGAGCTCAGAATTCTCCACGGGCAGTTTAACTGCTTGCTTTCATCCAACTCTGTTTCTGGGCCACACAGCAAGGAATTGCCCTGCCTTCCTCGCGAGCTGCACTGTTTTTATTGAGGTGAAGAAAACTTGTCTTTAACAAGTAAAATGATTTCATTTGAAGAGGTAGCAAAGCAAGCAAAGCCTGCCAGCAGCAGTGTGTCCTTGGAGAACAGGCCTCAAGCAGCAGATGAAGCAATAATGTGCCAGTGGCAGTGGCAGTGTGACCACAGCAGGGACGGGCAGAGGTGTGTTGGGCCACCAGCACGAGCGAGGGGTCTGCACAGAGCTGCTCCAGCTGCAGCCCCTCTCTCAGCCACACTGGTGCTGGCATAAGAGTTCACTAGAGGGAAGCTGGGTTTAATATGCCTGTCCATGTTCCTATCACGCCTCTGATTTCCAAACTGAAGACCTGTGTGTAGGTCCTGTGCCACACCTGCGTGAATCTCTGCCAGGAACTTGGAGACTTCTGCTGAAGTCTTTCTCTGTTCTATTCTTGCCTACCAGTAGGACCAGGACCAGGGCAGTGATTGTCCCTGTGCTGGCACTGCTGAGGTGACACCTTAAATCCTTGGATCAGTTTTGGACCTCTCATCACAAAAAAGACATTGAGGGCCTGGAGTGTGTCCAGGGAAGGGAATGGAGCTGGGGAAGGGTCTGGAGCAGCAGGAGCAGCTGAGGGACCTGGGGGGGCTCAGCCTGGAGAAAAGGAGGCTCAGGGGGGACCTTCTGGCTCTGCAACTCCCTGACAGGAGGGGGAGCCAGGGGGGTTCATTCTCTGCTTCCAGGGAACAAGGGACAAGACAAGAGGAAATGGCCTCAAGCTGTGCCAGGAGAGCTCTAGATTGTATATTATAAAAAATTTCTTCACTGAAAGGGTTGTCAAGCATAGATTGTCCAGGGGGGTGGTGGAGTTCCATCCCTGGAATTGTTCAGAAAGAGTATAAATGTGGCACTTGGGGACATTGTTTAGTGGTGAACATTCAGGGGCTGGGTTGATGGCTGGAACTGGTGACATTAGAGGTCTTTTCCAATCTAAGTGATTCTATAATGCTACTCATGTTGAAGTTTTTACAGGATTAGAGGTGACTTGAGCCTGTGTTCTGCTGCTGAAGTTAAGCCCCCAGGAGCACTGGAGGGGCAGCCAAGCTTCCCTGAACAGAGTCTACTCAGTGCACAAAGCCAGGGCACATCGCAAGGCACCAAACCACAAGATGTTCCTAAGGGCTCAGTCTTGCACAGAATTTTCTGATTGTGGTTCATCAAAATATTTAAGCAAGGTTCTTGCCTTTCAGTGACTGTGAGAGCCTTTCCATTGGCTTTAGTAGCTTGGAGCACTTGCTTCCTTCTCAGGGCTTTAGAGTAAGTATAGAATGTAAGAAGGCTTTCTAAAGGGTAAACCCCTAAAAGTGTGTTTTGTCTTGGGATATGACCCCTGTGCCTTTTTTCCTGTTCAGCTGCTAAGGGATGTGTTGTACGGAGAGAGGCAATATGGATGTGGGAACTGCTTGGGAATCCAGCCTGGATAATGTGCCTCACTTACCACCCAAGGAACCTGGGCCACTGGGCAGTGATAGTATTGTTGGTGTTACTGGGCAGAGTCCCAGCAGATCCAGAGTTTTGTGATCCTTTGCCATGTTTCACGTTCTATTTATAATGAAGAAAAATCATTGAAGTCACTGTATTATTTCTGGACTCAGGGTCAGAGTAGTACTAATAGTATATTTGTTCTATCCATATATAACTTGTCTTTGAGTAAGAGAAACTATTTTTGATCTTTACTTATTTATATTTACCTCTTGGGTTAGAAATCAATGACCACATTGCTGACTGGGTATGAGGATTATGCGAAGCCACTGTATTTTTCAGTGTTTTTTTCTCCTTCCTGACTTTCTGTTTGACTTATTGCACCTCCTGGCCTGCATCCAAAGAGTGATTTCCTAGTTAGAAGGATGGTGGGGATATACATCCTAGAACAAGGCTTGGTGGAGAAAAGGATATCAACTATTTCTTGAATATTTTTACTTTAGTTTCTTCACTGCCTTATTTTCTTTCCTCTCTACTGCTTGTTCTATGGTAGCTACTTGATTTAGTTACGCTTTTCCTTTCAATGCTCTTCTCAAAGGCCTTCCTGTTAAATCATTCTGCTTTGTTTTTCTTCATAAATACTCACTGAGCAGTACTATTACTGCATTCTGGTATTTCATGAGTAAATTGCTCATAATTCCTTTAGATCACTTTTAAGGCTCTTAACAAGAACAGTGGAATCATCTGTTCTCTTTCAGATCCCTTTCCTGTTAAGTACTGATTTCCATGGACAAGCTGAGTATACTCTTATTGACATCAGTGGTTTTTAGGATGAGGAACATAAATACATTTCCTTTACACAAACATACTATTTATTATCTGTTAATCTGCAGAGCAGTATCTGTGCCCCATCTGATTGCTTTTCGTTTAAGAAACTGTGCCCTAGTTCTTAAAAATAAAAAAAAGAACCTAAAGAAAAAACCCCTAAAACAGAGCAAACACAATAATGAGAAAATAAACGTGATGGAAACAGTGGGGGATTGCTATTTCTATGCTTTGCAAACCCAGTAAGGAATAAAATAAATACAACTAAAGCTGTGGCCCAGAATACTAATCTGGAGCAATTTTTTTCTTGGAATACTTTGTGGCAAACACATCCCCTCAATCCACAAAGCGTTTTAGAACAACGCCCTAAACAGCAAGGCTAAACAAGAGCAATGCAAATTGAGTTAACATAAGACATGATCCGCAAGCAGTAATGTTAACTTTAAAAATGGCTCTTGCAGTCACCAGCAAGGGTTTTCTAATTGGTTTTTGGCAAAGGACACCACGGTAGTTCTGAGGTGGACAGTTGGGTTGGGCAAAAGAGGGTTTGAAGTCCCCATGAAATAGAAAAAAATCTACTTGGACAAAAGAAAAAAAATCAACGTGCAATAACACTTTTGGAGAAGATTTGGCAGGTTCAACCCATACTACATTTCAAAAGGCTGAGATAATGCCTGTCCTACCTTGCCCTGGACATTCTGGGGACAGTTTGTCCCGTGCCAAATGCTCAATCTGTTGGTCCCTCTGCTGTGAGGGGAGGACACAAGGAATGCAGGTGTTGTTACCAAACTTCCTGCAGAAAATATGTTGAAAAGTACAATTGGAAAGGCAGAAGAGGGGTTGGGATATCAGATTTTCTTTCCTGTGGAAGGTCAGTGGTCAACCACAGCCATTGTTATGAATAACATGCAATCAGCTGGAAGTAAAACTGAACTTGCTTTCTGAGTGAGACTTGGGTGTAATTGCTCAAGTCAGGATATGGCTGTACTTCTTCTGGATGTATTCCTTCAGCTCAGCACTAGGCTCGACAGCAGATCCTGAGACACCTTCTCCCTTTACACATCTGCAAATACATGTTACTTACTGGACATTGGTGTCCCACTGAACGCTCTAAAAATTTCATTGGGATATCCAGAATCCCTTTTAAGTGCCTTATTAGTTATCCTAATGTCATTATCAGCTTCTAATCATTGGTGTAGTGAAAAGTCAGAAGAAACTTGGCCTTTCAGCACAAAAACATGCAAAGAGAAGGTGAGTGTTTCATGATTGTATCTGTCTCAGTGTTGTCCTCCTCATTTGTGACATCTGTGCTGATAGCACATTAAGGTGGCTGGCTGGCCAGCAGGGAATGTTTTCACTACATCTAGTTTTAAAAATGTCACAATCTTTCTGGATCCCTTTCTTTAAAATCCCTTTGCCTAAGAAAGAAAGTGCCCTCAGGTTTTCAGGAATGTATTAGTACTGCGGAGAAGATTAATATCATGTAGCTTCTCACATGATTAGAAAAAAACTCAGAAGGACATTATTTCTGTCCCTGGTGAAAATCAGGATGAACTCTGTCATTTCTGACAGTTGCTTGTCTAACTGCTAAAGATCTACTGACAGAGGGTAAATTCCTTCAGTTAACCTCTTCAGGACTTTGGTCAATAGGACAGCAAGAGGATTAAGCTGCAGCAAGAAAGATCTGGGTTAGACACGAAGAAAAATGTTTGAGCTACCAGAGACATAAATAATCACTGTTCCTGTATGCAGCTGTATGCCAAATTTGAAGACTCCTGTCCATCCCATCTCCCTTTCCTATAGCATTTCCTTCTCCAGCTTGAACAACTCTGGTACAGCCTTCTCCCTTTCTCCTCCCCTTCTTTGCTTGAGGAGTAAAGACTTTGCACTGTTTGAAAATCTGCCTCATTACTGTTTTCTCATCAGCATTTTGAAAGAAAATAAACATTTTTGAAAAGAAAATAAGCATTTTTGAAGAAAAATGCTCAAAGAGAAGTTACATCTTCATCTGAAGACCTTGATGCATGGAAGGATGGCTCTGAGTCTTACAAACTGCTTCTGCTAATGTGTCCAACTGTATATAGTGTTTGCTTTTGTCTAATTATGCCATTGATGACTTAAATCCCATTATAGCTGATCTTCATCAAGTTCCTTTCCTGCAGCTAGTTATTTCCTCCATCATGTTTATGGGGAACTCAACTTGTGAGCATTTTGCCATGTTGGAGAGTTGACTTCAAGTGTAAATCTAACTGCTAAGGCAGCTAATGTCCAAACACTTACTAAATAAGTAGAAATCAATTGACTGCAAAATTGAATAGGTCACACAGCAGAAACACCTTAATCCCTGTATAATTTGCAATCTAATTGAAATTAAGTAAATGAAAACAATGCAGATGAGGTAAGCACAGTGTAACTACGTGTCTCGACTCTGCTATTAGTAAGTCTGTATCACAGCTCCTGCTTTCTTCTGTTTTTCCCAAGCAAAGTAAATTGCAGTTTTCAATTATCTGACCTTTCAGGAAAAAATAAGCATGGGGAGCTGAAGAGGCAGCTCACCATCAAGCTTTTATTTCATTTTCTTTCAATCCCTCTGTGGGTGAGGGGTCTATTTAAAAGACTGATTTCAATCATCCTTCCAAATAGATTCCCATGATTTGAATGCTCAGGTCAGCCCAATAGAGAAGTGCCCAACAATGATTACAAACCAGCACATGTGACTTTTCACCAGACACATGCAGGGTTCAGATGCTTAAATCTGAAATTATAATTTAAGGTTAATTTTTTTACTTGAAAATTTGTATCTTGCTGACAGCCTTCATTTTTAACATAAAGATTTTTAAACTGTTCTGCTTTTTCAGTGTAGCCATGTAGCTGTTCTGAGCAGCTGTAGTCCTGTGCCCAACTGGGACAGTAAAGCTAGAGAAAGCATTATGAAAGTCTCTGAAAGGTTCTGTTGAGCAAGGCAGCCTTTTGGACTGTAACTGTGGGATCATTATCGAGCACCTCTCCAGTATGGTTTATGTACTTCATTTTTAAAGCACCGCTCTCACAGCTGTGGAGCTTAACAGTTGTGATATGTCATTTATTTCTGTGCTTAGCTGGTAGGATTTACCTTCTACACAGCTTGTGATAGCAGTGGCTTGGCATTCAGGGTGGGCTAAAGAGCCTGCTTTGTGTTCTGGAAAACTTGAAGGAAGTCAGGCCACACCACTCTGAGCACATTCCCATTTGTTCTCTCCAGGCTGTTGTGACTTCAGGGCTGTCCATATCCAAACCATTTGGCTTAAAATAGCTCGGGTCTAATTTAAGATACATTCAGCTGACAGATATACCACTGTCCCAAAGATTTTATGCAGTAATGTTTATTCAAAGCATTTTCCCAAGAAGCACATCAGGGATAGTCAAATAAGGGACTGATTCTGTATGTGGAACATTAAATTGAACAGGATTTTTCAGCCTGGAAAAGAGATGACTTCAGGATGTACAGCAGAGACCTGGTCAATTGAGAGTGACATGTAGAAAGTGAATTTGGAATATTTATTTTCTGGCTTTTCTAATTAAATTAAATTAATTAAAATTTAAATGAAACCAGTAGGTAGGGAGGGGGAAAAGCCATAGAAAAGCCACACCAAAACCCCATCCAAGCCAAAAAAACCCCTCAACCCCAAAAAGAAACAAATAAACAAAACCCCATCTTCAAACCCATGTGATTAAGGCCTTGGTTTACTCTTGCCAGAACAAATGTTCAACAGGTTGTTGTGGGGATTTGGAATATTTGAACCTCACCCCGTTGGCCTCAGCCCATGAATCCAGGCTGTCCTGATCCCTCTGCTGAGCCTTCCTGCTCTCCAGCAGATCCACATCCCACCCAACCAGGTTTCACCAGTGAACTGAGGGAGCCCTCGATCCTCTTACTCACACTGTCAATAAAGACATTCAGTAGGACCAGCCCCAGTACTGAGCCCTGGGGAACACCCCTGGTGATGGAGAGTTTGGAAATACAGAGGAATCCCTTAGGCTTGAATGGTACTGGAGGGACAGACTGTATGGGCTGAGGAGTGTTCTGAGAAGGCATCATTATATGCTTGTCTTTCTGCTGTATCCCAAACGGTGCCTGCTGACAAACACAGTTGGGGGAATTAGGCCGAAGGGATCTTTGGTTGTGGACTGCAAAACCTTTCCTAAGTTCCTAAAACCTTTTATTTTTATTTTTTCCCCCTATTTTTCTGGTGCATTCATTTATTATTCCCCATTTTCCATTTCTGGCATGATTTTAACTTCACTTCTCTATTTGTCTCTAAAGTATTGCAAACTTTAGTCTTAAACTTAGTCTTAAACTTCCTTTTCTTTGCCTAATAACACCTTTCTTTTTAGATTTAAACTGCTTGCACTCTTTTCTTATAATCTTCTAGACTTTGGGAGCTCTGCCTTGCCCCTATCCACATCCAGCCCCCAGGAAATCCCAACATGCCCTTGTGCTTTCATTTCTTATTCACCCACTGCGATTTATTCTGTAGGAGGCTCTAAACCACAATGTTCAGCCAATAAACAAAATACCAAGGTGGCAGCTTGATGGGCCAATTACAGAAAGGTAATTGTAAAACTGTGCTTTTATTTCCCCCAGACGTTGTGTGCAGAAGTCATAAAGTGGACTGCACATTACTGCAGTCAAATTATGACAAATGAGAATTCATGCCAATATTTGGGCATGGCTTTGGCAACTTGTAGATTTATCAGCTGTTTAGAAATAAAAGATGAAGACACACTGCCCGTTGGTTCATTGAAAAGCTGTTCAAATGCTGATATAATGGAACTATTATTCCTAAGAAATTTGATTAAATGTAATATTATTCTTCTACAGCATCACTTTTCTGTCTACAGTCTCACTGGAAAGAATAATTTGTTGTAATAATATCAATCTTGGTAGATAATACCATCAAACTTTAAACCAATGGAATATTTCCCTTAACAAAGTGGTATGATTATGTGCCTTTTAAATAATTTCTCTGTTTTCATTGCTTTGACTTAAATCAAGAAGTCTTGGAATGGAATAAAATCATAACCTTTTGATTTTCCAGTAGTTTCCAAGTGTGAAACTGAAGTAACCAGATTGTTATCTGTTACTTGTTTACCTAGGTTTCTAAAATTCTTCTTCTGCAAGGCCCTCCTCCTTTTGCCAGCATTAATTTCTCCAGGTCAGCATTCATTTCTCCCAAGGATTTTATGCTTCACAGTTTGTACCATTTTTTTCAGTGTAGATTATACTTGTACAAACCTGATTTTATCAGGACTTTTTTGATTGCAAAATAATACTGTGCTGTGAGGAATTAGATATTGTAGGATTTCCTGTAATTACATTTACTGAGCTTATTGCAATTGATTTGCAGATAAATAGTCATGTGATGATGATCTAATATGTCCTCTGGTATAATGTCAGTCCTTTCTAAGCCTCTGTTTGCCTTGGGGGCTGGTGCAAGGGCATGGCTGGGAGTGACAGAATTGAATCTTGATGGTATAAGTTTCTAGATGCATATAGAATGTAATAAAATACATAATCAAATGTGAAAGTGACCTTTCTGCCACTTTTTCCTGACCCATCTTATGTCCAACTTGTGTGTCTCAGATTGTCTTTTGTTATATTTTCTATAGTGGCTCAAATTTAGTTTTTTTGTATAAATTCCAGTTAGTTATTCAGCATTTAGTAAAGGACTGAGTGAATAGAGAGAGTTAATTGCAGAAAAATAATGATTTATGCAGTAGTTTACTATGTTGGTTTTATTAGTGATATAAGACAAAATTCAGTTAAATAAAAGTATTTGCCTCATACAAGGGGAGAGAAAATGTTTGTAGTAGCACTATAGTGGGTAGAATTGGAAAAGCAGAAGTGAGCTTTATGCCTGGTGTTGTTTTAAATCTTATCAGTCTGTTTGTTTCAATAGATTTTGAGGCTTGAAAAATTGACTGTAGGTAATTTTTAAAACTGCCTTTAAATTTCCTGCCTTTTAGTCACTTGGAAATTTCTATTGTTCTGGTAATTTAGGTCAGAGTAAATAAAAGTTCCCAACCAGCTTTAACTGTGCTATTAATTTTTATATATATCAATAGGCCAGACAGACAGATCATTATCACTCAGCACATCAGCAGGAACAGGATCAAAAGGCAAAGCAGCATTTAACCAAGAAAATATCTCCATGTTGCACATATGAAAGAGAGCTGAGGAGTTCTGCCAGCAATTAGAGTCCCAGTGAGGGTCCTGCTGCTCTTACTCTGCAGCCAAGACATTACTAAGCCTGACCTATGCACTGCACGTAGTTATAGAATGCATAAATATGGATATAATAAAATAACCCACATAGGATTGCCTGTAGATGAGTTGGCTTTTTCTTCTGAGTTCAGATGTAATAACTATAGTGCGTTTTCATGGGAAGCTATTTGTGCCTGAAAAGAAGAGCAGTACAGAATGCAGTGAGAAGTGTTCTCCACACCCCATGACTTGGTATTTTGTGGGGAAGAAACTATTTGTCCTGTAAAGCTCTTTTGCACATTTTTAGGAGTCTGCTCAGAGTAAATGTTTGGATGAGTACGTAAAAAAAACCCCCAAAAACGTGGCCAGTCTTCGCGAACGAAGATCTGGGAAAGGTGTTTTTACCTTTCAAGCCTGCGCAATGGATTTTT
>JAWWLV010000021.1:4027945-4038637 GCA_035041135.1 Platyrinchus mystaceus
AATAGTTTCTTAAAAAAAAAAAAAAAAAAAAAAAAAAAAAGAAGTCGTTTGCTGCTGAGGCTTAATTTTACTTTGCTCAGGCCTCATTTTACCTCATCAGGTCTCCATTACTTTAAAGTCTGGCAGCATAACATGTATTAGTCTCCATGCAGATGTATGCTCTGATAACCTCTGCAAGTTTTATTCATCCAAAATAGGTGTAAACACCATGTAAAAGAAGTAAAGAATGATACTATAAATGTCTTTAGATATCTGTAAGAAGTGAATCAGCAGAGGAAATCTGAAAGTTGCATGATCTGTAGATTATTATGTACATGCTAAAACAGCCAGAACATTAAACGTGGTGCTTCATTGGAGCCACAAACACTGTGTTTGGCATGTAATGAAGTCAGGACTATAGAAAGAAAGTGGTTTTATTCAGTATGAGACTTAAAGATAAAACCCTTCATAACTGAACCTAATTGTCCTTTGAGGTATGTGTTAGGGTCAAAGCTGTACTTGATGGTAGTTACAGCTCCCTTCTCCTGAAATCTCTGCTATTGTACTAAAAGCAGTACCAAAAACCTCCTGAGCTTTTGCTGGCTTTGTTGCAGAGACAAATAATGTTTCCTCTTTCTTTTCAGTAAAAATAATGCTGATTTAAATGTCATTTTATTTTAGTTTTCTTGTGGTGGTTGTGACTGCAATTAAATCAATATCAGTCAAAATAATAATTATTATATTTTATATACATTTATATACATCAAGTACATGACTTAATATTATATATTATATATTATAAAGAAGTCTAAAAGTCAGAAGTTTTATAAAAACAAATTACTATTTTGATCAGGTGACCAACCTACTTAGAATCTCAGATAGGAAATGAACCACTACTTTTCTTACAAAACGCAGACATCTTTTATTAACTTTTACCTCCCTCATAAAGTATTTCCTTCACTCCTTAGCAGTGAGAAAAAGTTCCATGCACCTTTATGGGCTCCTGCAAAAACCTTTGGGTTTTGTAGTGCAGGTTCTGCTTCAGCAATGGTCCTCTTTTTTTTTTTTAAAAAAAAGAAGATAAATGTAACACCATAAAATAAATCTCACTATCCAGTCTTCCCAGTGTTCAGTATCTAGAAAGGAAACAAGAAAGGTAAAAGAAAAAAAACCAAACCCCAGATCCCCCATTTTATGTTTCTCTTGGTGATTGTTTAGTCCTGGTGGATTGGGATTTCCAGGCCCTGCCAAGTAATCCACCTGGTTTTTAAGACCTCAGCTATGCTGCTTTGCTTTCAACTTAAAGTTTGCATAAATTCACACACTATCTCTGTCTTTTTTTTTTTGTCCCTTCTCAGCCTTGTTCTCCAAAGCCACGTGTCTGTGGCTCCCTGTGCCTTATCCCAGCTCATGTTGAGGGGTCTCGTTGTTGTCAGAGCTCAGCAGTTGATGCACTCCCTGCCATGCCCTGGCTGGAAATCCCTCCTGACCTCCTTCAGTTCGTCATTTACCTGTCCTTTGGCACACCATCGTGGTCCCTCAGGTTTCCTCAGGATGAGTCCTTCCATTCTGTGGTCTATGCTCTTCTAATTATCCTGTAGAAGGGACTGAAGGTATTTGTTTGAGTTATTTTTGGGAGGAGAAGGTTTTTGAATGAGCATGTTTTCTGTACACACCTCAACACTCTTTAAAAAAATGAATACCTGTAAGATTCATCAATAGCTGAGTTTTAAGTCATTTCACGTCTTCAGCCTTATTTGACTTGATGCTTTTTCTTATTTTAGCTTTTATTTGTATTTGCAATCTGAGAAATCACAGTTTTCCAATTGGCCTCTCTGGGAACTTTTCACAAATTCTCTCTTTTCTTGGCCAGATTTAAACATTTCTTCTGAGGAAATGTTCAGTTTGAATATCTGCATAGTCAGACCTTGGGAAATTCATAAAAAAGACTCTGGTTTAACTTCACTTCTTTCAGTAGCTGGATTTTATTTGAGGAAAGACAAGTCCTCTAAGAATAAGAGAAATTTTGAAGGGTAGATAACATAAAAAGTGTTATTAAAGTACACAGGAGCACTGTAATTTAAATGCTTTCCCTGTTCATGGCAACAGATTGTATTTTATATATTTATTGCCATTTTCATGCTATAACTGTAGTCTCTCATTTGTTCACAATGATGGAACATTTATGCTCATACAATAGCTTGTTTAGGCCAAATATAGGTCATTACATTTATATGAAATATTCAAGACTTTGTGGCATTATATGCTGACCTCTTCTTTCTCAGATTAAATAATTTCATACTAATTTATGCAAATTTTTCCTCCCTCTTTTTTTTATTCCTTCAGTCAAGGGATGGAAATTTAATTCACAATTTTAGACTGACTGGTGTGCATTCACAATAATGGTGAAGTGATTAGCTCTTCAAGGTGGTGTAAAATATGCTAAAACAAGTATATTTTTTTACCACTGAATATTCAGAAAATGTCATGGTCTTATTTAAGTACAGTTCAACAGTAAGATACAAGGTAAACTTGATACCTTTTCCATACTGGCATTCAATGTGATTAATATTTACATTAACAGCAATTTGTTGGTCACTTGTTCAGCAGAAGCTTTCCAAAGAGACATTATATATGTTAATGTGTTACTACTTACATTCCCATAAAACATACACAGATTACAAATTGGAAAATATAGGACTAATTAACACTGATCAGCAGATGTGTATGCTGATGTGAGATATTGAGAAAATCTGATTTTCAGCTTCATTTAGTCAGAATCAACATGCTGTCCATCGTTTTGAAAAATGCCTGAGTAAACTTTAAAACACATCAATAGAGGGCCTTTTTATATGTTAATCTTTGTTTTTCTATAAATCTAAAACAGATAACAATGTAGTAAAATTTAGGATCTCTATTTTGCATTGGATTTGAAAACAAAATAACAATCATAGAATGACAAAACGGTTTGGGTTGGAATGGACCTTAAAGCTCATCCAGTCCCACCCTCTGCCATAGGCAGGGACACCTTCCACTAGCCCAGGTTGCTCCAAGCCCTGTCCAACCTGGCCTTGGACACTTCCAGGGATCCAGGGGCAGCCACAGCTTCTCTGGGCAACCTGTGCCAGGGCCTCACCACCCTCACAGGGAACAATTTCTTCCTTGTGTCTAATCTAAACCAATTACACACTGTGTAAGCAAAAATCCACTGGAAAAGCAATCCACTGGAAAAGCTGGATATTCACACAGCCCCCCAAAATACATTTCTGTATAAATGAAAACTGAAACCTCCCATTTTTTATGCTTTGTTCTTAGATATTTTCATTGTAATAAGAATAGGAGATAAGAAAGAAGTTACAGTAGAGCTAAAGTCAAGGAAGAACTTTAAGGCAATTAAAGTGTTTGGAGATCATTATCTGTCTAGTACAATACAGCTCCCACTTCTGCTAAAGGGAATGTATCAAATAAAACCCCACTGGGCTCTTGTTTTGCACGAGTTCATTCCCACACAAGAGCACCATTTGCAGCACATGTGAAGGGTTGTGAGAGGAACCCCCAGAACAGAGAGATCAGCGCTAAAAACCCGGCTGATCTCACAGCCCATCATCAGAAAGGAATGTGTCAGCCCTGTTTACTCCCAGGCAGTGCTGGGAAATGAATTGCATTAAACATTCAGCAACATTATTCCTTTTCTATGTCTGCATAAATTTTTTACAGTTGCGGTGTCCAAAATAATTTGTATAAGTTTTAGGGCTCAGAAATATATTCAATCATATTATGCCTTTGCCAGTCAGGCCAATAAATTTAATTTCGGAGGACTGCTCTTAAAGTATGAATTGGACTATTTTTTAATCAATTTGAAATTAAATTTTAAATTGGTGACAGCTTCCTTCACATTATATGAAGAGAAGTTTTAGCCCACTAAGAGGTACCCCAGAAACTCATGCCTGTTGTGTCACACACAGCCTTGCCACTGTGCAAGTGCTCACATACAGGAGTGCCTATTATCCTGCCATCACTGGGGATACCAGATGCATTTTAATTATATTTTAATATAAAGCTTATTTTAAATTGCTCTTCTTATGGAGTGCCATTTCCACTGTGTCTATACAGCAAGTCCCATTCTCAGTGTTTTTATGATCTTTTAGACCCACCCCCTCCCCAGCTTTCAATCTCCCTATTTCCCTTGATATTTCCTCTCCACCAGCTTTAAAAATCTTTCAGATATTTGAGCAATATGTCATGTTTGCTCATTTGTTGTGGACAAGGTTCAGGCCATCCATGCAGCCTTTCTCCCCTGCCACAATCGCTTCCTTTGAGCTCTGCCAGAGTGTAACAGTAAGGAAAGGAGATCCAGGGACCTGAAGAGCTTTTCTCTGTCTAGTCAAATCTCTAAGAATTTAAAATTTTATTAACTTCTACTGATCTGATTTAATTTTCCAGTGCATTATGTCTTGCAATCAATGTGAGTGGGCCTTCAGTTGGAGACTGGGCTGATGTAAGAAAAGAAGGATCTGATTTTCTTCTTTGGTCGGGAGGACAAAACAAGGCAAACTTTACTGCCAGAGTCTCCTTCTAAATATTCCTGACTGTAGCCCCTTGATTTTGATGAATATTTCACCCTCAGGAATGCTTTTAGCTTCAAAATGACATCTTTTCTTGAAAACAAACAAGAAACATACAGAGCGTGTAAAAACATTCTTTATGGACTAAAGATTTTAAGACTGAAATGGTTTGGCTTTTCCAACTTGTGATGAGAACTCTGCAGCCCTGACTTAGGGTGCAAGTTTGTATTTTTCTACAGGATGGCATTTCCTCCAGTCTGAACTTCTTACAGAGAAAATGTCTATAGCTACATCAGTAATTCAGTTTAAATTCTGGATTGGATCCACGATGTGGGAATTCTGCTCTAACCACAGATATTTCTTGGGAAGCAAATGCAGTCACAGTATCCTCTACTGATTTTTGGCTGCTGAGCTCATCACTTTTCAGAGTGATTAATCACATATTTGTTATGAGAAAAACCATAAAGGAATTTGTGCCATATACATTTCTAAGCTTAATTAATTATGGAAAATATTGCATTTGTTCACAGAAGAGAAAGTCTTAGCTATTTATTAGTACTGTATTCAACCATGTTGTGGATATAACACCTTCTTCCCCTTCTTTTGTACTTCACCAACAACAAAACCAAAAGGTTTTTTAGATCTTTTCATTTCTTCAGCTTAGACAGCAAAAAGAGGGGCAGTTTCTGGGCATTTTTTTAGGAGGAAGAAAATCATCCATTGTCCTAACTGAAAGAATAAATAGGTTTCCCAATTTATTCAATGTAGGTTTTGAGAGTCAAGGAATTGAATTTTGAGTCATGTCAATATAATAATAATTTAAGAAGCTTCCAAATTTATTATCTTGTTGATTCTCATATGAATAGGAAACATCTACCTCCACTGAGCACAGAACAGTTGTCTGCACATCACTAAAAATTTGTTCATTTCTTCAGATGAAGAGATTAAATTTATTTTCCTGTGGTTTTAACTCAAATGAAAAAAATCCTTCATGTTATATTTTCATGCTACTGTGGTGGAGTAAAGGCAAATACAGGGTAGAAGTGCAAAAAAGTGCTCATGATAGTAAAAAAACCCACCTTATACTGTGTTGGTGCTAATATTTGAATACAGGAATCTGAGATTAAAGAATGCAAAAGCTGGGAATGAACACTGCTTTCTCTCAGTCAGATGCACTGCAGTGTTTTGGACCTTTAACATACTTTTATTTCAGTTTTTTAAACCGTCATTATTCAAAGATTTGTGAATTTCCCCGTCTTCTTTCTATTTGCACTCACTGGTACTTGAATGTGTAAAAGCAACCAGGCAGCTCTTTCCAGTCCCATTTTGTGAATGTGCATCCTGTTGGGGCTGGGCCTTATCTGTAAGATGCAGAGATAGGTGTAGAATTTAAACTTTGACAAAAACTAGTGCTGTATGTTTATGTTTGTGTGTTTCCACAGAGGCACCTCTAGATATATATATAAATGTGTCTCTCTCTTTATATATATGTACACATATATACCCTCTGTCCTGTCCTCATGCTCTGGAAACCTTTTAAGTCCTTTATCTGTTTTTCTTTCAAAACAAGATCCCTGCTTGCAGTCCTCGTAGCAGATCAATTTGGAAGTGGTAGAAACTTAAAAAAAGCCAGTAAATCTTCCAGTGGTAAGTGAAAGGTCATATTTTGGGAACAAACAGAAAGAACATCAATTCTATGCAGCAAATACTGTTTATCTTTTTCATTCACCTGTCAGTTTTGAAAAATCATATGCTACCTAAGATTTAAAAATATAAGGATGCTAATATTGTACAGCAATGCTTGTTCTAGATCTTGAATTCCAATTATTGTCTGCATTGATAACTTAATTTAGTGCAACTTTTATCAGCTGCATACCTACAGCTGCACCCTGGATGGCTTCAATACTTGCTCTAATCCGATGTGTAAGTTAGTGTTCATGAGGAATAGGGAGCCTTCCAATTTATTAACTGAAGTATCTTACATCTTTCTATGCTAGAAGAAATTTTATATTGACATATCCGGAGTTTTTATTGAAGTTATATTAGTGCTATCTATCAGGGATATGCTAGAAAATCTATAACTTCCACCAAAATGTTGCCCATGTGAGCAATTCAGTTTATGAAGTACAATCTTCCCAGGCTGGCTTAGTGCCTCCTGGTTCATTTTTCAAGCGATGTGATGTTTAATGAATTTGTCAAAATAAAAACTAATACACAGTTTCACGTCTATCATCAAATTATGCTTTGCAATATACGGCCAAGGGCATGAAAAAAGACACCTCTGTGAAGGTCTGCAAATGGAAAACATCTCAGCTCCGTGCTGTTCTATTTCTTGTTTTGACACCTCTTCGCAGCCTCAGAGATGTTTTACTTGGGTTGCAGTTGCTCTGGGAGTTTGTCCAGATGAAGCAATGACACAGTTTCATTATGTGAAGCATGTAGATATTTGTCTGCAGTGCACCATCAAGCCAGTCAATTGATTTGCAAAAAAATTAAATAAATAAAAGGAAAGGTTGAGAGGTCTTTATGACCTCGTTTAAAGCAATCCCAGATCCCATTTTCTAAACTACTAAACAGATTTTCAGACTCATTTGTTTTCTCTTACATATTAAGTCAGAACCTTGCAGCAAGTAACAGACTGACATTTTTAAAACAGCTTGACATACTGTTTGCCCTGTTTATATGTGCTGCATCATTTTCCCAGGGCCTTAAGTTTCTTTGAACAAAGAAAAGAGCAGTAAACCTTTAGGAATACTAAAAAGGGAAATGATTCCTGTGTGCCTTTCTCTGCAGGCATGAGTAATACATGCAGTGCTGGCCACCAATTTTCATAATCACTGGCAGCTGTCAATCATCATGAATCAGTCAGTGCTGTGACCTCTGAGGGATCTCACAGGTCACTGCAGAGTGCTCCATATGTTTTATTTTCCAGCTTTGATGGAGTGAAGTAATGACACAATGGTGAGAGGAGAGAGGCGGGACCTGTAACTTCTGGAATGTGAGTCCTACTGAGGGAGCTGGGGTTGTTTAGGCTGGAGAAAGGGAGGCTTAGGGGGGACCTTATCATTCTCTACAACTCCCTGGCAGGAGGCTGGAGTCAGGTGGGAGTCAGCCTCTTCTCCCAGGGAACAAGTGGAAGGACAAGGGGAAATGGCCTCAAGTTGTGCCAAGGGAAGCTGAGTTTGGACATTAGGAAAATTTTCTACACGGAAGGAGTGGTTAAGCACCAGAATGGGCTGCCCAGGGACGTGGTGTAGTCACTTTTTGAACACACAGGAGGTGTTCAAAGAATACCATCTTCACTGTGATGGTATTGAGCCAAAGGTGGAACTTGCTGTCCTTGGAGGTCTTTCCCAACCTTAGTAACTTAATGATTCTCTGACTCTCAGGCCCATTAGCCCAGTCAGATGCCATGTGTGCACCCCCTAAACAATAGGGGGTCAGGGCTGCAGAGCTCTGTTCTAACTGCAGCTGAGCCTGGACTGGCAACCCCCCAGCCTTCCTGCACATAAGTGCAATGTTCAGCCACGTTAGGCTAATAAAGCACATTAAAAACCCACTGATGGGGCACTGCTGATTACACAATGTAAACAAGCCTAACCTCACAGCAGAGAGACCTTTTGTGGAGAACATAGAACCATCAACACATATATTCCTGTATTTCATCATTATAAAAGTTTATTTTAGGTGTACATTTTTAAAATCCTATATTTCCAGCTGCTGAGCTGAAGTGACGTGGCCTTGAATTTACTGGTGCGGGGATATTTTTTATCTACCGATATAAATTTTACACATGTAGATGCTACTAATACCAGAACATGGGTGGGATAATATTTAAATATTAAATAATATTAAATAAAGGCACGTGGCCTTTAAAAACTTGTGGTTTGTGCATGGCACTGTGTGGTCCTTAGTGCACTGGAGTGGCAGCTTAACCTTAGGAATGGGTGTAATCATGTTGGATCAGTAATGTGAGGCAGGAGCTGTATGATAGGGAACAGGTAGTTCCATCTGTAGCAATTACTCCTTTTACTATGGAATAATGGTCAGGATAGTGCCAGTCCTTGGCTAGTCCCTGCACAGTCACACTACTCCAGTCCTGTGCAGGCAGACTGATACCTTTCCTGCTGTTTGAGTGTTTTCCCCTTCTTGTTCAGGAGATCCTTCCTCTGGGATGGTCTGCAGAACCAATGGCACCAGTCACTGAGCCAAGACATTAGTTCTTGCAAAGGAGCACAGAGGGCTTCCAAAATAAAACATGATTATGGGGTTTTTCTCTGGGTGGATGATTTATTTTGGGGTTTTTTGTTTGTTTGGGTTTTTGTTTTGTTTTGTTTTGGCTTTGGTTTGGTTTGGTTTTTGGTTTGGTTTGGTTGTTTTTTTTTTTTTTGTTTGTTTGTTTGTTTGTTTGTGATTTTTTTTTTTCCTGTTAGGGCTGAAATCCCTGTCAGAAAGAAAATTAAGAGTCTAAAAAGGCAGAGAGCTTCCAGTGAAATGAGTTCCAAGTCTGGGAATACATGAGAAAGGTGGTATAGAAAGCCAAGCTGTTGAGGTCTGGGATTGCCTCAAAGGGGTTAATTGAGTCTTCCAAAACATTTGCCATTGGTTTTTGATGATACTATCTGAGTAATGAATCAAGAATGAAGATTCCTTGAAGGAATGTTCGTTAGCATAATTATTCTCATTAACATAATATGTTCATCACTTCATATTTATCGGATTGGTTTATTTGGGATTAAAAGTCTGAAGCTGCAAAACTGAAGATTACCTTTGCCATGAGCTTGAGGACTCTACTGCTCAAAAGGTGTGTGATCTTAAAGTCCAGGATCCTGTGCTCACACCAGTACCTCACGTATATTTTTGCTCGCAATTATAGTATCACAATTATTATTCTGAAATAACAAAGCCTCTCAGACTCTTTTTTTTTTCACTGCCAGAAAACCTAATATTTGCCAGACAGACACATTCCTGTGAGACACTATTGTACATAGAAGCATATTCTGGAAACGGTTAATACAGAACCTTTGTGTAACTTGAGTTCATTTATTCTTGATAATAACGGAACGCTAGGTTGGCATCCTAATGTCCTATTTTTCTGCTTAGTTGGAACCTGTCATGTGCATGTTGACATTAACAAGAAAGCTGAATATGAAACTTGACTTCACTACCTAGAACATTAAAATTTCAGTAAGTTCAAAAAAGAAAAATGCAAACATTTGAGAGGTCATTTTGCTTGTTCGGTTTTTTTTACAGTAAATTGCATGCGGCTCTCATTTTATCATTTATCTCTCATAATAGCTTAATTTGGACTCCTTCCAAATTAAAATGGAGACAAAGTCATTGTTTTGCTGTTTTCAAAAGAGATGCTGAATTTCATATGAATAAGGCAATAGAGCAATGTCTTGAATACTAAAAGGAATACACAATTTCCTTCTGTGCTGGCAATTGAGTTACTGTGTTTCCCTTGCTTGAATGGCTAAAGAAAATAATGGGTTTGTCCCTTCAAATGGCACTGTTGAATCCAAGAGTTGATTTCAGCAATGTGACTCATGCATCATGCTGTCGTAGTTCACATATGGTCTCTTCTCCTAGAAGAGTTTCTTGATGGCTTCCTGTGTGATAAAACACATCTCTCTGCAGCTCATATTGTTTCCACTGCACCCTCCACACTGCAAGGGGAAAGTGAGTAGGTAAATCCTGCTTAGCTCTGAATGTTTCCCTGTAAAGGCAGTTATGGTGTTATTACTGAAATCGTAGTTTTCAGAGGTGATCAGACAATAGTTATTTTTTTAAGAAGAGTCATTATGTGATGTTATCCACACAAGTACTGCCTGTTGTCCCTGCCAATGTGAGCTAAACTGTCAGCATGTTCAGGTTACTTTAGTAAGGCTGGTTCTTAGGCTGCAGTGAGACTGGTCCAGTGCTTAAGTACAGGCTGGGGTCAGAGGGACTGGAAAGATGCCTGGTGGGAAAGGATCTGGAGTGCTGGTCAACAGCAGTAGAACATGAGCCCAGTTGTGCTCAGGCGGGCAAGAAGGCCAAGGGCACCAGGGCTGTACCAGGTATAGTGCGGCAGCAGGACCAGGGCAGTGACTGTCCCTGTGCTGGCACTGCTGAGGCATCTCCAATCCTCGTGACAAGAGAGACA
>JAWWLV010000021.1:4039410-4076369 GCA_035041135.1 Platyrinchus mystaceus
GCTCCCAGGGAACAAGGGACAGGAGGAGAGGGAACGGCCTCCAGCTGTGCCAGGGGAGGGTCAGGTTGGATATTAGGGACCAATTCTTTACAGAAAGAGTGGCCAAGCTTTGGAATGGGCTGCCCAGGGAGATGATGGAATCACCATGTCTGGAAGTGTTTGGCACTTGAGGACATGGTTTAGTGGTGAACACAGTGGTGGTGCTGGGTTGATGGTTGGACTTGATGATCTTGGAGGCCTTTTCCAACCTTTATGATTCTATTCTTTGAAACAAGAAGCTCCAGAACAAGCACCCATCACCTCTGTGGGCACTCATAGAAAGGAATAGGATACATGTAGGACTGTTGTCATACAGCTGAAGGTCCTGCATGGTCATCTGGCCTTCAGTAGATGTGTTTGGTCACTCTGACAGTCTGTGCTCCCTTCCTCCTTTTATGCTTGTTTGTTCATCTGAGAAGACCATAGAATTCAATTTCAATTTGATTACAACAAGGAAACTCCACTTCTTTCATGTGCTTGGAGTTGTGTGGGCACCGTGGACAGAACTGACCACACACATTCATCAAATGTGAATAACATATCAAGAACAGCAACTGTGATTTTCAAAAACATCCCACAATGATATAGAGCATTTACTGAAGAATGACATAATTCACTGAATTTTAAGGAGGCAAAATGCAAGTGTTTATACTGGAAAATGTCCAAGACACAACTATTATCTGCCACATATTATTTGAAATAATCTCCTCCATAACAAGTGATGACAGGAGGTCAGAGACACCCTTTAACTCATGCCCTGGAGATAAACACAATTCATACTGCCTTTTAAATATTAACCAGTGGCTTTTCTCAGTTTTCTTATGAGTTAACTAACAATAGTAATCGTTAATATCAAATGCTCTTACAGACTCTTCAAGGCCTGGATTTCAAAGAACTCTGCAAAAATCTGGAATTGTCTTTATTTCCCAGATTTGCAAATGAAGAGAGCAACGTGGTTGGGCTTTGTGATTTGCCTAAAAGCACACACTGCCACAATGCATTTCTAGGAATAGCACTCAGAAGGTTTTGGCTCTCAGCCAAAGGATCACTTCACCCAACCACTTTGCTTCCCATACCTGTGTCAAGAGGCTGATTTGGAGATGAATGAAAAGGAAGAGCACCACTTCATGTACCAGCAGCACTGTGCTTTGCAGAATCTCACATTGCTTTATCAGGCTTTCCTCTGATTTCACCTGACACATTTGACAAGTAGGGCCATGGTCCCCATTTCTTGGATGGTTGTGTACAGGAATACTCTCAGCATGCTTTCCTCTGTGTAATTCTCACTGTTGTGTCCACCCTTCTTGAAGATTTTTTCTTCACTGACATTAAGTCCTTATGGGGCTTTAAAACTCAGAGTCTTGGCTCAAAATGGAATAGAATTAAATTCAGAATTAGTGGTGGAATATACAGCAGTGGTTGGGGGACCTACTTGAGAACAGAAAACCCTGCAAGTATTTTGCTTATAGAGCAAGTTTGGCATCACTGTTATTACTTATTTTTTATTTTGTTGATGTTAGGAACATTATCAACCATATGCCAAACCACCTGAGGATCGTGTGAATCTGATGAAGGACAGGCCCCACAACTTATGTACTGTCAGGCTTATTTTTTTGATGAAAAAAAGGGGACTTCACTGTGATGCACAGGCTTGATCACTTGTAATTCAGGAGTAGAATTCATAGCTGAATTCCGGTGATTAAATTCTGTAGCAAGGGATAAAGGTTTGATGCCTGGGAATGTATTTCCAACATGCAGCACACTGAGGCAAAGAAAAGCTCTGAAAATTAGATGAGTGGGGTTGTAATTCTCATGCTGCTTCTCTTCTGCACTCTTTCTATCCCCTGCTCCTGCTCTTTGAAGATCTAGTTCTAAGGTCTAAGGACTTAGTTGTGCTCTCAGGAGCATCAGGAAAGGTTGCAATAGGGGGAGGAGGGAAGGAGAGAGTGAAGGAGGAAAGGAAGTAGCAGATACCTTGGAGACACCAACCTACAGAATCTTAAATATACTTTTTGAAATGGGCCCACTGTGCAGCCAGCAAGTCAAAGGATGTTAAGCTAGTCAGTAGTATAAGCATTTGAATCTATTATAATGAATGAAACACTGAAAAACAGAATATCAGTATTTTTCAGTTCTTTGGCCAACAGACAGTAAAGTAATGCTTTTAGTGGGTCCTTCTGTTTTTTTTTCAGTTCTGGCTGTTCAGTGTCTCCCTTCATCAGGAAGCACATATACTCTGCTTAATTAATTGGGGTTTCCAAAAACACAGGCAGAAATTAAACTCTCAGTCACAAAGTTGCTTAGGCTGAATTAGGCACTCTCTTTCTCATACCAGGACATTTTGGTCTGTACATGTTCCACTGTAAAGGTTTTGGGCCAGAGAGCTACCTACCATGTTTTATATACCTCCAAGTTCTTATCCACTCCAAGTCAGGCCACTTACAACAACTAAATTCCTTCTCTTCATACTCTCCCTTGTGTGTGATTAAAGTTTATGGTAAATCAAACACTATTTCTATTCATGTCATTCTGGTTTCTGGTATAGCAAATGTCATAATTAGGGACAAAGGGTCAGTGTTTGGTGCCATTTCTGATTCCCTTGAATCTGTGGATTCCAAAGGCTAAGTCTTGAAGGGAAATTGTGATTTATTTTTTTTTTTCCCCAGTAACATTAGGACTGTGCCCAGATTGGCACATACAACCTCATGTTTCCTGACAGTCTGTATGCCCTGCGGGTTTGACTGTATTTTTTTTTGTGTAAGAGGTTGATAAACCATGTTCTTAAAACAAAGTACTCTTAATTAAAAATTTGAAAAGAGAATAAAGATTTTGCATGGCTGCTTTACAAATTTATTATTGTCATCTGGCACTTGGCTGAGTTCTCAAGAAAGATGTTTGGCTAAACTGCAGTGAGAGAAAAGAGTTATGTTACATATTCCATATTTTACTATACTATCTTGCCACCTACAGCAGCCACAGTTTACCCTGCCAGTCCTCTTCTCTCTTCTTGTCTAGCTCTGTGAAGAAGCTGAGTTTCAGACAGCTCTGACTATCGCTGTCGAGGATCTGAGCCTAAAAAGCAGGATGGTTTCTTTGCTTTCCAAAGACCAAGATGAAAATTTTCCAGTGCTTTTGCAGGTTTGTCTGTCTTTCCAGCAAGAGAATTCTTTGTGCATGATGCTCTGTTGTTTAGGAAGGGAAAACTAGGTTAGTTTCTCTGTGTTGGAGCACTTGGTCTCCTACCTATCACTCAATCTTGGACATCAAAAATTCATTTTTATCTACTTGCACTATCTTCTACAGGAGAATTTCTTTGCCCTGTTTGTTTTAGCTGGTAAACTTTCTCTGTAAGACCTTAATTTAGTGTAGTTCATTTATATAATGCAATCATATAATGTTTCATTTAGCACGTTTTTAGTCATACCACTGTGAAGGTGCCTCAGACCAGCTGAACATATTAAATATTTGAGAGTATATTGTAGCAGCAAAGGAACATTTTTATCCACACAGTTTACGATATAATTAAAAAAATTGAACTGTTGTGGGTAGATAAAGCCTTAACTTAGTAACACTGGGTTTATTCAGGCTTTTGAGCTGGTCCTTATAACAAAGGTTTGCTGCAATATATATTGGTAGAGCTGTAGAGGGGAGCAATAAATCAGTGCTCTTATCATGTCCTCTGTCAGTACCTGGGAAAATTGATAATTAAACCAGCAAACAGAATTCACTGAATCCCAGTCTTTCAGCTATTCACCAAAAAGACAGGCTGTTCTACCTGAAAATGCCTCTGGTCTGGATGCAACTTTTAGCAGTAAAAGAGTGTTTGTGTCAGAATTGCTTATGCCACTTTCCCAAATGAAATAAGCTGTTCTCTCTCAGTGTGACCGTGTCTACCCCAGGGCTTTTGCTGTTACAGAAATACTCCTAGCTGACATTGTTCTGTGGAAAATGTCTATATCTACCTTTAGTCTAACTAGGACCTCAGAAATACGAGCTCTCCCAGTAGATCCAGGTGGAAGTGGGGCAGGAGCACGGCTGTACATGTCCCCCGTGCCACAGGAACAGTGAGTATTTGCATTTGATATTTTCCTGTAAGAGGCTGGTAATCTAAATATGTGCTGAAGAGCTTGTCACACACTCACCTACTATCATTTACCATACATTTATTTAATCATGGGGAATGTGAGGCATATTTTAGGTGAGGTGCAACTTTAGTAATTGCAGGAGATGAACTTGACTCTGCATTTTCTTGACTTATTGACGGCACGTAATAAAATGCAAATGCCTACCTTGTGTGTGGGAAATAGTAATTAATGATAAATACTACTAGTTATCTATTTCTTAATTGGATAAATACACTTTTCAGAAAGGAACTGGTCATATTTTACAACCTAATTAAAAGAATGTATGAAAGGATTATTGCAGGCAGTGGTCTGTGATAATTGAGAAAGACAAATAAACCCATGCTTTGCTACAGGCTATTTGAAGAAAGAAATTCTGCACCAGAAAAGGAAAGTCTGGGCATTGCTCTACATGGAGACATGGCTGGTCCACACTTGGAAGGAGCTGTTCCCACGGCTCCAACAGCTCTGGGATAATATTGCATCACATGGCATGAAAGGAACACTGTGTGTTATCAAATTCCATTACACAGGAGCTGTTCCTCAGAGCCTCTGGTTCAGGTAATTATCATGGTCCTTAATTTTGCAAAGAACCTTTCCATCACAGTGCTGCAGTGAGGGCTCTGAAATGCTGGTGCTGCAGAACTGGCCCAGGGTTCTTTCCCTTGGTACTGGAAGCTGCAGAGAAAGATTTAACTAAGAAACAGCTCTTACATGGGAGACCTGTGCTAAGTGCTCTGCTACCCATTTCCTTCATTTTTTTGTTAGCAGTTTCTTCTCCCTTTTATTGTTTTTATTTTGAAAGAAGTACGTGAGTATCTCCAAGACACAAAAAAACTCCAAAACAAATCAAACAAAAAACCAACTAAAGCAAAAAGCCCTAAAAAAACCAATTCAACCAAACCTAGCAAAACCAAACACAACAAAATAAACAAGCAAAAGTTCAAAATCCACCAAAACAAACAAAAAAACCCTCAAACCAAGAAACAAAAAAAATCAAGGGAAAAAGATAAACAGAACTGCTAAAGAAACTTGCTGGTCTGACCATCCAGGAACCACTCCAGGAGTCACACTCTCCCCGCAGTGCAAACCAAGTTACCTGCACTAAATCTGTCCCTCAACAAAACGACTTGTAAAGTGCAGAGGGAACAATTTCCAAATGGAAAGTTTATTTAGGAAGATAATTAGTCAAAATGTCACATGGGACATGGTGCTTTCATTGGGGTTTTCACTGAGATTGTATAGAAATTTTCAGTAAGATCAATAGATTGTGTTCTATAGGAGTAAAATGCAGAATATTTTGTGTCTGAAACATTTTGATGATCAAAATCAAATATTTCACATCTTTGTTTTTATTTTGATTTGAGATGATGAGAAAAAAACCCAAATATTATGAGCATGAGGAATTGAATTAATATCTTGGGTTTCCTGACAATATAGAAAAGAGTCTCTTTTCCTCATATTCACAAAATCACCAAATAGTTGAAGCTGAAAGAGAGCTCTGGAGGTCAAAATGGGCACACATTCACTTCTCTGAGACTGTATTTCTTTGGTAAGGAATGAAAGATTTGTCCCATTTTTAACAGGAATATGCCTAATCTGAAGTCATAGCAATGCACACCCAATTTTTAGTAATACCTCTTGTATCTTTATTTATGGATGGAAAATGTCTTTTCTGAAGAGAAAGAGAAGTATCTGACAGCTCTTTGAAACATTTACTATGTGTAAACAGATTAGTAGTATTCTGCAATAAATATTTGCTTCCAATTTTAAGATCCTTAAGAGAAGTGACTCGTACTCTGATACTGCAGTTTTAAAATCCTTCAGGAGTCAGAAGAGTCTCCTTAATGCTAATTTGTATACGTGAATTTTAGTATAAAACAGCTATATTTTTATTCACATTAAATATTGGTGATACATGTTCCACAATTTCTCCACATCATGCATGTTTTACAATTTCACCAAAAAAAATCGACTGAAATAATAATAATCTCCTCCTGGTCATGTCAAAAATCTCCTCTGAGCCTCTAGCTAAAATTTGACAATTGTCTAATTCTGTATGAAAATAGACTTTTGTTCTAGTACAAAACCAAACAGGCTATGATTTGTTTCCTGAACATCACAGGGAAAACTCAGCTGCAGTCCTCAAATAGAAAAATGAGCATATAGGATTGGTGTTGGTGTCCTGCCACAACACTGTGAAGAATCCCTGCAGCCCTCCAGAGATCCTTAGAAAATGGTTTGGATTGCCTGGACATGTTGTGTGGGCAGGTTGTTCAGGGAGTCCAAACCTTGCTAAATCCAGTCCTGCCTAAAACAAAAACTACAGGGTTTTAGCAGTGACTGGACCAGTGAATTTGCAAACTAAAATTCATTATTTTCCTACACAACCAATTTCTGCTTAGGACAGAGGCTGCTGCAGTTCATTTAACTCCAATCGGGAACAAATTCCCCCAAGCTCCCCAAGAAGTAATTCAAAGCCCTCCATAATGTAGAGCAGTGCTGAAAATAGCATGTTCCTCTGCACATATGAAACATGATCTGTCACAGTGAACAGTGTTGATTTTGTCTGGACTAAAATAATTCTGAGAGGAGCAGTCTGAGTTCATAAAATCAGCTGGGATACAAGGCAGAGTTCTGTTGCTTAATGGGGATGGTGCTAGTGTCTCTATCCAGTTCTTTGCTGGGACACCAGTGCAATTCAGTTGTACTCCTACATATTTTAAAAGGACTTTGCTTGCTTTAGACATATGGTTTACTCTCAAGAATTATGCAAAACACCTTGGTTTGTGAAGCCCTCAACACCATTCCTAAACCATTAAGACGGGATTCAAATCACAAGGGAACACAAAAATACTGTAATTAAGCTCAGGAGTTTTTGTAGCATAGATGAGATGTATTGTTTGAGGCAGTTCCTTGCCATTAATGGGTTTTGCTGAAGATGTTGCTGTGTGTTGATAGAACCAACCAACCAACCAAAAAAACCCAGCTGGCAACAAAGGAAAAACCTAAATTTGTCCATAAACTGCAAAGCTGCATTACCAAAACTCTCTGCCTGGAGCTGAACTGGTGTGTCTGTATGGGCTTCATCAGAGGTAGGTGACACTGTTTGTGCCTTGGATCCCTACAGCAGCATCCATTTGATGTCATACCTGATGCTTTAAAACCATTCTCTTATATTGACATTTGTTATTACATTTTCTGTACCACAAAGTGTTAGCCCCTGACATTTGGAACAGGTGCCCAGGGAAGTAGTGGTCACCATCCCTAAAATGTTCAAAAGACACGTGGATATGGCACTTGGGAATATGGTTTACTGGTGAACATGGTGGTGCTGGGTTAATGGTTGGACTCAATGATCTTAAAGGTCTTTTGCAGCCTTAATGACTCTGTGATTTGAAGTTCCTGGGTTGCCTGGTGGTTGGTGGTGGTTTTTTCCCCCCATCTGATATACAGAACAGAGTTATTTTTGGTTTGTCTCCCTTGGTGGGAAAAGCTGCTCTCACAGCTCAGTCAGGCTGCTCTGTTGCTCTGGTGTCCATGTTTTGCTAATAAATAACATGTGGTGGGAAAGACTAAAGTTCAAGATATGGTAGTGACATTAGCAGGAGCTCTTTTCTCCCTAAGATTCCCCCAAACCATCTGCCATCAACTGATAAGACAGTGTAAGTGGAAAAATGTAAGCAGCAGACTTCTTATTTCATTGTCTCCATGACCACAGGAGAGAAGGAAAAAATGACAGCGCAGTTCTGCCAGGAGGTATGAGCATCAGGGGAGTACCCTTAATAAACTAACACAAGAGATGCTGTGTGCAGAAGAGTCACTTTAAGAAATGCTTGAATGAATGAGAACAAATTCTTTGTCAAGGTACATAGGTATTATATCCTGTGAGAGCAGAGACCAGAAGCAGTTCTGTAAAATACACACCTGTGGCCTTTAGGTCTAATATTTATGACAGACAGACTGAGCTCTGATTGCCCACCCAGTGTATAATCATTCTGTAACTACCCAGAGCACACCATGCAATGGCACTGACCCAGTGGGGGCAGTTTTATTGGAGGCTTCATGCCTGCCTTCACATTATTATGCTGCTGTGGCCTTTTGAGCATAACATTTAAAATGAATGGACTCCACACTGGGTAGGATTTACCTATAAACTGTCATTTCTATTTATGCAAACAGTCATGACTCTTAACGAGAATTGACTCAATTGCTGGGAGAATGCTGCTGCCTCTCCAGCCAGAAATCACAGCTTCTGAGTCTTATTTTAGGAATCCAACCATTTTTTAAAGGTAGATTAAAAGAGATTGAATTTTGACACATGAAGCCAGGTTTTCAAAAGGCTCTCTATACTTGCCATATCATTCTAGTATACCTAGTCCTTACTACATGCATTTTTAATGCATCTCCCTTGTTGCACAGACCTTTGAGAACCTGCCACCCGGGGCTTTCATTTTCATAATACAACTGTTTTCCCGTGCAGGCGCTTGCGTGAAAATCACCTTGTGCAGTCTGTGGCCGTGGCTCTCTTGTGCATGAATTTCACTAATGTGGCATCTTGAAAGTCAGCAGAGTGCATTTCCATTGTACATTCTGAAATTCTCAGTTTAAATCGTGCTGTGCCATGAGAAGTGAGGTTTGTGCCAGAGACAGGGAGCAGTATCAGGCAGAGGGATACTCTGAGAGAGACAGGATGTCTCCCGACTGAGCATGTGGGGAGAAAGTGGGCACAACAATTTCACACTGAGGGTGGCATAGCTGGGCTCTTGGCTTTTCTGTGACTGGAAAGGTCCTCTCCCTCTCTCTTTGTCTCTTTGGAAAATAGCAAATCAAAGAAAATTGGCAATAAACCATTCAGAATCAATTGGATTCAGGAGATGCAGGGAACAAGACGGACAAAATATCTTTGTGCCTTTTTCTGCCCCTGTGCCTAGGCCCAGCTACATGTGCCTGGCCCTCACATATGCTGATTTGGCTATCATCTTTTGGTTGATTGGTTTTTGCTTTGCTCAGTCTGTGCGCTGCAGCCACGATCCTACAGGCCTGTAACATCCTCCAGCTGCCTTTGTGCATTGGCTTGAAAGCTGTCTGCTTACCAGACATGCAATTTTCAATTTTAAAAAGCCCTCTTTATTCCCTAAATCCTGCTATTCTTGAGGTATTGGCCTTTAGTAAGATGTAAAAATTCCCCATGGGTCTTGTGATGGCTGAATTTTTGTGGTTTGGGGTTTTTTTAATGCTTTAATATTTCTGTGAATACAGGAAATGAATGAGCCACAGCCATGGTTTGCTTGCCTTTTTCACAGTGCTAGTTTTATTCTGAATATGAGTTGGAACAATGTTAAGAATTATTAGGAGCAATTACTTTCCCAGGTCTTTAAGCCTTCTGAGTTTAGCAAGCCAAAATTACAGGCTTCAGTTGCTGTGCAGCCAACCATATTTACTTTGCATGTGATAATTCAAATCCCAAGTTCTTTGTGCGAAGCAGGAGATCTTCTCCTTGTTTTGAAAACTCTGGATTATAAAACCCTTTTGTTTTTGCTCATGTAGGTTTATACATTCCAGGCCTGGTTTTCACCTGGTGTAAATTAATATCATTTCACCAAGCCCAGTGAAGCTGAGCTATACAGTTTTCTACAAGCTGACAATCTAATACCTGGAATTACAAAGCACAAAGCCCTGAAAATCACCACAGTAATTTCTCCTGATTTTGTTTTCCATTCAAAAAACTGATCTAAGCTTCAGTGAGAGGTCTGGCCTAAGTGTCAGAATTGCGACAAAATTAAAAACCAGAGAGTTTAACCAGATAATGAATTTTTCCTAGTGAATTTTCACACAGCTGTGGTTCTGGGCTAATTGGAGTTATGTATTTGCTGAGCTTATTCAGTGTTATTTTTGTCTCAGGACATGCAGGGTCATGAAAACAGATATTTAACTTCTGCTTACTCAGAGTGGTCCCCATACTTTAGGATATGAGTTGACAAATGGTCTCAAAACATTTCCATGCCATAATTTCAAAGCATCACTCAAGAGGTGCTAAGTCCTTAATTATTCAAGACCTCTAGGTCTTCTCATTCACATATATTCTCATCTTAACTCCCATCTTTTTGTTCCTCTATACTCCCTCTCCTGGCCTTTTCTTTCTTGGGTACCTTTTGCCAGCACACTGATATTATACCTGAAGATTGTGAGCATCTGCCCCTGGAAATCACTGGAATTGCACTGGTTCCCTTGCTATATGGGTTCTGTTAGACGAGAACCCGGAGCTCAGAATCACAGAACCACAAAGTCATTCAGGTTGTGAAATCCCTCCAAGACCATGGAGTCCCCCCTGTGCCCAATGCCCACCCTGTCCCCCAGCCCAGAGCACTGAGTGCCACCTCCAGTCCTTCCTTGGACACCTCCAGGGGTGGGGACTCCACCACCTCGCTGGGCAGCCCCTTTCAATGCCTGACCACCTTTTCCAGCAAGAAATTCCTCCTGATGTCCCACCTGACCCTCCACTGGCACAGCTGGAGGCTGTTCCCTCTCCTCCTGTCCCCTGTTCCCTGGGAGCAGAGCCCGACCCCCCCCCGGCTCCCCCCTGCTGTCAGGGAGTTGCAGAGCCAGAAGGTCCCCCCTGAGCCTCCTTTTCTCCAGGCTGAGCCCCCCAAGCTCCCTCAGGCCCTCCTGCTGCTCCAGCCCCTTTCCCAGCTCTGTTCCCTTCCCTGGACACGCTCCAGCCCCTCAAGGTCTCTCCTGTCATGAGGGCCCAGAACTGGACACAGCTCAGACAGTCAGGTCTGACAGAAGCAGTTGCTGAACTCCTGTCACCCATTCTTTAAATCTGCAAACCTGCTTTTTCACTGTGCTAAGAGCTCAGTGACGTCCTGGGTTATGGAGCATCTCTCCTCCTTCGTGGCTGGTAGTCAGTGTGTGGAGGTTACTACATTAGGACTTTCAGTCCCTTTCTGGTCCTTGAATGGCCTGACCCACAGCCTCCTGAAAACAACAAAAGTCATTTCATTAACTTCCTGGCCTTTGGATCAAGCTGTGTCAGCCTGCATAGGATGGTGCTGAAATAGAGCTTTTGAGAATTCTTTTTTTCTCCACTGGAAAATGTTAACACTTAGAGAAAAAAAAAAAAAAGAATTTGTGAACTTCTTTCTTGAGGAAAAATACTGAAAAAATTATTTCAAGCTGCTGATGTGTCAGCATTTTCTAATGAAAACAAAATGTACTGTGGTTTGAAATATAAATAACATAGGTAAAATGTTTAAAAGACAAAACAACCCAACACATTCTTGAAATAGTTGAAACAATGTTTCAGTTTTCCTCTTCTGGGAACACAATTTTGCCTTTTCATCCCAATTTTGGGGAAGAATACTTTGCACATCAAAAGTGCCTTTGCGTGCATGATGGCTGTTTTGGACACAATTTTACTACACAAAATCACCCCTCCAGAACTTTTGCCACTATACCATTTGCCCAGAGTGGCATTATTTAATGTGGTAATAAAAGGAATGAGAAAAGCAAAGCAGGAGAAATGACTGAGAGACATAATTCTAATTCCTAAATCTCTTGCAATCTGAAGAGAAATTTATCATCTTTATTTTTATCAGCCTGGCTACGCATTAACATTTCTCAATCCTTCTTCACATTTTAAATCTTTGAAGTTTGGCGTCATTTAAGCTACTCAGTTCTACATTCCTTCCAGAGAAATTATATCTTATCTGAGGAAGGATGACAAACACTGGATATCTCCCCTACGTGAGGTCTGAGCATCGCCTGGCAGAGCAGTAACACCTGCTTTGATTCACACTGTATCCCCCAGCTCACCTCCCACCAGCCTGGTTATCTCAGTCACTCCCAGCCAAAGAGAAGGTTGAGAAAGCTTTTGAGGATTGTTTCTGTAACAAGTGTTAAATTTTCTCTTCTGGTCAGACCGTGGGCTGTGTTGTTTGCACTTCCTCATGCTCACTCTTTTTCTCTCTGGGGCTTTTGGTGTTTTAAACATTCCCCGATTGTACCACATTTCTCTGTCCACTTATCTGGGCCCAGGTACACTAATAATGTAATGAAAAAGGATTTCTTCTCTATAGGAGCTGTTAAAAACTGATGTAAAGAGCTGAACAGAGGAAACCATTTGCAGTTCACAATAACAAGTTTTATTGGTCAATAAATCCCAGGAACTATACTGCTTTGTTTTCCTGTAGCATCTACTGGCCCCTTATTTATTAACTAGTGATTTCAAAAATATAAAGCACTTTTAATACCAGGGCCTGATACAAAACCTCTGGGTAATTCAGCAGATTTTGTGTTGGCCATTAATACAGATGAGTGCTGCTGCTGAGCCTTTATGGGTGCCAAGGAAGGCAGAAGTAGCTCTTCCTTGCCTTACCATCATTTCACACCCACTAATAAATATGACACAACAGAAGGGTTTTCAGGTAGCTCGTAGGCAGGTCTCCTGAATTCTGTGCTCAGCATTCACCTGTGTCCCAGCCTCCCATTTAAGCATTATAGTAGTTTCCTCTGCTGTTGCATTGTAACTGCTAATTCCCTGGCTCCATATACTTTCCATCCACATCTGCAGTGCTTTTCTGTATGCTTCAGCACTGAGAAAATGGACATTAGAGGCAGCAGACTGATTGGGAATTTCTTGGTAACATTTATTTAACTAGAAAAAGCGAGAAACAAAAAGAAGAAGTCAAAATCCATCAATATCAAAGCATTATCTGAGGAGCAGTGGCTCTTAACAAATTTCTTGTTTAAGAAACCAAATTGAAGTTTTCAGATCTCCCATTTCAAAAGGCTGATGCTATCATGCAATATTTTGATGGATGTGATGAAGAATTGGTGAGGCAAGTAGCTTCAGCATTTAAATTTGTAGATTTAGATTGCCACACACATGGCAAGTCTGATGCAATTTCACTGAGACCCCAGGCAGAATGTAGATATAAATCCACACTGCATTACTGCAGTACAGCTCTGAGAATATTTTAATTAAATTAGTGTTTCAGCAATAAACTATTAAACCAATCTCAGAGTTATTATTCAGGTAAAATATCACACAGCAGAAAGACTCCAGGATGTTATGACTAGTGCAGCTTATAATGATTTACTGGGCAATAGTAATATCATTCAGTTCTGCTGTTTGTTTGGGGTTTTTTAATGCTGTTGCCCTTGTGGCTGCAGTGAAAGTTGGCTTTGTATTAATAGGCAATATATTTAATTCTGGTATCCTGCTTAACTTCTCACCTGTGTTTTGTCCCTCATTCTTTTTCTTTAATCTGTATGATTGATACATTAAAATGAGATAAATAATCCTTGTCACATTGTAAGCTCCTAGTCTTCTTTGGGTGTGTTTGCCTTTCTCAGAAAGGAGATAAATTCCTAATTATTTTAGTTTTAATTATTTTAGGTTGACATGTCCTTTTTCTGAAGAGAATGGAACATATGGAATGATAGCAAATTATGGGGGGGTAGAGATGGAGGAGTATCACCTTGGACTTCTTAATTCATCCAGCTCAGACAGAATCACTGCAGGATACCAACAGTTACTTATGGAACCAATTTGCTGTTGGTGTCCTGTGTGCCCCTTTTACCATCTGAGTGTCTATTAGGGAATAAAAAAGACATTCCTTAGCACAGGGAAGGTTTAAAGTGCAGACCAAAGTGGCTGTGCCAGCTCTATGTCACTAGGAGAAAAATGGAAGGAAGTGTAGAAAATAGGATGTCAAAAAGAACAGATGTTGCTAATGAAACATTCACGCTAACGGGGTCTGTGTCCTGGCAGAGCTTTACAGGAGCCGAGTGATCTCAGAAATGCCTTCAATGCTTTGCACTTGTGTTCAGAATTGTGTTATGAGGGTGATGATACTTAACTCCCATTGACAAGCACTTTTGGCTGAAGTGTTGCAGTAACATTAAATATTAGGTGGATGAGGACTGTCAGAAAACTATTCTGCTCCACTGGCCCCTCGGGGCACGTCCTGAGTTCTGAGGGGCTGCAATCCTTCCTGGAGAACTCCCCAACTCCCTAAAATCTGCTGGGGAGTTCTTTGGTTTTAGAACTGAGATCCAGTGTGGAGGAAGGTGTGTCACCAGCTCAGTGTCTGTGCTGGTTTGCAATGACTGAGAAAAGATCTCCACTCAGACAGAACAAACATTTCAACTCCTGTAACATGATGTGGGATCCCAGTTTGGCTGCTGAGATCCAGAGACTTCAGCTGCCCCTGGTGTGGCTTCCTGCTCTCTCTGGCTTATTCCTCAGGATGGATTTGTTTGAAGGGGTTTGGTTTTTTGAAAATGAATATGCTCAAATACAAACAAGTCCCAAAACCTCAGAGGCTGTCCCAAAATGGAGTTGGTATCATCTGATCAGCATTACCCACAACTGTTCCCCACTCCCTGCTATTTCTATGCTTTGGAACAGATGATTCAAAAAGAGAAGAGGAAAGGATTTAATTGCTGTTTTGCAATTTTAATGAATTAATGCCATTTCTGTTCGTCTTCTATTTACTTTCACAATGTAAGGCAGAGTTCTAATGCCAAGAATTAATTTCATTCCGAGCAGAAAAAAAGACACTTCATTAATACTGAACTGTTATTGCTGGCATATGGGCTGTTGGTTAATGCCTGCCATTCTCAGCAGAAATCCTCACAGCTTTTTACACACAGGAGCAAGGCTGTCATTTCAAAAGTAACTAATTCTCGTGGAATTTCTGTAATTTTGATGTGGGTACTTGAAGAATAGTTAATTTTTGGAGCATCAAGGTTTGGAATTTTCCATAATTCAGGTCTTCGATGATCTAGGTAACAGACTAAAATTAAGCCCCATGGCTTCTTATAATTACTACTCATTTTCCAGATGAGAAGAGGTGTAGGATCAAGATACTTGAAGCATATCTACATTAAGGACATTATATCCATAATTCAATATAATTGAAACAATGAGATTGGCATAAAATCAAAGATTCTGAATCACTGAAGGTGGTCGTGTTCCTATCTGAAACATTTGGAATAGCAATTCTCTCCAATGAGGGCTGTCTTTGCCTTAAAAACCTGGAGTTAAGTTCTGCTTGTAAGAAACAAAATAAGGGAAATGCTAAGGAATATTTTAATATTTCTTTTCCCAATTTAGAAATATGATTAAATGGTTGAAGATGACAATTATCTGATAGCTCACTGGAGACCAAAATGAACTTTTGACAAAAATATTTGTCTCTTTTTTGCCTGTTTCTACCAAACAAAAATTTCCTAAACACAGAAAAATTATGTCAGAGAGTATGCCATAGTAAAATCATAACTAACACTATGAATTGCCTCATATAGTAATATGTTGATATATACACACATCATTGATAAACACATATATAAGTATTTAAGCATAACTGCCTCGGTTGCATTAACTGTAATCTCTCTGTAAATGCTCCTTGATACCAATTTAGCAAAACCTGTCAATAATCTGATATAAGATAAGCAATTAAATCTGAGGATGTTTTTATAGGGATTTGCAGAGAATTACATGTTTATACACTGCTTTTAATTAAAACAGTGCAATGACACAGGTAGGCCAGCTGTGTGGTTTTGAAAACACAAGTATATATAAATTGACTGGTGTAAAATAGACATTTATATCATAGAATCATGACTAATTTTAACCTTTTATTCCCATTGTCATGTCCTACTGTGTGCAAATGTTTTACCCAACTCTTTTACTCCTGCTATGGATGTAAGTTGCAGCTTGGCTACCTGATGTTATTCTCCCTAACAATTTTTTCTGCATCATTTAACTTACCAAAAATCACATTGCCACCAACCTATCTTTCTAGTTGTTCATGAATCTGTTTGCTCTTATTTTTTTTTTGATTATTAATAATCAAAGTAGTTTCAGTTTTACTACAGAAATTCACATTTTTCTTTGGTGATATTTCTTTACCACCTGCCCTCTAAATATCTTACTCCTCCACAATAATTTTCCTGCATAATATCTGATTCCAGTCTTTAAAACCTGACTTTTTAAGGATCTAATGTCTGTGCTTGTGCTATGGCACTTGGAAAACCCTCAGATACATCTCTGATCTGAGGGTATCAGGTTATCTACAGACATACACAGCTGGTTGTCCTGATTCCCCACATTGGTCAGCACACACCTACATATAGAGAAGCTTTAGTTACCTGTGCAGCATCCTGATTCTGCATCCAGACACCCTAAGAATTCACATCTGTCCCCCCACATCCTTCTGAGGTGGTTCCTGCCATCCCATAGGAGTGGTTTGTCCCTCATGTAGCTGCAGGGACATTGTACATTTCCCCTATATTAATATTTTTTTCCTTATATCTTGACCTCTAACTGGTTTAATTTTACACTTCTACTTAAATGGTTTATTTTAAACCCTTTCAGGATAGATTCCTTTTTTTTTGGATGGAATAGGGGTTTTAGGGACTGTATATCCTCAGATAGGGAGGAATGAGAGCAGGATTCCCTATTTTCTCCAATTTTTCTCCAGGGGACATTCAAGTTGGACATGAGGAGGGATTTCTCCGTGGAAAGGGTGTTCAGGCACTGGAAGGGGCTGCCCAGGGAGGCGGTGGAGTCCCCACCCTTGGAAGTGTCCAAGGAAGGAATGCCTGTGGCACTCAGTGCTCTGGGCTGGACAAGGTGGGAATGGGGCACAGGGAGGGACTCCATGGGCTGGGAGGGCTTTTCCAACCTGAGTCATTCTGTGACTTTCAGGAAATCCACCTCAACAAATAAAAAACATTGAAGAGGAAGTCCAGAGGTTGGTAACAGGAGAATACTACAAGTAGTAGGTAGCTTTAGTCAATTGACAGAGGAAAAGCAGAAGAGAATATGCACCTTTAGTAAACAAAATGGCTCAGCTCAGCTCAATATTTAGATTTATCAGCATTATACTTCCTTGAAGTGCAGGGAGTGAGGAGCATCACTTGCTTTGTTTCTTACACTGGCAGGTTCTTTAGACAGTCTCAGCTTGTGGTGTTTTTCCTCTGGTCACATACATGCTGAAGCACGTTTGGTGTAACAGGATGAAAGAAAAGTCTCTGAGTCTGAAGTAATGCCATTGATTTCTAATGACATCAAAATCTAGTCTGCTTTCATCTAAAAGCAGAACAATGAGTTTGGCACAGCAGAGAAATACAGCAGTCAACATAATTTAGGAGAGTATGTTAATTTTAGCAATGTTTACCAGAAATTAAGAAGGAGTTACAGATAGGAGGATTCAGATTCTCTAAAACATCAAGAATTCCTCAGTCTTTTCAGGAGCCAAAACACTGAGCTGCATATAACAGTGACCTACTACTACATCAAACCCCACAGTGGTGGTTAAGATAAGGATGGTTCAGGGGGGAATAAAAGGCAGAGATATTTTGTTCCCAGCACTGATAAAACACACTGAAATTTTATGCAGCATTTAACTTTAACATGTAACACCCTAAACAGATATATTTTTACCTGTTTCTATTGTTCCACATTAATATTTCAAGGAAAATCTATTATTTTCTCACATAAACATTAACAAAGCAATAAGCAAGTATTTGACGTAGACTGAGTAATTCCAGATCATTGAAAATGAGTATACTTGACTTAGTCCTCCATGTAAATCTTTCATAACAGGGTCAGATGTTTAACTAGAATAAATCCATACTGAACCCATAAAGGATTTATATCCCTTGTGGCCTGCAGACCACTTTTGCCCTATATTTTCTCATATATAGCTTGCTCAGAACTTGAAAAACGTGCAGGCATTGCTGTGCATGGGAAAGATAAGAACAAATGCTTAAAAGAAACAAGATAACATGGCATTATTTATTAATACTTAATGTGAGGTACAGTGGTGGTCTCTAACTCAACTAGGCCATAGGACTTCTTTAAGTTCACGTGCTTGAGAAACTCTTGGCTGAGTCAGGGCTTGGTGCTAAATGCCTTTGTAAACTCCTAAAACTGTTACTAGGGATTAATGGACAAAACTCACTGCACTGCGTTTATTATGAAAAGCATAAGTTGCATTTTCTAGTTTCATTTGTCAATTTGCCTGCTTTTCCCTATGAAGAAAAAGCAGATTTATTGTGAGCTGAGGGCCCAGCAGGCTGCAGTTCCCCTGGCAGGCTGTGCCAGCCCCATCTCGCTGAGCAGTCCCAGCATCCCGATGCCAAGCTGCTCAAAGAGTTTTCTAGCTGTAGCACCTGCCTGCAGATTGATCAAGCAGTTGTGTCACAGTCAGTTCTGTGGTTGGAGGGATAATGGGCTGTCTGTGCTGCTGGGCTCTCCTGAATGCCAATTCCTTTTGACAATTCCACAGGGATTTATCCACCTTCACCATTCTGTTCTGAAGGCTTCACTGCAGCCCACCTTTGGTCTGCAGCTCTGAACCCACCCTGTCCACAGCTGGACAGTGCCTGTACCTGTGACTGTGGGTTGCTGCATTTTTTTGCCCCATTCCCTGTTTAAATAACAGTAGCACAGTCACACCAGACCCTTTGTAATCATCCTGTCACACATTTGCTCATTATTCCGGGCCACAGCAATTTAGCCACCTTCCTAATATGAATATTTCAATGTTTGTAGCTCTGAATAACATACGGGGGAGGGGGGAGAAACAAACGAAATAAAACATCCCTTTCTTCCTCCCAGCTCTTTTTTATAGTTGTAGCTGTAAGAAGAATATGAATTAGGAACTAGAAGCTAAGATTTTTTTCCCTCTGACTCACCAGGACTGAGGACGTAATAAATATGATGAATTTATTGCATGTGAGGTATGGGTTCTGATTTTTATCTTCTCTCTGCATGAAACCAATCTTCTCTGAAAGGACATTTGAATTGAAGAAATAGAGGACAAATATAAATATGGGTGGGGGTTAAAACTCTCAGTGTAGGTGTGAAATCATAAACCATTTGACCAAAAAAAGTCATTATGTTGTTTCTGCTGCCAGCTTGCTGAGCTGATACACCAGAGTTTCCCAAAAGATAAAGGAAACAGTATGTGAAACAGTGAAAAATTCTGAAAAATGACATTCATGTAGTGCTAATTTTATTGCATTCTTTTGTAGTGAAGTCACTCTTCAGTGCTTTCATTTTTCCCTCCCAGATTCACAGATAAAAGGACTATTTTCAGACAAAGGAAATTGCTATGAGAGTACATGTTGTATTTCTGATTCCACAAGATGTGCACATGTACATGTTTTCAAGGATCACGTTGGTTTAATAGTAACAAAGCCTTAGGGGCTCATAGAATGCACATCCTATTTATTCTGAGGTTAAACATTTTCCTGTCAAGCTGCAGATAATGGTTAATATACTGCAGTAAGTGCAATCTCATTATACATTCCTGTGATTTCAATTATTAACATCCTAATATTTTCTATTAATTTTTAAATATTCAGGGTTTGAATGTAAATCATTGTATGCTTCTGAATAGATTTTTCATATTAATTATTTAATCTTTGTTACTGTACCAGTATTTTATTATGTGCAGTTCAGTCTTCCTTGCTAAAAAAAAACCCAAAAACCAAAAACCCCACAGACAAGGAAGCTTTGAATTTAGACCACCTCTGGATAGAACATGCATCCATCTGTTCATGCACAGCTCATGCACACAAGGTCTTGTATACATGTTGCTGATTTTGTAAATAATAGCAAGTTTTCTAATCTGTATTTATTACCAATGAACCAGGAACTGACATCTGGATGATTCGTGTGTGACAGTGTGTGAGCAAGAGACTGATGTTTAAAAACATTTAATGTCTCATTGACTTAATGACCAAGAAGGAGACCAAAAGGTCTCTTTTGGACCTAGATCAGGGTTTGAACCTAGATCTACAGAAAGATGAGAGCAGGGGAAATGAAAAGTCTGAAACATAGTATCCCAGATTACATCTTGAAATATGACATGAGCTGGGAGTGGGAAAAGGCTGCAATAGCTCATGGGTACTCTAGCTCTGCTAACCTTAGTCTTCCACATAACATTCAGGTTTGATTTTGCATGTGGATCTGTTTCTAAATATATATTTTTGAATAGTAATTAAGGGACATCCTATTATCTATCATAAACCATAGTAGCCTCTTCAGTCAATGGAAAGAACAGGTGTCTTCATCTAAGATAAATAGATCATAGATCACAGAATGATTGTTCTATTCTATTCTATTCTATTCTATTCTATTCTATTCTATTCTATTCTATTCTATTCTATTCTATTCAAGATAAATGTCTGAATCAGAGGGACCACAGAAAGAAGTTGGGCATTTGACCAAAAACAGACCCATAATTTGTTTAACGATCAAATTGGAAATAGCCAGAATATATTCCATGTGAAATGTAAAAGGACTTGGGCTTTTGCAAAAGTGTGTGGTATCACTGCCAGGTTCCTTGCACCGTGGACACAGTTGCTATCATTTGTGATTTGCATGATGTTGCTCTAGCAGAGATCAGAGGACTCTTTTTGTCCTCTTTGGTGTCTTAGGGTGTCCTTTCTCCCTGACTCCTGTCCCATTGTCTGCCCACTGACCATGACATTCACTTCTCCCTTAAACTCCCTTTTTTGCCTTCTCTGATGTCCTATTTACACAGATTCCTTTTGTTCTTATTTTGTTTCCTCTGTGACTACTAATGACGGGAAAGAAATTGTATTTATCTAGTTTTGCTCTGTGGATGTACTCCAGAAATCTGACTGAAGCCAGTGAGATCACTTACACGCCTGAAATACAACACATACCTAACAGCTTTAATGAACTTTGAGTCAGTCTCTCTCTGCCTTTCCTTTCATAGTATGTTTCTCTCCTTTTATACAGCTTCAGGAGACATATTTGTGGCATTACAGATGCTTGATAATGATTACAGAAGTAGTAAGAATAAGCAACAATAATTTGGGTTTCTAGGCTGTGCATTTTATGCTCATTTAAATTGACATTTCTGTTTAATAAATCTCTGCACATGAATCTCTGAAAAGCTGTAGTGAGAGTCCTTAAGCAAGGAGGTTACCTGCCACAAACCCCAGGCAATCAGTGCCACCAGAGCATTTCAAGTGAATCCAGTGCCAGTATTCCAAAGCCTTCAACTTATTGCCGATGCAACTGATGTTTGGATAAAACCCTGTATTGAGCCTCTTTATTTATGCCATAGATGAACTACAATTAATATGCAAATACAGACATAAAACTAGATTTATCACATGTGGCTATCTGTACTAGCAATCAGACTTCACCAACCCCTCCCTTTTGAAAGTCCCTCAAGTTACTTTCTTCATGTTTTATTTTCTCTCTAACCTCAGCTACCAAGCAGGCAGCAGACTTCCCTGGCCCCTCTGGAATTCACACCATTAGGAGGCATAGCAAATTATGATCCACTTAGCTACTGAGCAAGACAACATATTGGTGGTTTGTTTACAAATATCTCTTCTTTCCACTGTTTTTAATATATCTAAGTTTAAGGGTTTATGTATTACATATTATATATAAATATTATATACTTATACATGTAAGTTTATAGTCTTATGTAACCAAATTATTAGACCAGTAGTAACAAAGATTCATAGTAAACTTTTTTTAGTCACCTGTGACAGAAGCACCTGCCCAGAACTTGTAGAATGTGCCAGGTGACGTGTTTGCTATTTTTGCCAGACTTCCTTGCCCAGTTCTGCAACTGCTCATCAGGCAGATTTTCTTTTTCACAGAAGAAATAATCAACCTCAAAATAACCCACCCAAAAGCCAGAATGTTCACTGAGCAACTGCAACTGATATAAACCTGAAAACTGTAGGTCTGTCCTTCACTCGTCTGTAAGTTGCAATATTTATATGCCACAGAGATCAAGGTGGGCATGGTTTGAACCAATTAAGAGAGTAAATGTCACAACTGAAAATGTGAACAGGCCCTTTCTGGCACTGAAAGGAGGCTGCACCCCAAACCTGCCCTACTGAACACCGACTGAAAATCAAATGAGCAGCTTTACCCCACTGTTGTTGTTATTAAGAATGCAGTAAAAGCAATGAAGAGTAGGACTCAAAGTGAGAATTTAAATATATGTCTGTCTGAAAGGTTCCTGCATCTATAGAGGGAAAACTCCTAAAAGAGTAAACATGGGGGTAGCTGGAATATACAGGAACTTTAAACATTACTTATTTATTTAGCTGTCACAATGATAACTCACCTGAGTTGGTTTGTCTCTGCTTGGAGCTGGGCTAAATCAGCCAGTCTCAGTCCCAGCATGATTTTGGTTTCTTTTTTCCCCATTCATAGTCCCTGGATTTGCAGGCCTCAGTCAGGATTTGATAAAAACCTTCCCTCTTCAGCTGAAGATGCATGTCTTGCTTATCTCTCATATTCACATGTGTGAATGATGTTAGCAATGAGAACAAAAAAGTGTTCATTAATTTTAAGCATAATACGCAAAGAAGTTTGAAAATTCAGATTTTTTCAAATATTTTTGAATGTACACATTTCCATCTATTTTTGAAACCTCTTGGACTACACAATTTTTGTTTGAATAACCAGCTTACCTCAACTATAACTATAAAAGCAGAAAGGAAAATAACAGTCTTGAAAAATCCATTATTCTATCTATCCATTCATGTCTGGATTCTCTCAGAGACTTATCCCAGACTGAAAGTTCAATGACTGTTCCCCGAATTATCCAAACATAACAAGCTTTTCCAGGCAGTGCTACTGTGAGGTTGCTCACTCACCACCACCCTCACCACCAAGTTTGCTGTTTTTCTCACATTTTGTAAGAAAAAAAAAAACGTGTATGAATTGTACCAAACCCTGTATTAAGTAGTACCAAACCCTCTCTGAAGTGGTACCAAACCCTGTATGAAGTGGTACCCAGTTCCCCCAGAGTTCTGATCTGCATTTATTGCTTGCTTACAGTTCCCTGAGAATGAGAGACACTCAGGTCTAGATTGGTGATGTCCAGGCCCTTTTCCGCTTCTGAAATGTAATTCCCACAAAGCCTGGCTGTAATTCTGTGGGAATGGGTCAGGAGCAGGTGAAGCAGTAGCAGTGAGAGCTGGTCCTTTGCAGGCTCCCTCTGAACTGGCTGAGGATGATCCTCTGCTGGGCTCAATCTTTGCTGATGTTTCCTGGGATGTCCCTGCACTCCAGCCTGACTAGTGGACCTGGGAAGCTGCAGGTTGACATTGGAAATATCCTTGTCCATTCATGGCACATCCAGTGGCAGGGGAGGAAGCCCAGTCTGTGCCAAGCCACAGAACTCCTTGTTCCTGCAGGATACACGGCAAGTAGTGCTGTGCCAAGGGGGATGTTGGGTGGATGCTTGGATGCTGTAGCATCAAAGATAGAGTCTGGCCTTTTTGTTTTAACCTTGGAGAATTATTCCAATAATGATTAAATTAATTAAGCTTTTATGGCTCTAGCTCTTAAGTTATGAACTTGTTTCCAACCTGCAGCCCCATAGATCAGAAGGGTTGAAGTATTCTAGTAACTCTGCAGATCCTATCAGTAATTTTCAAAATTTATTACATTTGGAAAGAATCTATTAAAAATACAGATAAAATCATTCACATCAATGCCTTTTTATACCATCACCCTACTGTCTTTCTGCTGCATTAGAAAAATGGATCATTTCTGTGACAAAATGAGAAGCTAAATTATTGTGCTCAGCGTAAAGATGTTGGCAGGTCTGATGTGTGCTGGATTTGAAATATTTATTGTCCTGCCAGAGCAATCCAAAACCAAACAGTTTTACAGATAATTATGCCCCCTGATTATATGCAAAAGGCACCCATTTCTCCTTCAGTGATACTATACACATATGGATCTTCTGCTAAGAATAATCAAGTTTACACTCATCTGTTAAGGAGAGCCAGAGCAACAAGCTCCTCTCATCTCCTTTACAAGCTGGACAAGTCCTTTTTCAGATCAAGCTGTTATAAATTAAAGCACTTCTCTGAAATCATAGTACTTTCTATGACATATGTGAGAATGCAGAAAGCAGTTTGGAAAAGAGAGAGAAACCTAGAGGGGCTGGAAGAAAGCCAAAATGATAAAGAACAATAAGTGGGCTTGCTGGTCTGTTGATCTTGGATTCTCCCCAAGTATCATTTTTTTTTATGAGCTGCTGGGGGTTTTTTGTTGTGTTTTGGTTTGGGGGTTTTTTTCCTTTTTTTCTCCTTCTTTCCCCCCATCTTTTTCCATCTTTCAAGACAAGGACAAGAGAAAGACAGCAAGGCAGTGCAGTAATTTTAAAAGGAGGATAAATAGGAATGAAAACAGGGGTGTTTATTAGTAGAGGAAATTGGTTTACAGCTTCAAAAATTTAAAACAGGCAGATCATAGTGCACAGATTATGAAGTGTTAGACTGTGCTGTTCAGGAACCTGGACAATCTACTTTGCAGTGCAAAATGTACTTATACAAGCAGGGAGTGGATTTAATAGAAAGTTAGGGAGTGCTTAAATAAACTGGTCATACAGAATAGCTGAGGTTGGAGGGAGCCTCTGGAACTTCTAGTCTGGCCTCTGCCCCTCAAAGCAGCATCAACAAAAGCAGGTGCTCAGAACCTTGTCCAGTCTCATTTTGAAGTTCATAGTGCTGGACAAGATGCATCCAAAGACAGTGATGTCACTGGAAGGTTGGTCTCATCTTTGAAAAGTAGTGGCCATCACGGACTAGGAAAAGTCATATCCATCTTCAAAAGAGGTGAGGAGAGTCTGCTGTATCTCAGGTCTCAGTCCAGCCCTGAGCAAGGCTCCTGGAAAGCACTTCCAGGCATAGGAAGGAAAAGAAGGTTGTTGGTATCACTTGGCAGGGATTTCCCAGAGCCAAACCATGCACGACCAACCCGATTGCTGCCTGCAGGGAAACCACTGCCTTGTGGCTCAGGGTGGAGCAGTGGATGGCTCTGATCCTGGACCTCAGCCAGGCTTTCAGAAGGAGTCCTTTAGTATCTCTGTAGTCAAACTGAGAAGTTATGAACTGGATAGCACAGCTCCAAGGGCAAGGACGGGGCTGGACAAAGCCCTGATCTAACATGCAAGTTGACTCTGCTCTGATGCATCATATGGAGTTCCACTGGAGTTCCAGTCTGGCATTCTGGGTGTTTCCCTTGGCATTTTGAAAACACAAAAAACATTATGTTTTGAAGGACTTGCCAGCTAAATTTTTCCCCTGAAGTTTTGCTGCATTATATATCTGATTTCCATGCATCCAACTTTTGAATTTATTATTTTCATCTTTCCAAAATATAGAAGCAATATTAAAGTGTCTCTAAAGCCCAGTGGATTTAACAAAAGTAAGTTAGGATGATTAATGAAGACAATTAGCTCTCTATTAAAAAGTTACAGAAATGAACTAAAAAGTTATTATTTCACTTCAATTTTTTACTTCTCCTTTCACTTAATGCACCTGCTGCTTCTATGACAGGAGCTAAAACAGTGAACGAGGCTAAAGAAAGACATATTGCAGAGCACTTCATCAGGGAAATATATTTCAAGTTCTCTCATTGTTGAAGCTTTAGAATTCAGTTAATTCATGTGAGTACCTTTGCTTTTTCAAACATGGAGACTTGATATCTAATGATACTGACACTAAATGAAAATTCCTATGGTTTTGGTTTTGCAAACAAGATAACTGACTAAATCTCAAAAGGAGAACTTTGGGGTGTCTGCAGGGTAAGGTTGGAGAAGCTGTTTAGAAATGATAATCAGACTGGTCTTGTCCCCAAAAGGAATGTCTGCTAAGCTCAGGTACACATCTGGCTCCCTATCAGGTATTTAAGTAATTCACTAACAGCACCAAACCAATATTCTTTATTTTGGAACGGGGAGCTACTATTATTTCTATTTTACAAATAGAAACCAAAGCAGAGGAAATATTTAAAAAAAAAAAAAAAGGCAAGAACAAAAAGCTGAATAGCAACCTCCTCAATTTCAGATGACTTTTTCATGCTTTAGTGTCTTTTCATAGGTTTTTTGCTAGACCATAGTCTCAGCCAGAAGGGTAATCCCTGTATGCCTTGTGCATGAATAATGTACCTTTTAATAACACTATGAAAGTATTAGAGCTGCTTTAATCTTATTCCCATTTCAATCAGAACTGGTACCTGGCATGGTAAAACACTCCCTCAAAACTTTTATATATAGCTTATAGAAGCTTAACTTTGCAGTACAGTTCAAAAAAAAAAGCAATTAGCTGCTTATTATTTAATGGGTGACTGTCAATGTCCTGCAAGAATTAGAGCCCAGATCGGTGTCTGCAGGAAGCACACCAGGTTTGCAACTTCCAGCCAGTGAACTTGGAGATAGTGCCATTTTCTGCTATTTCACAACTGCAATCAGGTACTAAATACAACATCACTGGGTTTTACAATGCAAATACAGTCGTCTCTACACAGCGTGTTCAGTGCAAATGTCCTCAAATGCATAAAATGAAGCACAGGGAACAAAAAATATGCACAATTTGTTACACAGAGCATGGAAGGGGTGTTTGCTCAGGCAGACTCTGAGCACCATCTGGGAGACAAGTGTTTAGTTTTGCAACAGATTGCACAATTTCCATGTAGAATCTGGAGAAAAGCTCTAAATGCTTTAATAGATAGTTGATTTAACATGTGTTTAATCTTTGTTTTGTGTTGTCTTAAAGGCTATGCATATGTTTTGAATGACAGAAGTAGTCATTAACTTATTACAGTGCTCCTCCCTTTGCACAGTTTGCTTTCTTTTCTATTCTTCTCTTTGTGTGTGTCTGTGTTCATGCAATATTTCACCTTACAGAGCTGGTTTTCCCTGCACATGGTAATTAATCTTAGTAAAAGCCAAGCATCTACTGCATATGCATGCCCCTTGATTGATTAGATTAAAAATTTAATGTTACAGTTCATACATTAGCAATATTTCAATATAACATATACCAAGGGCTCCACTATCAATAATAAAAATACTTCAAGAACAACATGAATTAACACCTGAAGCATAAAGAATGACCTTGAGAGAGTGAAATGCTTTACCTGACTTAGAATGTTTTTAAACTGAGCACAGTGTTTGTGTGCTAAAGCAGCTCTAGCAAGCACTGCCCTTCAGCACAGGAATATTTCTGATAAAGAATTTCTCACTTGGAGCATTTTAGAAGTGGTGTAATGTCGAGATACACTGCATTTGCTTTTAGGCTCCTTTTTTTCTTGTACCCAACTAAATACATCATCTGCTACACAACAGGAAAAAGCTGTACATTGAAGCTTTTTTCAATTTTCTTTTTGCACAAGTTAATAAAAACATTGAAAGGCATAAACTTGAGAATTCACTTTATTAGGACTAGGAGCATAGAGAAAGAAATATAATAAAATGAGTCTAAAAAAGACACGCTGTCTTATGTGACATTGTTATGACAAAATGAAATACCAGCTTTCATTTGGATATCTGTTCTTCTGTATCCAAAAGCAAAATTACATCAAAATCCTTCTGCACTGATTGACTTGTAATGCAATACAGTGCAGCATCTTTGAACCCTAAGCAATGATAATGCTTCCAAACCTGCTATAAACTGGGTCAACTGTACGAAGAAATTGTAAAAAATGATGCAGTAATTCAATTTAGCACTGTGTGAAAACTGCACAATAGCAGGATTAAAGGATCTGGAAATGAAGACAAGTTGTTCATTATTAACTCCTTAAATGTTGTTCCTTCTGCTTTTTCTGGAATGTCATTTATTTCTAGCTTAGGATTGTAATTTCCGTGTCATGATGCAGTGGATACCTTCTATATTGCCTCTCTGTATGAGCACATTGAAGTTTCCCCAAAGGCTAAATAAAGTTTATGAAATAAGTCAGCATTCACTATTCATTTTTTCCACATAGGTAACAAAATAAATTAGAAAGAGAAAGCATTATTCCATCATATATAAGCTGTAGCATATATAAAACAGAGTCAACTTTAAGGAAAATAAAAGGGAAATAACAAGCTGTTTAAGTGGCCAAAACAGCATTAAAATAATAATAAAGAAGTAACGATAAGGCTGCAAATGAAAACTGTTTGTATGTGGAAGAGCTACCATTTGTACCTTGCCTAATACAGTCATTTAAACATCTGGCATCTTGTGCAACGTGATAATTTTATAGACATAATTTCTTTATGTGCTTAAAGAGGCCTTTTTTTTTTTTTTTCCTTCCTTGGACTATTGTGTGCTGTGTGTGCATGTGACTATGTTTGGGATCAGCATGTGTAAGTGCCATGGCCATTCTTGCAGCAGGAAGCTCAGCCTCTGCCCTGGTGTATAACAATAGCACTCCATGCTGACGATTCCCAGAATCCAGTGCTCAATTCAGAGGCAGCGTCAAAACGAGTAACAGTTGAAGAGAAACCAGCCTGGGATGGATGATTTAAAGAGCTGGGTAAAGCCTAAAGATGAAAAAAAAATAAAAAAAATAAACTAAAGAAATCCTGCTCCAGGGGAGCAATTGTACTTTAGAGTATGAATCTATAAAAAAAAAAAAAAAATCCTCCTCTGAATTCTTTACTTTGAGAGCTTAGACAGCTTCAATTAAATTCAGTCTGGACATCTAAAAATAAAGCTTATAATAGACAGAAGTGTGGTCTTACTTCTGCTATGGAAAATTGCCTTTCTTCCAAACTGTTACATGTTTGACAACACTCATTTTTTAACTTAATCTTATTCTTAACTGGCAGAGGTTCGATGGAGAATTCTATTTGGCACTTAGTATTTTTGCCTAAATTGTAAGATAGTGTAGTCCAAAATGCATGTTGTGATGGTAACCAGTGATCCAAATCAAGGGATGTGCTGGATCTTCCTCTTCTGCTCTGCACCTGCCTGAGGTTTTCCTGCCCAAGGGAAGTGCCCTGGGTCCTGGGATGCAGGCAGGACTGGGGACCTTGTTCTGCAAAGGAGCCTTGGGTCCCCCTGATTCAGTGTATCCATGGCACTTTCCACAGCTGGAACTGTCACTGCTTGGCCACTGTGGCATGGTGGGAGAAAAATCATAACAATCTAAAATAAATTATTAGCCTGAGTGATGATCAGCATGGATGTTATTACCAAGAAGTCTCAAGCCTAAGTTTAGTACTCAGCTGCAACTTACTGTAAGTGTTTTAATGAATTTCCAGTTTCTTTTCCTTTGCTTCCCTGGCTCAAATAGCAGCAGGAATTACAAGGATTACTACTCCCTTTTGTACTCACAGTTACATGATCCCAGAGAACAGAACCCTGATGATACATCACATATTTCTGCATCATTTTGTGTGCAGATCTGGTGATACAAGGGATGTGGCCTGAATCATCTTGTTTCACCTTGCACCATAATTCACAGTAAAGTCTTTGGTCAATGAGCTCACCTGAAATAATAGTGTTGGGGTCATTAAGTCAGCATGAGATGAAAGACAGTACCTGAGCATAGAGAAAAGTATTCATACAAGGAGAGTTCACTTAATGTCACAACAGGTGTCATAAGCAGAAGGTATTTTAAATGTTGTGACAGAACAGTTTGTTTTGAGAATAAAGACAGAGAAGAGGGATACATTCATTTAACTGTGTCAATAATTAGGCAATTAATGCTTTCTCTATCTGGGGTTCAAAACATAAGTTCTTTTTCTTCAGAAGTGGTTGTACATTATGAGTGGAGATTTACCTTTATGTTAGGAAAAAGGAAGGATGTGCAATTTACCAGGTTATTTTTATTTAAAAAGTCTAAATATTTAATTATATAATGGAACGTTGACTGAGAGAGTAAGGTAAACTTTAAAATCAGAGTGGGAGCAACATTTTTCCAATAATAATAATAATAATCTAGATTATATTTGTGAGATAAATTTATAAATCCCTTATGCTGTTTGTTTTCTCATTTTTTGCAGTTTTCTCAGCTTGGATGATGACAATGATTCAACCATTATGTTTGTTTGTAGTCAATCTCATGTTTAAGTTACGGGAATTTGCAAGCAGAGGTTTCATCCTCTGGTAGAGTGCTCCATTTGTGGAGGACAAAAATCAATGATCCCCTTGCTCTCAGATTTTTTCAAAAGGTTTTTTTTTGGTGAGTGGGGTTTTTTTGTGTTGATGCACAACTGCACTTCTGGAACTCCCATAATTCCACAGTGACTTCATGGTAATTTTCAAAGCATCCTGAAACTCAGTTTCATACCTGCAGCATTTAACTGGCTCTATACAAAATCAGCATGCACAGGTAATTGCATGAAACTTGGATTAGCTAAAGCTCTAGGTACAATGTCTACCAGAGCATCAGATTTCTATCATGACCATGCAGCAAGGAAAACTTCCAGATTTCAAGTTCACAGCGTGAAAAGGATGTTTGTGCTAAGTCAGATAGTGCAGCAGAGAGCAGTTCTGCATGGACTGGACCATGTGAGCAGAGGTACATGGGGATTAATTTGGAAAGGTAATCCATGGCCTGATCAGCAGAAGATTAAAATATTTGGAGTAAAATCCCATGGGGCACAGCAAAATGAGGAATGGAAATTACAGCAATATACTCCCACTTTTCATAGTTTATTCATTTATTCATTTGCTCATCTTTACCACCGTGCTTGTGAAAGCAAAATGCAGTTTGCTTTTATGCCTACCTTGCTGTACATCAGTGCTTGTTTCTCAGTAGGAATAATATGCATTTTAGGGATAGGATCCAATATCTGCTGAAATCAAAAGAGAAGTTTGTATTGATCTCCAGCTTATTTGAACCAGGTCCAGATCAGGCAAATAAGTGATACGTTCAGTGTTTGTGAGTGAAGTAACACACGTCAATTAACTGTGCCACAGCTGGCTCCTGGCAGAGCCTCTGCTGAGTGATTGCCAGTTGCTTTTGGGAGGCATGAACAAAATGAAGGCCTTTGGGGTGGAAAAATATGTACACTGCTTAGCTGGTTTATGTGGAAAACCTTACTTTTCATACGGAGCACAATAGCAAAGAATCAAGGGGTTAGAAAGGGACATTTCTGTTCCAGAGCTGCTAAGCACCTGTATATGGGTGCCACCAGCACAGCCAGCAGAAAGAGCCATTATTTGGATGAATTCCTTGGCAAAGCAGGAAGGAGGAGAAAGTTCACTGTCTTGGTGTGAAACTGGGGTGGACAAAGTCTCACAGTGCAGGTGAGAGATGGCAGCAGAATCCTTAATGTGGAGAGGGTTGCAGCATGAGGTGATACAGAAGAATAAATGTGGACTTTAAATGTGTTTGGTAGGATAGATAAGCAATTAGAGGATGCAGGAATTTAAGAGCCAATAAACCATAAATAGAAGGCAGACCTGTCTGCTGTGATGGGGTAGTCATTTAGGCCCACAACAAGTGTCACTACAGTAATTAGAATATACTGAGGAAACTGATTGGAATTTCTGCATGATGAGAACCTTGCCAACTGCTTTTGATGCTGGCTGATAGCACCAGTAACAGTAACCTGTTCTGCATGCTTTACCAGCAAGAAGGGAAGAGGTTTTTGTGTGAGTTTATACTTTAGCCTCTCCCCTTTCATTTCCAGCCTCTTAAGTCCTTTATAAACAAATAAACAGCAATGGTATTTTAAAGGGTTAGTTGTGCCAGACATTACTCAAGATCACTTAAGAAGAGGTGTCATATACATATATACATATATATATATAAAAATATATATATATATATGTTTTCATATCGGAGCTTCCCCTCTGAATTACATTTGCAGTCAAGTTTTCGATTCACTTTGCAAGTTTTCAAAGCAGTGTTATTCTGTTCTGGAGTTTTTCAGAAGCACTGACAGAGGGTTTTGCTGTCCTCTCCCCTCTGTAGTTTCAGCTCGCTTGAAACAAAAAAAGATTATTTGCAGTAGATCAATATTCCCTGAAGATGTAAACTCAGCAGCTCTTGTAAATGAAGCAAGATTTGGCCTGGCCAGTACTCTAATGTTGGATCTTGAAGATGTCTCAGGGGCTGCAGAAATTGTGATGAAGGATCAATAACTAGAACCAATCTCTCCCAGCCCTCCTGCAGCCCTCACTGTCTGCTTTTGTCTGGCTGTAACTGGAAGCAGTTTCCTGCAAATGAGATGCAAAAGGAGGAATTCAGGAAATTCGTGTGGCAGTTTCAGTGCTGGGCAGTTCTGTGAGTTTGATCCCACAGGTGAGATTGTGCTGTCAGTAGTATTCTTCTTGCTTAAATTGCCCATGGAGGAAGCAGTCACTGACTCACCCCTCTTAGCTGGTGTGTGTTCTTTCCTTTGACTGTTTAAGCAGAGGCTGTGTTTCACCCTAGGTATGTCTGAGTTATACTTTGGATTAAAGTGAACAACTATTATACAGCATTTTGGGGTGAAATGAGCAGTTGCAAGTCCTGCAAATGTATGCTGAGTATTTTGCTCTCTCCCACGCTGTTCCTGAACATAAACAAGTTGAGCTTTCCTGTGTCCACTTGACACCTTTATAAGAAAATGAGTCAGGATTATGCTGCTGGACATGAACAGCCAGCTTTCTGTCTCACAGGGCATGAGGGACTCCATAAATATATGCATAGATATATGTGTATAGATAGATCAGGGGCTATTTTTGTCCAACCTTCAATCAAACTGTTTTGCCAGGTTGGAGATCCAGAGCAAGTTGAACTGCTCTGCAGCCAAATGCTGGGAGTGTGTATTTATAAGGCAAGCAGGAATCCTGTTGTGTTTATTAATAATCTGAGATGCACAGAAAGCCTGCAAATGGCTTGATATTCATAAAACATAAGAATAGTTCAGCTACTGCACGCTGGGATGTTGCAATTCCATTACAGTAAAGGACCTTTTGCCTTTGTGTGGTGAATGACCTTCTCATTTATGGAATCCCTCTCCTTTCTTTTCTCCAAGCCATTGTTCTTTACTGTTAATTAAAACCCAGACAATTAAGTATACAAAAGTACACTCAAGCTGCTGTGCACATCCAGCTGAAAACAGGGCCACATGGCCAGAAACATGTTAGTGGAGATGTGAGCTTTGTCACTGGAGTAGAATGACTGGATATGAAACTCATTATTGGGAAGCAAAGTGATATTTAAATTATGCTGCTGCTTTACCTACAGGTTTCTTTTTTTTTTTTTTTTAGAAAGAAAATTAAATCCACTTAAATACAATGTTTGAAAATAATATCTTAATGTGTTTGATTCTTAAATGAAGTGTGAAGCCTGTGTATGTCTACAATTTCACCATGACTGTGACATGTAAAGTTGACATTACATCTCCTCAGATCTTCAGTGCACTAACTTGCATCTTTAAATACTGGCCTTTAAAACCCAAACAAAAGAATTGGTCATGTGGAGAGTGGAACAGCTGGCAATAAAACAAACAAACAAAAACCAAACAAACAAAAGGCATGAGAAGCCAATTTAGCATTGTCACAGGTAAAAGACAGCAGTGAGTCACAGGCAAGAGAAGAACTATCGGGGGAAAAAGCCAGTAATAAAGGTAATTCAGATGTAATGTCAGACTCTCCTGAGGAAGTGATCCGCAGATGGATTCAGAAGAGGAGAAGAAATGACTTCAGACAGGTAAAGGCTAATTTTTGATGTTGAAAAGAAAGAGTTATCCTTCTTTTCTCAGGCCCCAGTTTAAAAAGAGTATTTATCCATGGGGTTAACTTCATCTGCTCTACTAACTGCACTCCAGTGAGAGATAAGGAGATAATTAAAATTACCACCATGCTTAATCAACTTGCCAGCATAGGGATACTCTCTTGAATTGGGGCACAATTAAATTAAGCTTAGCTTCTTCCAAATATATGCAAGAAGTAGACATCTGGCAAAGTCTAGCTGAAAATGCACAGAACTGCATTATGACACTCTCCAAGGACACAGGAAATGGAAAGTGAGAGGGGATGGGAGAGCAAGACTTCTGCCAACTGCCTTAATCTTCATTTTGCAATGCAGACTACCAATCACAAAAAGAAATTACTAGTGATTTCACTAATTTATTGCTAAATTGATAACCTAGTGATTTCACTTGTTTGCCCATACATACATAAATACATAAGAAAATTTATGCATGTATGCTAATGTAGGTTATTTTACAATATTTCCATAAGCACCTCCAATTGTTGTGTTTCACAGCAATTTATAACTGCAATTAAAAGGTCTGAAAATGATATTAAAGGAAGCAGACTAATTGAGCTAATCAGAGGCAAGATCAAGGCCCTCCTGGCCTTGAAATCTATAGCTCCATGAAAGGGAGTCTGTGAATATTTGCTGAATATAAGGATATTAATAATCAGCAGCTACAGTTCTGTCCATCTACAGGGGCATCAAGGAATTAATTATCACAATATGCCCAGAAGGTAAATAGCAGAGTCTCTATTAATTTTGCTGAATCAAAAAAGTTGAGAAGCCCTGCTAAAGCCACAACTGGAACTAGTCATAGCCAGATTTTATGTTACAAATTCCTGAGTCCTCATCTCTGGGCAACTGCTAAAATCCCACTGAAGACAAAAAGGCTTCCATTCAGATTGGGGCTGATAAAACTAGTCTGGCTGCCCTTGGTGCTCTCACTCTTTGAAAAGCCAGAACACTTTAAAAATACTTGAGAGTGAAAGGAAATAGTTGTCTTTTCTTACTTTTCTCTGCAGTAGGAACCTTGAAGAACCTTTTCAAAAGCGAAACCTACATTTCAAAAGTTCTTTAAAAACGGACAGTCACTCACCAAAAGCTGAAACCTAGAACCTAGTGAGAACTTTCTATTTTAAATGATGTTTACCTTGCAAAGGCATCAGCCCAGTCTTTTTGCTTAACTATGCAAAGAAAAAGAATAATTCTCTTTTTCTTCTCCCCCAGACTGTAGAAGTAGTAAGTTCATCAGCCATGTTTTCTGTTTTTCTGTGCTTCTATATGTAATTTGCTGTTTCTTACATGGGGAGAAGGTTGTAGGGGAGGTTGTGGAGGTTGAAGAAATAACTTGTTAATTTATTCCTTGGTGAGATATCATCTGAATGCTTTGGAACTCCACTAAGTTTCCTGAATTTCCAAGTTTTCTGATATGGCTCGTTCTATCTTGAGCAGTAAATAATTAGAGAGCTCTACTTTCAGGACACCATCCTGCTTTTATGAAAGGTCCTTCCTTTTGCTGGGATCCCATTGTTGACCTTCTTATTATTCATCCTGGCAAGTGTAAGGGGAATCACTGGCAAATGGAACACTGAAACCCTCCCCCTGTTTCTATAAGAGGAGACACCAGTTCAATCCTGAAGCTTCTACTCAGGCAGAACTTGCCACTATTGCCAGTTCTTACCTCAAATCTCATCCGGCTTATTTGAAGGAAGTTGTCAGCTTGAAACTATAAATTTCAGCATTAGAAATGCAAGTCCTGTGGGGGAAAAGAAACAAGAAGAAAAAATCAAATTGTTGTCTGAAATTTTATTCTTCGAGTCATGAACACATTTTTCTGAAAAGTTAAAGAAGTGATTAGCATGTTATCAAGACTGCCCATACTGAACTACCTCCCCACAATAAAAAAAGGATGCTTTCATTAGTAATAATCCCAGAAAACCATTCTGACATGCTGGTTTTTATTTTCTTCCATCAAAGAACTGAGCTTGTAAGGGAAAGAACATTCTAATATCCCCATCATCTTTTCCTCTTTCCTTTCAAACCGAGCAGGTACATCTCTTCATTTTCCTGTTGTGTTGAGCCACTCTTTTACAAGAGTGGGTTGTGAAACCAGAACTCCCACTGATATAGGATCAGAGACAGGCTTAAGATTTTAGAGGTGGTTCTGAAGTCCTGAGAAGCCCTTCAAAAGCTGTGTGCTTTTAGCCAGGCTGAATCACTACTGTCTTCAGATCTAATCTTTCCAGCAATTGATTTTCCCTTTATCCTCTGTGACCAAACTTCTCCCACGGGAGGAATTATGGTTCCAGCCTTCCTAAAATTCTGTAATTCTTATTCCCACAGTGGCACAAAAATGGGTCAGACTTTGAATCCTGTTTACAATAGCTTCAATAACCCACTCATTGCTTTTCTCATGCAGATGGTTGTATGTAAGAAAACATATTTGTTAGATGTAAATTTTAGCTGCTTGGGGTCTCTATCTCTGTGTAATATCAAGCCTAATGTCAGCACAGGACAACATTTATGTTTTCATTTAAATATAAAGTAAGCAGATGGGACTTCTCTCATCCATAGAGTAGTGAATTAAAACCAAAAGTAACAATTTTTTTAATGCTGTACTCTGCTGGGATGAGAGCTCAGCATTACGACATCTGCTCTGGTTTGAGTATTCCAGGAGCTGCTGCACAGCATTTACTGTAACACTGAGAGGAATTCTAATATTATTTTTGCATAATCCCTGTGAACATGCACACAGAAAGTCTGTGCTGCTTACCCACCTCTCCAAGTACAAAGCCCTGTACAGACTTGGAGACTTTCATGGCATATGACACTAATAAACACTGTGGTTGAAATGCTATCATACAAAATCATACAGAGGTTATCTGTCCATGAAGACAAAGAAAGAAGAAATGAGTTTCCAAGTTATCTCCCAAGTTGTATGTTTGTATCACAATTAAACAGCTTTTCCTCAGTAATCTTTAGAAATTAAATTTTCTGTGAATCTTCCAAACATTATGGCAAGTTATTGAGATTCCACTGAATATTCACAGAATCACTCAGGTTGGAAAGCACCTGCAAGATCATGCAGTCCCCCCTGTGCCCGATGCCCACCCTGTCCCCCAGCCCAGAGCACTGAGTGCCACCTCCAGTCCTTCCTGGGGACTCCAAACCTCCCTGGGCAGCCCCTTCCAATGCCTGACCACCCTTTCCAGCAAGAAATTCCTCCTGATGTCCAACCTGAGCCTCCCCTGGCACAGCTGGAGGCCGTTCCCTCTCCTCCTGTCCCTTGT
>JAWWLV010000021.1:4076469-4090587 GCA_035041135.1 Platyrinchus mystaceus
GAGTTGCAGAGCCAGAAGGTCCCCCCTGAGCCTCCTTTTCTCCAGGCTGAGCCCCCCCAGCTCCCTCAGCCACTCCTCACAGGACTGACTCTCTAAAGAACACTCAAAATATTTCTCTAGCAGGTAGAGAACTTATGGTGCCAAGAAACCATCAATATTAACTTAGTTTTTGTCCTTTAATTATAAACTATTAAACCCTGTCATCTTTAACCAGACACAAAACATGACTAGTAAACGACTAAATCATTTTTGAGAGTTCAGCCACAGATATGTCATAAAATTGAAACACCTCTTTTATCTGAGTCCAAAATCCAAGTAAACACAATAAACACATGAACAGACAGATTTCACTAAGGGTGCTCAGAATGCAGACACTCTCTTGGATCTTTCAGGAAAACTTTTGGCAAATCCAGGCAAAATACAAGTTCTTTTTGTAGATTTACTTGACCTTTTTTTTTTTTTTGTGGTTTTTTTTGTTTTGTTTTGTTTTTTTTTTGTTTGTTTGGGGGGTTTTTTTGTGTTTTTTTTTTTTTTTTTGTTTTGGTTTTTTTTTTGAAAATTAACACTGTCAACCTGACAGGAAGTGCTTTTTTTTTCAGTAAATTGTGTCAGACCTTCACAAGCATTTCCCTTCTAGCTGAGGAGAATGAACAGTTGGTAACACTAAATGACATGAGAAAACACCAAGTCTTGTGTTTATTTCAAGGCTATGCAATTACTTTAGTTGATATTTTTCTTCTGTGACAATAATGATACAATCTTTCACACAAATATAATAAATAGCTAATATTGTGAATTATGATATTTTCAGGAATTATATTGAGAGAAGAAAAAAATCTTATATAGTCTCGAGTGTCATATGAATTTGCTGTGCAAGAGGAAATATGATGAATAAATATATCACATAGACTTCTGTGGGTAATTTCATATACATAAAGACCCTGGGACTGGGGGCCTGTGCAGGTGCAGAGCAACATTAAAATTTATGCAATTTTAGAATTTAATCCCTTGTATGGAAAATTAACTTTCCTCCTGAATCAGTCAGCATGTCTGTGCTTCTCTTGGTGGTAGCTAATACATCATGTACACAGGTTTCTGAACTGCCTTCTTTCCAGACATCATTCCGTATTCCCTATGAGTATTGGTTAATCCCAATTTTTTTTTCATGAAGAATTTTGAACAAGGAGATCTTGAGAATTTTTCCAGAATAAAGAACTGGAGTGCACAAACATGCATGGACAGAGGGCTATTTAACATACTCATTTGGAAACCTGAAGGATCAAGTATGTCTTAAATACCACCTTTCTGTGGACTTAGAGGTAGGGGGAAATGCTCACCTTTCTTCATGGTTTCTTTTGAAAAAATAGGGAACATTTCCTTCTTAGATGGCTAAAACATGGATATTTCCTTTTCTACCCTCATTTATCTCAGTAGCTAAAGTACTCATGAAGAGGTAGGGTACTTCAGATCACAGCTTCTTCTATCCAGGGAAATGAAATTCAGATTTAAACCCTTATCTGTCTTTCTGGAGAGTGCTTCATCACCACTGTGTGGGGAACTGTGTGTGTTTCTCTGTAAGTAGAGTTTTTTGGGGGGAAGCAGTTTATTTTGCATGATATACTAATTAGGGAGCAGATGCACTCCTTTATAGTCTAACATCATGGTTAGAAAGGAGGAAAAATGTAGTTTCAGATTCCCTAAAACACCAGAAGTAATTCCAAACAAACCTCCTGCACTCCACTGTGTTCTGAGAGCTGGATGTAAAGAGTTACCACTGATTATCACTCCTGCATTCTTCTAATACCACATTTTAAAGTTCTCATGAAATTTTATAGTTCCCATGAAATTAAAAGTGAGCATTTTGTGCTGGAGCAGTTTTGTTCTTTAGTAGTAATGGAGAAAACAGCATCTGATCTTTGCAAGCAGCAATCCCATGTGGACTCCAGAAATATATTTTATTGTCTTTAGGGCAAGAACTAATTCAGAGAAAGGCTCTTTTTATTTGACACCTGTGAGTCTTGACCTTGACCTAGAAAGTCTATCCTCACTGTTGAATGAGGGGCAATTAAACTTCTATGAAGCAAAACCTCCCTATCATAGCAAAGTATGTCAAGTGTATCAGAGCTCAAACCTCCACCCTCATTTTATTCCCTTTAAATGTGCCAAGCTGCCTCACATTAATTTGTCTAAACTAAGAACAACAGCATTTAATAAGTTTAAGAAACTTGAAAGTTTATTTTATTTGTTTTGGGCTGCTTGAATTTATTTTTGTTGAGGGGAGAGCAGGTTTCCAAAATAAGTAAGACAGATTTCCAACACTAGGCATTGGGATCAGACATAATACTGAGACCAGGGTTATTTAGTATCTTCATCAATGACACAGACAAAAGGATCGAGTGCACCCTCAGCACATTTGCAGGTGACCCCAAACTGAGGGTGCAGTGCCACACCTGAAGGATGGCATCATCCAGAGGGAGCTGGACAAGCTCCAGAAGTGTCCAATGGGAATCTCACGAGGTTTAACAAGACCAAGTGCTGGTGCTGCACCTGAGTTGGGTGCAATCAAAGGCTGGGGATAAGCAGGTGGAGCAGCCCTGGGAGAAGGAGCTGGGGGGCTGGGGGGGGAGAGGCTGGACATGAACCTGGACACGAACTCATGCCCTGGGCTGATTCCCCAGTGTGGGCAGCAGGGCTGGGGAGGATTCTGTCCCTTTGCCCCTCAGGTAAGACCCCCCTGCAGAGCTGCCTCCAGCCCTGGGGAACAGCACAGCAAGGACATGGAGCTGCTGGAGAGAGTCCAGAGGAGGCACCAAGATGGTCAGAGCAATGGAACAGCTCTGCTGGGAGGAAAGGCTGGGAGAGTTGGGATTGTTCAGCCTAGAGAAGAGAAAGATCTGGAGTGACTTAACTGTGGCCTTCCAGGACCTGAAGGGAGCCTGCAAGAAAAATGGAGAGAGATTTTGACAAGAGCCTAGAGGGACAGGACAGAGGGGAATGGCTTCAAACTGACAGAGAGTAGGGTTAGATGGGATATTCGGAAGAAATTCTTGGCTGTGAAGGTGATGAGACCCTGGCACAGGTTGCCTGGAGAAGCTGTGGCTGCCCCATCCCTGCAAGTGTCCAAGGCTGGGTTGGAAGGGGCTTGGAGCAACCTGGGCTAGTGAAAGGTCCCTGTCCATGGCAGGGGGTGGAATGAGATGAGCTTTAAAGTCCCTTCCAACCCAAACCATACTATGATTCTATGACTAAACTGGGCTACATTGGTGTGAGAAGTTCTGTGCCTGTGAGCTAACATAGCCTGGAGAAAGCTCAGAGTAACTGGCTGATGCATTTTCCAAAGGAGGAGGATGGGCTGGTGCACACACACACACACACACACACACACACAGTGACCTGCTCTATTATGGCAGCTCAGTTGATGGGAAGTAATTTATTAAGCTCTAATACCTAGACATTAATGCACAGATCACTACTGTCCTTTCACAGACTCATAGAAGGTGGGCAGGGTGCCCCAACAGGGCACATGCTGTTGAACTAGTCAGAGCACTGATTTCTTATGTAAAGGAAAGGTGCTTTTAAAATTCCAGTGGATCCATGGACCCTCAGATTCCTGCTGTGCATGAGGGAGCACAGCACAAGATCTCTCTGATATTCTGGTTTTTGTCAGTAGTGTCTGACCACTCTAACAATGTCTCCAAGAAATGCAGGTAACTATTGTTTTGCTGAGGTCTATGATTCAATCATAGAATCAGCTAGGTTGGAAAAGACCTCCAAGATCATCAAGTCCAATCTTTGATCCAACCCTGCCGTGGTTCCCAGCCCATGGCACTGATGCTACATCCAGTGTCACCTTAAATATCTCCAGGGACAGTGACTCCACCCCCTCCCTGGGCAGCCCATTCCAATGGCTGATCACTCTCTCTGTAAGGAATTTCTTCCTGATATCCAGCCTAAACCTCTCCTGGCACAGCTTAAGACCATGCTCTCTTGTCCTACTGCTGGTTGCCTTGTTTTCTGTTATATGAAATGCATTCAGAACTCCTTTTTATCTTTCATTCTCGAAGATGAAAACATTTACAAGAGGAAAGAGGATCCTTGATGCCGAAATGTAACTCAGCTTGCATTTTTCCTGGTAAAATCAATGCTTCTGGAATGCTGGATCCTAGGGTTTGCAATTTTGCAGTGATCCCCTTCACCCCATTTCCCACGAGAGCCTTTCTGAAATGCTGCTCTTGAGTCACACACACTGGTATGGGGGGAATAGGGAAGTAACCTTTGCTGCTTGAGTAAAATGCAGAATGACATAAAGCATCCAACTCAGGCTCCTTTAGGGTGTTTAAGACACAGAACTCCTTTTTCTGGATGAAAAGCAGACAGTGACACTGCCAGCAGCAACTGTGTCAGCTCAGGTTCTCCCAGCAGGAGGGACAGACAGGGTGGCTGAAGAGGGAGACACGACAGATTCCACAAATGGAAGTATAGAGCCCAAATTTAACTACATAAAATGAGATGTGGGGCCTGTGAAAGTTAACAGAGACTGCTCAAATCATGACAAATGGCACTGACCAATAATGACAAGCATAGAACAAAGAGGGTCTGTTTAAACCGGGGGTCTCAGCTTGCATCCAGAGCATCCATATCTCAGTGGGGATGAATAATGAATGGCTTGGTTTGGTATCTTAACCACAAAACCATTCCAGTTTTAAGTAGAAAAGAAGTGTGTTTTGAGCAGAAAAACCTTTACCTTCCTCCTAGAATACCTTAATACATAATAATTACATTATATGTCATGTAGTTCAATCAAAATGTTTTATATCCTGTTTTATATCCATCCCCACGAAAATGGTTTGTGTCTATTTTTAAAGGAAAAAAGAACCCAAATATCAGAATGAGCTAGGTATGCTTTTAAAGAAGAAAAAAAAAAAAGGAATTTTGAAGAAACACGCACAACAAAAAAGTATATTAGTTTAAAGTAGACTATGCTAACATTTTCTGCTGCTTAGCACCAGGGTGATCATTAAAGGATAAGACTTAGATCATACTATATCCATTGACAAATTAGAAATTAATGAAAGAAAAATATTAATAAACAGTCTTTATTTATTATATTTGGAGCATGACTGCCTTACAATGGTTAAGAGCAACTAAAATAAAATTCATCATATTTTTCAGAGCAATCTTGATATATTTTGATTCTACTCAAGCCATTAAAATAAAAGTGGAAGCTATAAGTTTAGTATTTTCCCAACACTTATTATTATTTGAATGGTTCTGTTAACAGAGCTGGTTTTCTTCACTTGGGACCAATTAATAAAGCATTGCCTGCCATGATCTGTAGATCACCAAAACACTGATTAGGAGGGCTGTAGCATCTTTGTTTTCTGTATAAAGAACTGATAATTTTCGTTGCCTACTAGAGAAATAAAAATTTACCTACAAACACTACCTACTGTTCAAAGGAAGGGAAAAGAATTGACTTGCTAACTACTATTGGGGGAAGGTTTGGTTTTTTTTTTTCTTCATTTTTTAAATGATTACATTTGTTCCATCTGCTTATAAAAGTGGCAGATACTTCATGGGTTTATAGACCATCATTACGTATTATCCTATAATAGCTTTTAGTTGAAGTCCAGTGTGACCTCCCGGTTGTGACTCAGTTGGAAATGTGGCATCTCTACTTACCTGTACTAAAAAAATGGAGAAAACTGTATCCAGCAATAGGCAAAAAGACAGGGGAAGGTGCCCAGCCTGGCACTATCGATGGCAGACTTTGTTGTGCTCAGTTTCCACCCTTTCATAGGACCCGAACAGGGAACGTGCAATTCAGCCCCCGGGCAGGTGAAGACCTGCAGTTAAACTCGTGTTTTCTCAGGACTGCTATTTCTGCACTCGTGCCTCCTCCTTTACTTTGAACTTCTACAAGAATCCAACCTCTTAAATCCCTCGGATGTTTTTCCCGTAAAGCAGTTGCCTGATCGCCCTCCCATCATCTCAGTGTGAGCCTCAGATGTGCCTTGAATAGCTCCGCACAGGGGGAATCTCTCTGGGTTGAGAGCCAGAAGAGAGATGCAAATAGCTTGAGATGGCCCACCATGAAGATTACGAGTAGCACTTAAACTCGTTGTTTCCATGACCTGTTTCATTTCCTGAGAGCACTGGGGTTAAAAATCCCGTTCCGTCTGCTGCACAGTGTGTTTGTGATCGGGGCAGAGTCATCTGCCAGGGAGAGAGAGAACTGCAGGCAGATAGAGCGGGATGAGATGAGCCAAAGCTGATTTCCACCCTGTGCAGCCTCCCTGCTCTGAACTCACCTGGTGGAGCAGTTGTTCCCAGACCAGCAGTCCCAGGCTGAGCCTCAGCTGCGGTGTGTTTAGGATTCATGCACAGCTATTCCGGGTCCTGCATGGGAAATCCTGCTAATTGGGTAAACCCACTCTAGTGTACAGGCACCAACTGGCAGACACAACTTTCACAATGAGAGAGATCCATAATTTTCAAATGCAACTAACAATTTGTGACAATAAAGCAGCAACAGGAGCCAAGATGCTGGCACTTCTCCTCGTCACCTCTTTCAAGCACAGTAACTAGAATTTGCATTTGTTTCTTTTCCAAAGGCAGTTACTTATTTTATAAAGTAGGCATTTAATGCTTGCAGCTTCCTTGGCATGGTTTTATTTTTAGGCCAAGTTCTAAAGAGTTCAGCGTTGTCTCTCCTAAGAAAAGTACCTGAATAGTAATTGATACTGCATCAAACCAGAGAAATGGTCACACAATAGAGATCAGAACTGTCTCAAAAAGGGTAAATAGCAACTGTGAAAAATGAAAGTGAAGATGATAGAAGTATACAAAATCATGGATGACACAGACATGGTAAATCAAAAATTCTTGTTGAAATTTCCTTAGAATGACAAGGGTGATGCACTTCAAACCCACAGAAGCCAACACTTTATCATTGTACGGTGTAACTGTCCATTGTAATTCGGGATCTCGGTTAAAGAGCTGCATCTGTGCCTCCCTTGTCCAGCACATATTCCTGGCTTGTAGGGCTCCTTCGAGGGGAATTTACAAACTTTTCATTTTTAGACCAGGTCCAGGGCTACAATACCCAGGATATCAATCATTCTTCCCCTGGAGGTTAAACTCCCCCAAAAAGTCTATGCATGGGGGAAGGTCAGTGCCAGAATAACATTTTCAGAAGAAAAATATTCTTTTACTTGGCATTTGACTGTGGGCATAAATCTTTAGAAACAAGAAGAAAACAAAAAAAATGACAGAAATTTGGAGGGGAAGTTTTAAATGTTGGCTTAAGCATCTTGAAGGAGCAGATAGGTTAAGTAAGGGTGGCTTTTAAGGTGGGCTACATTCATTATGCTGGTTCCTCTGGGGCAGAGTTCACTAGGAGAGGCAAGAGGGGGGTGAAGACACAAAACCCCGAGCTGGTGCTTCCACAGAACCCTGTGTTGTGTGTGGAGGGTCCCAGTCCGAGCTCCAGACGCTCGTTGTGGCGGCAGCACAGCACTAACTCGGAGCCACCATCTGCCTCTCAGCAGCACACAGGAGGCAGCCCAGCACCATGCCCATGTAAACACACTGCTGTAAGGCCTGGAAGCTGCTCCTTTGCTGTTGATCAGTGCTCCACTGTGCAGCAAACCTGGCCCTCTCTGCTGAAAAACTCCTACTTCAAATCTTGCCTTTGTTGTTGATGTTGGGGGTTTTTTGTGATTTTTTTTTCTTTTTTTTTTTGTGTGTGTTTGGGTTTTTTTCAGGGTCGAGTTCTTAATCATTCCTTGTCAGAACAAGTTTGGTAGGCTATCTGGAAAAGGAGGTTAGAGTCATTAAATCTAACAGTCCTGACATTGTTTCTTAACAGCACTTAAGTATCACTTGATGGATGGCTGTCTGGAACAATATCCTCCTTCCTGTTGATATTCCCGACCAAATCCAAGAGATACAAAATGTCTCAGAGTCCCAGCAATCACCTATTACAGTAAATTATTACATGGCCACTGCAGATCTCTTACAATCATCTACAATACACTAACCCCATATGGCATTTGGAAAGGATTAGGCATCGTATTACCATGTGCACATTTGCAGATTTGTTGGATATGAGAGAAAGGGAAAGCGATCCTGAAGCCAAGATTCGCTGTTGGGAGTAGAATGAAATTTCCCCTCTCAGTGGATTATTGGGGCAGGATATGAAATAGGTGACCTCTTTAAGGTCCTTTCAGGTTTAGGGTTTTGCCCATGCCCTTCATGTCCATTCCATCCCCATCATCCCCACCCTGGTTTCTGCAGTAAAGGGGTTTTTGAAATGCCTGTGAAGCATCTGTTAGTGCCCAGTGCCAAAGGAAGCTGAACTACATGTCCAACCAGCTTAGACAGTTCCTATGGTTTTTTGGCCATTTAATAAAACAAAGAAATGGAGAGAACTCATTTGGAAATTTCCTGTAAACCAAGAAAATGCTTAATTTTCAAAACACCATTTGAATTTTATAAAGATAAGTCGTATCAAATATTTTAGAGGCAGAAGCTGCTCCATTTCATTCAGCTTCTGGAGGAAAATAATTATGCTCTTTACAATTTGAAGTGCATTTGTATTCCTTCCAAATAGTCCTATTACAACAAATGAAGTACTTAGTATACATCTTTTTCCTGCTGCTTTTCAACTTAAATTTAATTTTCACATAGATTTATTTAAAACAATTCTCAATGTGACTCAGCCAAATGATGAATTTATTGAGGGTTTAGTAAGTGTGCAATCTAGTTGAAGTTAAAAATGGCTGCTTTGTAATTCTATGCCTAAATGAAATTACACATTGTAGCCAGCTATTGTGCATCCATTTAAAGTCTATTTTTTGAGGCACATATTTAATCTTTAACAGAAAGAAAATATAGTGAAAATATGCTGCTAACGGGAAAATGTATATATACAATATATAGCATTAATATTAAGGAAGTGTTTTAATTTATTTTTTTATTTTTAATTAAGTGGTTTCTGAGCCTGCTTGAGCAGTTGTCACATAAATGTGTGTATACACTTTGTGTATGCAGGGAATACACTGTACATAGAGATGGTCTCACTTTTTGTTGCTCACAATACATGACTGTCTCAGTCCAAAGGTACATATTTTAAACTTAAGAAGGAAAGTTTAATCAAACAAATGTTGGAGAGCATAAAATTATTTGTAATGAGATCTCAGTGCAGAAAAGGTTTGTGATTTGTATTGATGATAGAACAGGTTGTCCGAGAACTTTGCCTCTGGCAAGGTGTGATTCTGTTTTCTGTTCCATTGTTGGCACAAAATGAGCAGTTACATTGGAGATAAGTGTAAAATCAGCCTATATCTCATAAGGAATGCTTGGGTTCAGCAGGAGAAGTTTACAAATTCACCAGTTTTAAGAGTGGGCCCCAAAATTTTCTGAAAGGATGTGGTCCTGAGGTTTCAGATGGCAGCCTGGCATGGAGGTGCACTCCACTCACTTCTTATTTGGGGGCTTTGACCAAGTTATCCACACTCAGTTTGGTCAGAACAAAGTTCATTTCTCCTATACAAATATATAAAAAATCAAGGCACTAAATTCTCTGTCCTTATTTCCATGACTATGTACCAAGTACAGACTTGGTATCTAATCCAAAACCGATTGCATACACTTTGTGGATAAACTCTCATCCTCATCACCATCCTGGATGAGACCCTACACCAGGAGTGTTTTATGCTGTTTATTCAGTAATGTCCTGATTCATATAGATACTAATTCTTTGCAAGAATTAGTAGATACACAGAAAGATGCAATTCCATATCCTCACACATACCCAGGCTCCCAAAGTCAGACCATATCCCATAGTTTACATTGCAGCCCATCCCACATGCAAATGAGACCTCAGTTGTATAAATTACCAAGAGTGAGACTGCTTTATTCTTCCTTTAAACAAGACCAACAAAAAAAAAAAATCACAAGCTTCTTCTTTCCCCAGGATTTCCATTTGTGATGTTAACAGGCTGCCAGCTGCACGATGAAGAGACAGGCTTGCTGTGGAATTCTGAGGAGCTGAGAGAGGGAACATGCCAGTTCTTGAAAGGGAGATGTGTCTTTAACCCCAGCACCTCGAGGGAGAGGCAGCAGAGCTAATCCAGCTGCTGGAGGGGTTACCTGTGTTTCAGAGAAGATGCTGAACCCTGTTTGTTATCACAGGCTGTTCAACTCAGTGTAAGATCATACCCTGCTTTACCCTACAATAGCTTCTTCATGACTGCAGTGTTACTTTTGATACTGGATTAATGGAGTGCAGCAAATACTCAGATATTGATTATAAGGACTTGTTTCTCATTGTGGATATCTGCTGCCTACTATTAAGCTATATAAGCAAAGGCTGGAATTTAAAACACCAGAAATCAGAACTTTCTTGATTCTTGTTTCTTTACTTTAAATCACAGAGAGTATACCAAGGAAAAGCTAAAAGCTTTTGGTTTGTTATTAAGCCATGGGTTTTAACCAGATCCTGGTTTGAAATCCTTTGACCTGTGTATAAGAAGTTTCCAACTAATATATTTTATTGCCACAATGGTCCATCAAAGAAGAGCTTTATGTCACGCAACCACCATTTCCTGACAATGGCACAAAGGGCTATGGAGCTTCTCATAACTACTGATGTTCTAAGATTTGGGTTGATTCCCCACATGGCAGCACAAGTGGTTGCTTTCTTTGGAGAATTTTATACTCATGAAGTACAGTTCCAAAATAATACTGAAGCCTGGACTTATATGAAAGCCTCCAGAGTTCCTGCATTCTTCAAAAGACTCATCAAATATTTGAAGTTTTGTCTTCTGTACTCAGTGACATGGAAGGTAGAGAAGGCATTTGGGTTTTATTTTGAAATGAGCCACTGAAAGGGGCCTGCCATAAACAAAGCTTATAAATAAATTAATGCATCTGACAAAGAAGTTAATGATCACATGGACCGGGCCCAAATTCATGATCAATGAATCATGTAGGCTGCTTTGTTTAGGCTTTGGCAAATCAATACTCCATTTTGTTAAACAAGTAAAATAGATTTCTTGTGGGGGTGCTCTGGATTAATTTTCAAATGTACAGTGTCAGACAAAGAAAATCTGAAGGGGTGCTTGAGAATAATGCTTGGAACTTTCCAAATTATTTGCTTCTTTGGATTTATTATCTTGTTATGCTTCTTACCAGACAAAAACACACAGCAGATGAACAGTTATGGAAAAGAAGCAGTAAAATTTAGAAGGCTCTGTTGTAGCTACAAAGCTGTGAGAAAGCTCATGACGTAGCAGACTTATTAGTATGGTCTAATTATAGAATCATAGAATTACTTAGGTTAGAGAAGACCTTTAAGATCATCAAGTCCAACCATTAAGTCTGTCACAGCGTTGGATTGCTGTTAATTAAAGTGGGATTGGTAAACAGTAAGACTCTTTCCATTTCATTCCCATTCCCTGGGCTTGGAACACCCAGCACATGATTGGTTTTTCTTGTTTCCTTTATCATATCCTGTTGGATTTTATTTGAAGCAGGTGGTTAAACTGTCCCTCAATGTCCTGCCACACCTGTAGTAGGCAGAGCAACCCCAGCATGTAGTCTGTTGTTTTTTATGATAGAAAGCACAAAAGTCAAAATTCTTAGAGGGATTGAGGTATATGACCTTTCTCAAGTGCTAAGAAATAAATTTAGGCTGGATGGAAGAAAGTTTCTATCCAGCAGCAAGATTATGCCAATTCTACAGGAAGAAATTTCTGTAAGTGACTAATATGGGTTCCTGAGAGTAAATAAACTGGTACCTAGTATTCAAGAGAACTTGACAGGTTTTTGCAAATTACTCCTGCAATGTCAGATTCAAAGGTATAAATATCAGATTGCCTTCTGATTCTTGCCTCCACGGCATTTTCAAAATGGATAAAACAGGCTAGGTGATTCACTCCTGCAGAGTGAAATCCTACTCCCCAGTTCACATTCTGCTCAAGTAATTCTGTAGATCACACCAGACATCTACATGGATTTTGAATGCCATCACAGTTCCCTAATTCTGGGCCCAAAATGTTGGGTCACACCTGGTGCCACAAAGAGTGTTATTGCTGAGTTTGAGCCTGTCCTCTGGATCCAGCAAACTGCTGAAATTCCTGTCTCTAGGGCTCAGTAATATGAAGAAAACTGACTTGGGAAGAGAACAGAAAGTTTTTAAGCTTGTCAGGAAAATGACAGTGTCCTGCACTTGATATTGCCAGAGAGAGAGTCCTGGAATGTCACTCCTGGATAGATGTGAGGGGAGACAGAATGCCAAATCTGATTACAGAGATCAAAAGGGTCTGCTGCTACAAAGCTCTGAGAACTCACAGCTCACGTTGTCAGAATTAGGTTTGTGGCTAAGTGGAATTTTTCATCATCACAGCAATTTGTTTTGGTGCTTAACAATGAATGTAGGGCTTGACTTTAAGTAGTCAACATTGAAAGCTTTGGTTTTCTAAGACAAGCTACTGCTGCCCAGTTTCCCAGAGTTATTTATTACTTTCAGCAGCACATCTTGTTACAGAGAGTGTTCAGAACCGCTTGCCAGCAGGAAAACAACCAGTATTGTGATAGGAAAAAAGAATGACCCCTTCCCCTAGCCCTGCTGGCCTCTGGTCTTTCATCAAGTTTATAAATGCAAACACTGCCCTGTCAGAAAATGACTCTGTGATTGTAATAGGGAAGCTGAACACGAGGCTGCTGCTGAACTATGAATTAGGCATTCTGGGTGGTCACTGCATTGAGTCAGCAAAAGAAAAGAAACAACTGTTCTGCAAAAGATAAATTATTATGCCCTAAAAAAATGGTTTCTGTTCCCTCGGCTATTTGTAGCAAGTGATTGAAAGTCAGGTAGAGGACACAAGATATTGAACAGATCACTGGGGACTCTTCCCGCTTTGGGCTGGTGAGAATCTTCACAAATGTGTCAGAAAATTCTGCAGAGGATAGGACAGAATGGAGCAAAACAGAACAAATCCAAATCGAGGATTACACCTTACAAGAATGTAAGCTGAAAGGTTGTTAGAGGAGCAGAAATCTGGTGGTTTGTTATTTAAAAGCCTGAGCTGGGTTATTGGAATGCTTACAATTACTCATTCATAGAAGAGAAAACAAAGCAAGGAACTGCCAGCAAGTAAAAAATAAGCTCATTCAAAAGTATGTATTTTACAAAGCTGTTGGCCTGGTATTCTCAGGCTGAGACCACCCAGAGGCAAACACTGTCCATTAAAACAGAAAATAAGGCCTCCAAACACTTCTTATAATCAGGCCTTTTGCCTATTCTACCATTCTCCTTGATTGCAGATTCACATGTTGCTGAAGATGTTTTTTAAATCCAAGCAGAGCTTGATATTAATAGTGGCAGAGTTAGTTACTGTCCTTTTCTTTATCAGCTTGGGATCAAATGCTCTAATGAAAATCAATAGTGTTTCCCCACTGTGCTTCTGAAAGCAAGAACAAATACCTGTCACAGATAAATGATTCTGTTTTCCCAAGCTATTAGCATGATTCAAGTGATACACTACTAAAATAACTTTATGCAGAATCAGTGATTTTTTTTCTACAGATATTTCCATTTTGGCATATCTTTTATTCAGCAGTATCAAATGACAACCCTGACTCAGAGGGATCCAGGCCATTCGTGACACCTCCAGAATTAGAGGATGTACTCTTGCTTACTAGAGTATTGCTTAGTAGACTCAAGCCCAGCGTGTTGTGGTAGCTGAAAGTGCAGAAGATAAACTGTGATTAATATGTAGAAAAATGTATTTGTGTTTAAGGACAAAATGATATATCAGAGATTTCACAGAATCCCAGGATGGGTCAGGCTGGAAGGGCCCACAGTGGCTCATCTGGTCCCACTTCCCTGCTCCAGCAGGACCCTCCCAGAGCACATGGCACAGGGTTGTGGACAAACAATTCTGGAATATCTCCAGTGAGGGACACTCCACCCCCTCTCTGGTCTCTGTTCAGTGCTGGGTCACTGCCCAGCAAAGAAGTTCTTCCTCCTGTCCAGCTGGAGCTTCCTGGGCATCAGTTCCTGCCTGTTCCTCTTGTGCCATTGCTGGACCCCACGAGCAGAGCCTGGTC
>JAWWLV010000021.1:4096413-4134032 GCA_035041135.1 Platyrinchus mystaceus
GAGCTGGGGCTGTTCAGCCTCCAGAGCACACACTGAGAGGGGCCCTCCCCAGTGTGTGTCAGGGGCTGCAGGGAGGGAGCAGAGGGTGGACCAGGCTCTGCTCGTGGGGTCCAGCAATGGCACAAGAGGAACAGGCAGGAACTGATGCCCAGGAAGCTCCAGCTGTATATGAGTAAGAACTTCTTTGCTGGGCAGTGACCCAGCTCTGAAGAGAGACCAGAGAGGGGGTGGAGTGTCCCTCCCTGGAGATATTCCAGAATTGTTTGGCCACAATCCTGTTCCATGTGCTCTGGGATGGTCCTGCTGGAGCAGGGAGGTGGGACCAGATGAGCCACTGTGGGCCCTTCCAGCCTGACCCATTCCATGATTCCATAATCTCCTCTCGCAAAGTTAACACCTCTCATAACAAAACTGAAAGTCCCAAGAAAGAGGCCAGGAAATGCAAAGACACACAGTGTCTCAGGCTCTGAGAGGACAGTGTAGATGATGAATTGAGGAGTAATGATTCTTTTTCCATTGAACACAGAATGGCAAAAAATCTATCAGTAAAAATAGTATTACACTTTAAAGCAGACCTGAGAGTGAGACCAAACCATGCTTGTATTTTATGGTCATTCATCTCTGCTCAAAAAGAACTGATAGTTTTGGGTTTTTTAACCTAGAGATCCAGTGAAAGTGTTCACAAGAGCCAAAAGCAGGCTATCAGCATAGCAGTGCAAGACGCCAAGAAAAACTCTTATTGAAATCAAAGGAAGAAAGGGAAGAAAAAACAAGCCCCTCCAAAATATCACAGAACAATATAGATATAAGAGCTTGGGGGGAGGACTATTATATTTAAGAGACTGGAGTTACATTAATGTGAAAGTTTTATGTAGTGGGTCTTTATCAATGAGACAGAGGCTGGCTTTTCACCTCAGCTCCTTAAATGCCCCATCCACTAATTAATTTAACTGATATGGAACAGCTATATTATCCCTGAAAAAAAAGTGATTTGTATGGATCTAAGAGCAAATGCCTCTGCAAAAAGACAGGGGTGATCATTATTTCAAAGCTCTTATTTTTCCCCTAGTCTTAAGACTTGTAAAATTATTTATTTGACAATCTGAAAATAAAACTTGGGCTGTATTAGCATGTAGACTGCTCAATAAAAGGGAAAAAAGTAAGAGAGAGGATTAATAAGTTACATGCTAGAAATGGGAAACAAGATTAGAGATGACATTTTGGCAATGTCTTCTTCCCAGTAAAGAAAAAAAAAATAAAACAAGATTAGTTGGAGGGGAAAGAGGGAGTCAATCAGCAGGAAAAATGAAATTTAGAAAATGTGAGAAAGCCTGTGAAATATGGAGGAGTTGATTAGGATAAAGGGTGTGATAAAAGCGACTCCTTGGCAAAGAGAGGGACATCACTGCTCTCAGAAGGTAAACAGCACTCAATAAATCAGGGGGTTAGAAGGTAGGCTGGGGAATGGTGGGCTGCCAGCAGAGAGAAGACACAATGGAGAGGACAAAAACAGGTGGAAACTGTGTCTGTAACTGGTGCTGCAAAGGCAAGAGGAGCGAGCTGCCCCAAGGCCAGCACCCGTGCCCCTCCTACGTTCTTACCTCTCCTCTGAGGAAGGGTCAGACAAACACAACCACACACCAGTCCCTGTGGATTCACAGACTGAGGCAAGACTGGATTTCCAGCCAGTTTGTTTGTTTTCATGGCTCCACGTTGATAGATTATATCCTACAGCAAATCTCAAATATGCATATCAGCCGCATCCTCCAGCACATTACTATAGCAACACCACTTGAATCCCTGATACTTGACATCACTGGGGCTGCTGGTTCTTTCTGTTTTCAGCAGAAAGCCAAAAGAGTGCTCCAATTTGGGCTACCGCCTCTGCCAGGTCCATGGACTTCTTCTCCCTCAGTCTCCCCCCCACCACAAAGGCTTGGCTCCTTCCCCTCCTTCACTCTTAAGATCTCCATTCTTTCCCTTCCTTTTCCCTCTCTTTTTTTCTTTGCAGTGGCTGCTTGAAGCCTGTCCTGAGGATGAGCACACTTGTAGTTTAAGAAGCTGTCCCTCAATGCTAGACCCAGATTGTCATCTGAAAGTGATCCCTGCTGGTTACTGCGTGTGCTCATGGCAGAAGATGTCCAGTTGCTGCCATGAGAGGAAAGTCTGCATGCCAGGTGTGCTGGGAGAAGCTTGGAATTAAGAGCAAAAAAAATGAATAGCTATAAAAATCAAACCTTTTTTTGACAAATGTTGCAAGAGTGACTATTTGGTCACAATACAGTGGCAGTTTTACTCCCTAACTGTCTTGAGCCTCCAGCCTGTCATCCAAGGGTTCCTAAGGGAAAAAAAATAAAACAAACAAGCAGAAAAAAAGTGAAACCCAAAAAGCCCTTTGGGTCGACCCTATGAAAATTTACAGGAATCATTCCATTACCACTCATATGAACGTGGGCTCAGGCCAGGACACAGAATGGTGGGATCCTGCTGTAATCCCTCTTTAGGTAAGCCACCACCTGAAAGAGATGATTCTCCCAGACATCACGTTACTTCATTTGCAGGTATCAGTAAAATGCCCACAATATTTTCTTGCAGTCTTCTGCAAGATGCAGGGTGCAGAAAGATGTATTCTGTGTGCAGTAGCAATTACTATCCCCTAAAATGCTCATGTTCCAACAACAATTATTCCAAAGCACCAAAGTCTAAGAAATAAGGTTTTCCCTCTATATTTAAAAGGAGGATTCAACCAGTAACTGGCTGCCATACCTTACAAATGTTGACTTTTTTAATCATAATTCTTGTAACTATGAGTGCATTGAAAAGTTAAATCAATTTGTCAATGAAATTGAGAGTAGTGAATGTATAAAAGGCAAATTTTTATGTTCTGAGTCAGCAGGAATATTATACTGCTGAAATTTTTATTAACCAGTAGAATTTGAAATGAATGCATGGTCTGCTTATGATCTTAATGGGATATCATTTCACATATACACAAAATACAGGTAGATGCATTTTCTTTTTAATTTATTAGATGCCTATTAATATGATTTTACTTTTCAGAACTATTTTATTTTTAATGATATTTTTTCCTAGATTGTATCACAACCTGCTTTTAATTAGAATGACAGACAAATTTAATTTGCCTTTATTTTCCTTTCCCACAAAGTGTTCCTTATTCCCTATTAGTTTCCCATGGAGAATTTTTTTAATGAAGAAGCTTTGTTTTAGAATTTGTAGTCTCCTGAACAGACTCTATAATGATGAAATATAAGTGTCTTTCCCACAATAACCTGCTGTTTTTCTTAGCTGTGTTTGGAAAGCTTCAGATAAGGCAAGAGGTTAAGTAAATCTCCAATTCCCTTGGGGTCAGTTTGCAGAACATGCAGGTACATTCCTTGTATAATCTCTTAAAACTCTGTAAATGTGGCTTATCCTCTTGGCCTACTTGCTCTTTAAAGTGGTGGTAAAAACTTACTAAAATAAGAACAATATTACAGCAGGAGAGATGTCAGGCAGTCCCTCACCAAATGCAAAATGCAGTGTGTAATTGGGAGCGTTTATGAGATGATTGAATACCAGAACAGTTTGTGTCAGAAGGGACATTAAAGCTCTTCTCGTTCCACCCCCTGCCATGGGCAGGGACACTTTCTACTGTCCCAGGTTGCTCCACCCCGACCTTGAACACCCTGAACTCCCATATCCCTGCCCTGCCATCAAAGGCTGTGTTACACAAATACAAATTTACCTCTGGTTAAAGAGATTCTCCAGAGGATCGTTCCTAGGTTTTTAATCCATCTTGATCAAAGACCTTAAGGCAAGATTCAGCAGTCAGAGCTGACAAAGCATTTGTTATAGAACACATAGGAAATACATTTTAGTCTCGACATCACCACTTGAAAATTATAAGTTACCAAAACAAAGCAGAGAGTTAACACAGTTTCAACCTACCTGACTGGACATTTCACCATGCACTGAGTGCATGTGCATTACTTGAATGACAATTAGACTTGTATCTATAACTCTTCAAGACAATGGGCCAACTTTTATTATAATTTTTTCTTTTACTGACCTTAAGAAATCTTATTACTTACAGTGATCCAGCCAAAAATGTAATGTTGCCTTCACACCTGGAATGAAGAGCCCAGTTCTGCAGATAATCCAGATGTTAAATGCAAATCCTGCAAGATGCAAGGGAGAAGGTTTGCTTTCGAAATTTACATTTTGTGCACTGTGGAAGTACAAATATAATATAGAATTAAAGGTGATGGAGGAAAAAAATGGCAGGAAGAACTGATGATTTGAAAAAGATATTGGACTGAATACAAAACTATAGTTAGTGATCAAAGTTTTCACTCGCTTTCATATAAGTTCTGAAGAGGAGGGAATCACTAAAGGATGGCACAGTATTATAAGCAATTTGCACACAATGTAATAAAAAAAGAAAAATTAAAAGAGAATCAATGAAATTTGACAGAGAGCCAGATGTGATGAAGTGGCTAGTTAAAAAATAGCCCCATTATTTTCATTTTTTATCTCAAAAGTGAAAGATTTCTAAGTGAGGACATTGAACTGGAGATTTAGAAAAGTCATGTAAGTGTCGGATAAAAGGAAATGGGATAAAGGAATGGAGGAAGAAAATGTAGAAGAAAAATTGTTTCTGAACATTAATGCTATGTCTGAGAGTGCAGTGTGTATCAGGACATCCAGTAGCAAATGCTATAATAAAATGTCTAAATGCAAAAAGCAATCAAAGGTTAAGGAGCTAAAACACTCACAAACACCAGGGTACATAAGAGTAAATGAAGTTAAAAGACTATAACAATGATGAGAAAAAAGGAGATGGGTTGAAATTGTATTTGAGGTGGTTTTTGGAATATGTATAAAAAAGAAAAAAGGTTTTCAAGGGCTGGAAGGATTGCCATATTGGGGAAAAGAGATGCAGAACATAAAATATTTTTTTTCCAGGGAATGACACCAAAAGAAAATAAAACTGTATGAGAAAAAATGCCAGATGGGTATAAAAGGGAATCAGTTTCATATAAATAGGATCAAGAAATAACAGTACCTGAAGATTGAATCAGCTTTAGAGTGAGCTGAGAGCTGTCCCAGAATTCCAAATAAAAAGGCAGTGGGTCAGGGAACCCTCTCAGAAAGATGCACAGATGAAACTGCTTTAGGAAATAATTACAAGGAACGCAACATCAATATTCTAAGAGAGAGTTTGTGAAATTCACTCCTGTGTGGGAGATCTTTGCAAGTTCCAGGCAGTATTTAAGATTTCCAGTTTAACACTTAGAGTTCCAAACTCATAATAGAACTCAGAAAAACTGGTAAATAATATTATTAGTCAAGAGACAAAATTTGCAGAGACAACACAATTTCTTAGGATATATAAAGTGACAGGACAATTTCTGTGAGGGTGATTATACAAAGCTGAACACAACACAAAGTTCAATGACACAGTATTGGAAAGAATTACTCAACCATCTGCTATTCATTGCTAATTTCTAAATGAACTTCTTACAATAAAGGGCAAAAAAAGAATCTCATTATTTCTGGACTCTTCAATGGAACCTTAGTACAAAGGAGAGAGAAGAATGATTCTACAATCTCTCCAAATTACTGCATGTTGAGAGACAGCAAAGAGTTGTAAAGATGTGTGGCAAGGTGTGTGCATGTATTTGAGATTATTGTCAGTCTTCCTTCCACAATTATTTTGTAACAAGATTAATGAGACATGGCTGGATGAACTTTGTATTCAGCTGCATGTTATAAAGCCTGGAAAAAGGGAAGAGCAGGTGATAGAGTAAAACCAAGAACCTAGGCAGATAAGCCATCTCCCTGATTTCTTACTCTTCATTCTCTGAACATAAAATAGCCCTGATAGTTCCTCAGATGTGACAAACTAAATCATAAGAGCCATAAAAACCAATGAGGACACAGTAAGTCACAACAACTACACCATGAAACCAACTCTGTAATTACACAACAGGACTTCATTCAAACTTCAAAAGCCTCTTAGAAGGTGAGGTACTCAGAAGCCAAAAAATCTGACATGGGAGCAATATTCAGTGTTCTGAAAGCATAATTATTCAAATACATTTTGGGTGCAAATTTCTGTACCCTCCCAGCTTCCTCAGTTGGGCCCTTGAAGAGAAAGCCCAGCCCTTTGTTACAGCTGAGCAAGACACTGCACACAGGCAGAGCCCGTGGGTGTTGCTACAAAAGTCTAAGGAAAGCAAACAGAGATACCCATAATAATAAAACAGTTGTATTTTTAAAATGAAAGATTGATGGGAAAGAGGTCTATGCTCATTACAGTGATGGCTTCTTGGCTTGTGGCCACGCTATAAAAGAACTCACCTTCCCCTTCTGTGGTGTGTGAGGGCACTGCCATAGGAAACTTTTGCAACTGATATTTAATTTATTGCATAGCAGAATGCTTTGGAAAACAAAGTGAAGCCTTTGCTTCCCTAAATAATCCTCCCTCCCCCACTGCAGTTATTGTCTTTGTAATATTTTATGACTTGTCATATAACACTCTGGGATATTGTCCTACAGAGGATGTGACTATACTCCTGAAATGAAAGAGCTGGATGGTGTTCCTTACTCACAGAACCACTTGAGCAGTGGCAGAAATAGGCTCTGTGCATATCTTAATATTTTATGTTGAATTTTTCCATCTTTGTAATAAAGAGGGGAAAAAAAAAGAAGCAAAGAAGAAAACAAGCTTCACATTGATTTAGGACTTCAGGGAGAAGAATAAAGCTATTCCATCTATTTTACAAATGCAAATATGCTTATAACATTGATCTCAACAGTGTAAATCAATAATACCCAGAGCTTCCCTGTCCCCCACAGATTGTCTGCAAATTATAAATGGTGGTTACAAAAGCATAATCAGGATGAAATATTATCAAATCTCATATTCTACACATGCTGTAATTCAAAAAAAAGGAGCAGATATCTTGGAACTTAGAGTTTTGATATTTTAATGAGTGCCCTATTTATTCTAGTGAAGCACAACCAATTAAACTGAGAATCCAGTCTTTTGCTGAAAGAACAATCTGCAGCTTCCAAATGACTGCAATTCTCTCTTTTACCATTATAGGCAAATCTTTTTATCCTCTCACCAAGCTCAGGGAACTCAAACAATATGAAGCAGCTGACAGATAACATAAGTAGTATTCAATACAATCAGATTGGGTGTTGCATCCGACACAAGGAGACATTGGAAAACACAAGGGAACATTAAAACATATTCAGGAATGACATCTTTTACTGTGGGGTAAAAAGCAGTGCTTCTCAGCTCTTCCAGAACTTCAGTCCTTATCAAAATTAGCACTTTGGAAGTGTTTCCAGATTCTTAACTAAGTGTTAAAAACCTCAAAGTCCCTAGAGAAACCACTGCTAGAAAATCTGACACACTGGATGTCAGGCACTTCCAAACTTAGACTTTAGCTAAAAATTTCAAGTTTCTAAAGTTTGGACTTTATTGCATTTAGTCCTGATTTGTCTGGATTCCTACAGAAAGGCTGGAAGACCATGAACCCACACCTGTCCATGCTACAGCTTCTTTATCCAGCTATCAATTTTACCACCCAGTTCAAGCTATTTTTATCAGAACCAACTCTAAAAATACCAGACTCTGTTGGGAGGAGAGAGTAATACTTGTTCCGCTTCCCCTACCACACATTCCTCAGATTCTGTAGAGAAAGAAAGATGAGGGTGACCTCCTCTGTGCTCTTTAGGGAACTCTGTGTCTGGCTTCAGCAATGGGTACCCAACACTTCCAGATAAATAAAATCATAGAATCATAGAATTATAGAATGATTTGGGTTGGAAGGGACCTTAAAGACCATCCAATTCCACCCTCTGAGGTGGAAGGGACACCTTCCACTGGCCCAGGTTGCTCCAAGCCCCATCCAACCTGGCCTTGGACACTTCCAGGGATGGGGCAGCCACAGCTTCCCTGGGCAACCTGTGCCAGGGCCTCCCCACCCTCACAGGGAACAATTTCTTCCTAATTTCTAGTCCAAATCTCCCCTCTGTCAGTGTGAAGCCATTCCCCCTTGTCCTGTCACTCCAGGCCCTGTCAATAGTCTCTCTCCATCTTTCCTCAGGCTCCCTTCAGGCACTGCAAAGCCACAATTAGGTCACCACAAAGCTTCTCTTCTCCAAGCTGAACAATCCCAACTCTCCCAGCTTTTCCTCCCAGCAGAGCTGCTCTATCCCTCTGACCATCTTGGTGCCTCCTCTGGACTCTCTCCAGCAGCTCCATGTCCTTGCTGTGCTGTTCCCCAGAGCTGGAGGCAGCTCTGCAGGGGGGTCTTACCTGAGCAGAGTAGAAAATAATAAGATGTTGGCAGTCGAGTTGCTCTGCAATCTCAGAGACTGACACACTTTAGGAAGTGATAGGCAGATATTATAAAGATCAATGTAAATAAAATAAGTCTTAGTGAGAAGCATAATTAGTTAATGTGTTTATACCAGACCACAAGCAGTAAGTGTCGGTGCCTGCTTATTCACGGGCAATAATGCTGAAAGCACTGAACACTTGTTTCTCCATTGTTAAATCTCAGTTTCAGTTTCTGCCGTTTAAAAGAACAGTATTTTGAAATCCTCATTGTGCTATAGGGAATGGAGGTATGGAAAGGTTGTTGCTGGTGCTAATAAAAAAGATATAATTTCACCTCTTGGTTTAGCAGCGTTGGAACATTAAACACCTTCCTTATTTTCTACTTTACAGTTATGGCACATTCAAGTTTCAGCTTAAAAGATATACTTTTATTTTTCCAGAAGGACAAGTAGCCAGTTCTTTTCTGACTTTTGTAACCATCCAGAAGACAGAAAGTTTGGGAAGATGTTGAAAGGCAGACATGAGCCTGATGACAGACTCCATCAATAACTCAGGAAACAGATGTTGCAGTGTTTGTTTAGGCTTTCCAAACTGTCCTGGTATTTTTTTTTCCTGTGGTTTGAGAGTTTATTTTCCATGTTGATGTGTTTATTTTTGTTCATGAGTTTCACATTTCTGCAGGGGAAAAAGAAAACCAAGCAGAAAACCACACCTGAAACACTTGTGTGTTTGCTTTGCCGAGCCCAGAGGTGACCCCAGCTTTATGCTGTTGGACTTTGTGCATCTGTTGCAATAGTTTGTGAGTTGCTGGCACTTTTTAATGAAGCTGTTCTCACAGTAAGCCCCTGGGTAGGTAATTGCTTTTATAGCCCTTTTGCAGACAGAGAGCTGAAGCACATGGGGACACAGGGTATAGCAGAGCAGGGACTTGAAATCACCTTTCAAATTACAGGGCTTGAACTTCTGTCTGAGGTACTGCAAGTCCTTTCTCTTCCTCTGCCACCCCCGTGCCCCCTTCCCACAGCCACCTGTCCACCACCACAGGCTCTGCTCCACCATGTTCTCCATCTCATTTCCTTCTGGGCATGAGGGCACTAAATCATTTAAACCCCCTGGGACCCCACATGAAGTTAAATGGAGGGAGGCACATAATGCACACAACTATTCCTGACACACTCAGCCTCTCAGAAGGGACATGGGAAGTGGAATGGAAAGGAAAAAAACAAACCACCTGAAATTACAGAAGTGTATTTCAGCAATGTCACAGAGATGGTTTTCTGCTCTTTTTGGATTCTTCACAAAGCTAAACAAAGTATTCCTGGGAATATGGTGGATGTTTTCAGCTGTGTCTCCTGGAACCAGGACACTTGATTCACTATGCCAGCTGGAGAAATTTTTTCAGTGTAAAGACACTTACTAATGTTCTAAACTTGGGTAAATATCTATGAATATGGTATTATATGTTCAATATAGTATTAAGTTATATACATTATGTATCATAGAACATTATAGAAATGCATTTACTACCTAAAAATAGAAGAGGATCTATCTCAGCTCCTAAGTGTATGGCTATGGCTTGAAATTTATTTATCTGTGAGAAAAATAATAGTTGGGGTTTTTTTAACCATGATAAAGCATGTGGTGGGATTTTTGGGGTGTACTGGGCAGAAACAGGAGCTGGAATTCAGTAATCCTTGTGGGTCCCTTCCAAGTCAGGATATTCCATGATTCTATGATTTAATTGTAAGGTGGCTCTGTGTAATTCTTTTTCAGACTAGGTCCTCTGAAAACTTCCCTTGTGTTTCATCTGAAAAGCCAATAATTGGCCTTATTTAGTTTAGATGAAATAAATAATTTCACAGCCACTTCTCATTTAATAAGGTTGGCTACAGCCTGTCTTTTTTTCTCCTCAGTTTGTATATTTTTGTTTGGAGTGAACATAAAAGCATGTTTTCTTGCCTGCTGAGTGTTCATTAAAACCACTTCCAAATCTTTGCAACCATTGGAGTCCTCGCTATGTTCTGATCTTACTGGCACATTGATTTAACTGTAAAAACTTTTTTTCCCTCAAATAATAATAGTAAAGTTATTAACTGAAAGTTATGAAGGACAGCTCTTCATCTAAAGGCTTAAATTACTTGCAAAGATTTCAAAAAGGGAAAAAAATAACCAACCAAAAACCAGAAGGCCTCTAAGGAAATGAGAGTAAACAATTATGTAAATCATAGTCCCTCTTCCAGAAGCCTGTCTCAAACTGGATATTACCTACCTGGAAATTCTTAACTGTTCCTTATGGTGGTATGGACCTCCTCCCTGAGCTGGGAGAAAGGGATGCATTATAAGGACAGCTCTGATAATGGCATTGACAATGAATATAAATATCTCATAGATAAGTGGGGAGCTCCAGAGCTCTGGCATCTCCAAAGAGGAACTATCAGAAACAGGTAAGAAAATTATGTAACTAAATGTGAACAGCTTTTCCAAGTTTCCATTGAAGCTTATGAAACATTCCTTTTGCAAAATTGTAATTTGATATTCTTTTAGGTTTCCAGTACACAGACTGAGAAGGTCTTCCCTTGGCTGAGGTGACACATAGCATGTGACACAGTAGGTAACACAGCTGTGTTAAAAGCCTAGTTAAGCTCTTCATTACACCAAAATTCTGTAAATAACTTTGCTTTTTAATTACCCAAGTTTTTCTGTGCATAAAACCTCAAAATTTATAGAGACAGAGTGATGACGCTCTGCAACAGCAATGAGGAGCACAGCTCATGTTGTTTCAAAATCCCAATTTTCAGGGGGTGTTACACTAAACCAGAGCACTGACAAAAGAACACACCTGATTAAAGCTACTTAACAGGGAAACACTGAGCACAGGAGGGCACAGATTGTTCACTGTCTACCTGTCCCACACACTGCTGTTCTAACTGCAATTAGTTGTCGCAGTCATGCTGCTCAAGGGATATGAACATGATAAAGTCACAGAAGAAAGAAATAGTTTATTATTGCAACTGATCAGATAAGCTGATAAAAGTTTTCTCCCCCTTTCTCACTTCAGCTCTGTTTGGGCATTGCCGATTACTTCTCAGAGAGAGAGTTAAGAAAAATTATGATGAAATTACGGAAGTCATAACTTTACTGTCAAGACAGAAATATTGTGGCGCAGACCACTGTAATAAATGTTAAACTGTTGTCAAGAAAGAACTAGATAAATGATACAATCCATTCTCCACATCTTACTGAACATACAGAGCTGCAACTGTTCTTCTATTAGGTCTGTCTGGGCTGACAAATTGTGTGCTAATGGATAAAATCTTAATCACAGATATAGAGGCATGAAAATCCCTCAGTTTAGCTAAGATGCTTCATAATTTTCAGGTACTCTTCCACTTGTCCTAATTCATATCGGTAGTTCAGTCACATACCTCATCATTTGCTGAAAACTCGGCAACTCCTCTGTAAGATTTTCCTTTTAACTTCAGTTTACTGTTGATGCCTCTCTAAAGAATTTTGTGTTACTGTACATTAAGGCCATCCTATAAAAACACAATTTATTTTACAACATTATAAAAGAATGCCAGTTATCCTGACACATCTGTGTTATCTGCACAGCCCTGTGGGAAATACTGCTGCAATATCAGGGAATATGTTACAATTTGTTTGGAAGCATTTTTACAATCGCCAGGTGAGCCAGCAATTGCTCACATGAAAACGGGGATCTTAGCACATTATCTCAGAGATGGGGATGACTCTGAGTGGTCAGAGTATTAGTAACTGCTATTGAATTTCTGTGGCCTAATTGAGCTAAATAACTGAGTGAAAGAGGTAGTGGAAATGAGAGGTTTCTGTTTGAAGGAAGCTGGGAAGTTTTCCCTGGGAACTGCCGCGGTGAGCAGCTGGATCTGAGCGGTTTAGTTCCACTATCCCATGTTGACCAGGCTTTGCACACAGGGGAGGCAGGAGGGATTTGTGCTCAGCCTCGTCTCAGCCGGGCTCTGCCACAGCCTGGCTGTGCCAACTGCAGAGTCAGGGCTCCTCACATCTAACAAGATTTCTCAAGGTTGCAATCTAAATTACCATAATCTTCTCATGAAGGCTGGGATTTAACGGGAGAGACTGAGGGAAGCCAAGTGTCCCTTAATGAAGGAAGGCAAGGGAGCAGGAAACCAGGGAAGAGTTTTTCCTGTTGAAAGCAAGATTCATGTCTTCGGGAAAAAAGTGGATAGTACAATATAGGCAAATACTTTTTAGACTCTGAGGAGCTTCCTCTACCCCCTGCTGATCTGCCTAGTAGGGTTTTGCTCTCTCAGTCTTACTCTCTGAACTGCACAGTCTTCTTATGGCTCCCAGCTACGAACTAGGAGAAGGACTTAACTACTGTTTTCTTACATGGTACCATTACATGCACAGACTATTAGTGCTTGTCTTCAAGCTCTGCCCAAGGTTTTACTGCCTCAACTCATAGACGTGGAGGAGAATCACAGATTTACCCACAAGACTGACTGAATTTCCCCAGTGAAAATATTCTAAACCTAAAAGTAAAAAATATCAAACAAAATTGGCTTTTTGTTAAAGCATTTTGAAAAAAAAAATATTATGTTCTTTCTTCACTGAAGCAAAATACAAAAGCTATTTTGAAAAATACTTTCCAAACTACCAGTGCAACAGCTCAAACATCCCCTTGAAAAAGAGGATCTGTTGGAAAATGCCAGTTATCTTTAGGTAGAATCGAAAGTGTTTAGTTCACTCTCTCCCCCATATGCATAGACAATTGTCTAAAAAACAACTTACAATGTTATCTTCTGCTCACACATTAGTTTTAGTGGCTCTTCTTTGGTTGGTTGATTTTATTTCTTGTTTTAGGCAATTTTCAAGAAATCTTAAGCTTTCCTCCCATTTCCCAGGTCTAATTATTCTGCATACACTTGTGATATATCAAGAAGTGCATTTTCACAGTCCTGTGTTTCCAAGGATATGCTGCTCACAACTGGTGATCATCCTAAGGTTTGTAATGCTATAAATAGAAGTTGAGAAGCAAAGCACATCCCTATTGTTATGATGTGCTGAACAAACAAAATGCATTCCTTTGTATTCAGTAAATGGACTATTATCTTGTCCTTCAATGCTCAGATGGTTTCCCTTAGTAAAAAAAATTTAATAGATAATTTTACAGCTGAATAACATTTGACCTTGGAACTGCTCATTGAAATCAATGAGGCAAGTTGATTTTTATGCAGCATCCACACACTAAAAAGGCACTTTAGGCAATTCCAAACATGAGACAGCATAGCAACAAGAAACACTAGTTTCTTGAAACAAGGTTTGTAGTTACTTCTTTGTAAACTTCTAAACAAATATTATACATTTTATCATAGCAGGACTCCTATAAAAAACGTCCATGATTGCTGCACTAATAAGGAGATGTAGTGATCCTGGGAGTTTCACCACAGCAGAGTATTTCTAGCAGTTTTGGTATTTTTTAAATTGAAAAATCTCTCCAAGGGCTATCAGCATGTTTTTTTTCTAAAGCAAACACCTACCGCTAAATGGACTTGTTTTCATAAGAGCACAGCTGAAGCTATGACAGGCTCATATTATTAAACTTAAATCTCAAAATTTTGATCTTAGAAATCCAAGTCCAGACCACACTATCAATGTGGCAGCACATCTTTTAAACATCATGTTTTTTATCTGTATGTTGATTCTTCTTTGTCACTTAAAGCCACTCCTCACCAAAAAGCAAAATCACTGATACAGGAAATGAACTCGTACTGATTCTGATGATCACCTATTCAAAACCCCATATAAAAATATGTTACTGTATTTACCAGACAGATTAATATTTCTGGAGAGTCTAATCTGCAGATCTAAACTGGTCTGATCTGACTTAATGGCTCATGAAGGTATAAAAGCCAGTGTGAAACTGAATTCAAACCTACATGTGGGTCTGATACCAACAAGGAAATTCATGTCTGGGGCAAACCAAACAGCTGGTCCTGGTCAGCTGCTCACGCTTCTTTCTAGACACATTTAGTATAAAGAACTCCAACAAACTTTTTTTTTGCTTTATTTTTACTTTTCCTCAGACATTTATGGATCCTCCCACCCCCAATCCTCGGCAGTCTCTCACATTTGCATTTATTATGTGTTGTGTCACCACAACCCCACAACCATGTAATTATCTGACACCAGTGACCATCCAGATAACAACCACTGGAGAGTTCACAGCAATATGCTCAAAGACAGAAGAAAATTTGAATGATCAGGGCTAAAAAGCCAGATGCCCCTTCCTCAGAACATGAAAAAGGCAATGCAGAACAACCCTGAATTTTACTTATGCTGACAAAAGGACAGGAAAGCGAAGATCTCAGTATTTTTCTACAACCTGTAATAACATGTAAAAAAATGTTTTCCCCAAGGAAAGCAAACACACACTTGATCCGTGCTACCCAAGGTCTGCTCTAAGGTCACTAGAGATCACATTTCAGTTTTGAGACACCAAGTTCTCTATCGTGGAACAATTACCCCCTACATGATATAAATTACAAATTAATTTTTTCTGATTATTATACACTTAATTCATTTTCAAGAACAACTCGCTAGAGCATAAATGTCAATTTCATTATTATATTTTTAAAACCAAGATTCAGTTTTGCATTTCTATCATATTCAAAAAAAATAATTTTCTATGTAACTCAGCAGGATATTCATGTGTGCTCAGAAGCTAATGAGGTATGGGAAATAGATAGGCTATCATAAAAGGAAAATTACTAAATGAGAAAAGAAGATTTTAAAAGGATCTCTTAGAGTGAAAAAGAACAATTTCATCACCAAATGGGACTGCTCCTGCACTGTATCTCTGGTTTCTGCCATCCCAGTCGGCCTGTTCATTTGTGTAACTATTTAGGAACATTCTTCTGCTTTTACTGATTGAAAGAATCCTGTTCATTAAACATCTTTGTAAAGAAATGTAAAGAAAAAAGGCAAGGTAAAGAATTTTATTGAGACCATTTTAAAAATAAAACTGTGCTCATTCTCTTTTGGTAATTCTGTTTTGACTTTAGCACGTAAAGGGCTCTCTAAACCACAAACAAAATCAGAGGAGCCAACAGCTGTGCTGCTAAGGAACATTCCCTCATTATTTTTAAGTGAGCTGTGTAATACTTTTCTCATCCTGCACCCTGAGTGCCCCTTTTCACTTCAGATAGACTGGCTGGCCACTGCTTTCCCAATTCCTTGTCATATTCCAGTTCTTCATGAAATCCTTCTCCGTTTGGTTTAATTTGCCTGCTTGCAAACCAAATTTTGGCAATTACACAAAGATCAAATTATTTGTGTGAGCTGATTCAAAGGCTGAGATATTCCAAGTTAACATGTGCCCTGGTGTGGTGACAGTATGTGCTGAAAGTCTGGACTCTAATTTAAGGTGTGACCCTCCAACAAACCGGCAAGAGATGCTGAGAAAGTACTGTTACAGATGAATTAAAAATTCTCTTTAATTAAGAGCTACATGTTCAGAGAAAGTTAGTGAAAGATGTCTCCAAGCAGAGTAAGAAAAATACATATTCATATTCTGATAAGGCAATCAAGATGTTGATGTTAATATTAGAGCAATAACTTTAATTGTATTTCAGCAAACGAATGGCAATTAGAAAACAAATTATCTCAGAGAAGCATGTCTGCTGCACAGCTTAGCCCCCAAGGCAAGCCAAAAGCTAAACCTTTTTCTTGAATTTTAATGCAGAAGATAAATAGACACACCTCTGGAATTATTCTAAATAGAAATACCATAAACAGTTTAAAGTTACTCTGAGACACAAGTGTAAAAATTGCTTTTCCTCTTGAAAGGGGTCTTTGTTGCCACAAGAAACATTAGAATGCAAGAGTAAAATATTACTCTGTGCTTTAAAGATTGGGGGAAATGTAACAGATGTTAGCCATGTTAATTAAAGAGCATATGTGCTTTAAGTGTCCTGGTTTAACCTCAGCTGGAAACCAAACCCCACGTGGCTACACATGGGATGGGGAGAGAGGTAGAAGAGCCAGAGAGAGAAAACTCATGGGTTGAGACAAAGACAGTTTAATAGTAAAGCAAAAGCTGTGCATGCAAGCACAGCAAAACAAGGAATTCATTCCCCACTTCCCGTGGTTGGGCAGGTGTTCAACCATCTCCAGGAGAGCAGGGCCCCCATCACACAGAGTGGGGTTTGTCAGGAAGACAAACTCCATCACTTCAAATGTCTCCCCTTCCTCCTTCTTCCCCCCCACTTCATATCCTGAGCATGATGTCACAACATGGAACATCCCCTTGGTCAGCTGGAATCACCTCTCCTGGCTGTATCTCCTCCCATCTTCTTGTACTGCCCAGACTCCTCACTGGTGGGATGAGGAGCTGAAAAGTCCTTGGCTCTGTGTAAACCCTGCTCAGCAATAACAAAACATCCCTGTGCTATCAACATTCTAATCTTGAATGCAAAACACAGCATTTCAACAGCTACTATGAAGAAAATTACCTATATCCCAGCCAGACCCAGCACAGTGTAGTAAATTATTTCCATTAGGGTAAGATTTAGTGGATAAATTCAATATTAATGATTCAAGGTGATTTTTGATTCTAACTCTCAGTGCCATGCTGCTTCATAGGGACCAATCACAACTGCTACCATGTTATTCTCTAACAGAAATAAACACTTCCCCTGATTTGTATCTGACCATATTGGCTCTACAAAAATTTTGATGAGCTTCCTTGGATCCTCTCTCATCTGCCAGGCACAGTATGACTTGTGATGCCACAGGTTACCAAGAAATAAACTCGATTTTCATCATTGCCACTGACAGCTAAAATCTGGTGTAACATTTCCATATGCAAAGTTATCTTCTGTGAGACAAAAGCCTCCCTCCAACAAAAACATACTCACGTTTCAAGTCATGAGTGTTTTTCCTTCTCCCTGGTCTGCTCCCTTGGGACAATATGTCCCATCTGTCAAGAAGAAAGTGTGTTCTTACGATCCATTCACCTCACTGCTGTAGACTTTTTTAGTCTCTCTGTTTTGGCATGGACTGTATTTTGCTAAAACAGTGGTAGCATAAAATGCTCAGGCATTACTCAGCCCTCTGGGATTTCAATCATGCTATTTAGAAAATTTATGTAATCTTTTGATCAAGCCTGAATGGTTTTAATGATGCTATGACTGAATCCACCCAGATTGCAACAGAACCCTACAGTTTTCAACCATCAAATTATGCATAAATGGTAAAAAGGTGGCCTGCAACTGAGATCTTGATCCTTAAAAATCTCTCTACTCTGAAAGGAAATCAGGGACATTTTCTCACTGTACCTGCAATGCAAGAGTCCATCTTGGTTCTAGAAAGCAATTAAGTACCTCATTAACTTTAAGCACCTGCTTAATTCCCATGGCTTTGAAACCAGTGGGAGTTAACCACTTGCTCCTGAATTTGTGCAGGAAAAACATACTTGTTTAAACTTGAAAAAAAAAAAAAAAGGGGATTATGTCTGCTAAACTTCTTATAGTCTGGTTTAATAAACTTTATGGTATTTAAACTTCATCTCTGTTACATAAAAAACTAGACTGGGGCCCAAATACATGATGACATTTAGGCAAGATAATCAAGAAATTAGGTGGCCACAACAATCTATTTAGAATTTGAAATTATACTAATCTATATTGATCTGATTGCTACTACAAAAGCAGGGGGGAAAATCTAGGGAAAAAAGGAAATGGAGTTTTCTTGATGAATCCTGTGCTTTTAGGAGACTGATCAAAATATTTTTACTCAACAGGATGTTCTTTCTTTTTAAGTTGAGTTTTACACTGAGGGCTCCAAAGATTTGCATGAAAAACCTGAGCTTTATGTCAAGAACGTCAGGCTGGTGGTGGCCAGGTGTTTTACAGCTTTCTAAACAGACTCTCATACAATATGTCAGCCTCAAATTGTCTGTGTTCTCACTGCAGAAATAGCTGATGAAAGACAGATTTAGGCTACAAAGGTGTAACCGAGACTCTTCCAAACTGCACCAGGAAAATCACATGCTGAACTGAACATGTGCCTGTTATACATGGGTTGCAAACACCTCTGTGGCATTCCCTACCAACCCTAACCAAGGAGACATGGAGGGATTTCAGTTGGAGACATCTGGGAGACATCCTTAGGAATTTCTATCAATAAGACAATGATGAGGGAGAGGAGAAGGTATAAGAGCAACCATGACCTGTGCACTCCTGCCTGCAGAGTCAGGAAACAGCACTATGGTGTATTTAGCAGAAAATTAAATATAAAATGCTAAATCCCCAGGAAATACTTCCTGATGAGTTGTCAAGGAACAGAATGGTGAAGCCACTAAACTACTCACAGCCACCTTTATATTGACACCCATATCAAGGGCTTTCATTTTACATTGTGAGCTTCATTGTGATGCAGCAATATATATATAACAATAAATAAAAGATGCCCTCTAGGCTGCTGAACACTTCAAAGGACATGTCTGAAAGTTTTCTCCCTTCTATTTTTTATTGTCTTGGATATCTGAACAGGTATTTTTTTGCACAACACACTGATCATAGTGCTTTCCTCATAGAATATATTTACCTTTACAGGTGATTAGAGGACTTTTTAGGAATCCTTTTTGATCTGATCAGTGAGATAAAAACTGAATTCTGAGACAGTGCTGCTTTCAGCTGGTAAAATCAATGGTGCAGCATGTGACAACTAGTTTGCTTGACTATATGAGTAGTCACATAAGCCCCAGTATCTCATCCACAGCACTAAACCCTTTTCTAGTAGCCAGGAATTCAGTCTTAGGCATAAAACATTGAAAATCTGGTTTATTGTTAATTTTTACCAGCATTATCACTTAAATTAATCAGTGGTGGATCAATAAATCTTCCATCAAAAGCAAGGCATTTTCATGTCATGTACCATTTGCAACATGTTCCTTGTTTAGCTTTCCAAATGAAAATTTTCCAGTAAACTTTCCAAGCAGTACACTCTCTTAAAATGTATTGTGAACACTGCTTCTCAAATGTGTCTGCACTGCCTTAACAACAAAAGACAGCGAAAAGCTGCTGAGGAGAATCCAAAGGGCTACTGGATTAAAATTCATGAAGGGCAGTTTCTCCCCTCAGTGTCAGAAGTAATTGCATATACACTGAACATTAGAGCAGCTCCAGAAGTTGCAAACACATTATAAGCAGAAATTCAAATGTGTTGCAATCCTTCACGTCTGCTTCCATCTTTCTGCATTTATCCACTTATTTCTATCCTTAAAAATTATATGGAAGTGGTCATATGATTTGGGTAACAGTCTAGATCAGAAGAACTTAATTATTTCCAGTGTTGGAGATGCAGTAAGAAATATGTTTAATGAAACCAGATTATTTACCTGCTGATGTCATGTGGGAGCAGACTGACTGGAACGTCCTGTAGTGATTCCTGAACCACAGGCTGAATAGTAAAATGTATTAAATACTCACATAATTCACATTTTTCTATCTATCTTCATAGGGGTTTTTTGCTGTTTAGTGAAAACAACCTATATTGAGCACACCATCTTCTATTTAGACTCTTGGCAAAAAAGCTTATTACATTTACATCACAGTGTGTTAAAATTCACAGGGAAGCTTCCATGTAGAGCACACTCCGCCTCTCCCTTACTTTTTAAAATGTTTTGAAAACAAATCCATCATATTTAGCATTTGTACACGGTACTCTGCCGACAGGCTTAAATGTTACTGAGGGACAGAAGTGGTACAAGCCAGACTGCAGCCCTGCCTATTGCATCAATCTGAAAGTCAAAGGCACCATTTCTACCGTGGGAGGAAAAAAAGGTGACTTTTTTTCTAAAAGAGAGAAACCAAATTTTTTTTTTTTTTTTTTTTTTTTTTTTTTTTTTTTTTTTGCTGGGTTTTCCAACAAGGAGAACAGCACAGGTCTACTTTTGATATAAGGACCATGTGGTACAACTGATCCGTACAACCTTCACTGGTGTGTACATACACATGCACTGGATTAAAGTATAACACAGAAACCTTGGTTATACAGCAATATAAATACAGATTTACATCTTCCAGGTAGAAGCCATTCCTACTTTTTCTGGAAAGGAAAGGTGGCAACTGACACCAGTTTCATGCTGGTATTTCACAGTAGAAGAGAAGGCACCTCTTGCCTACCTATTTGAATTAGGTGCTTTTTTCAACTTTAATTAAATTAAATGATCTTTGAGGAGTTTACTACAAAAAGAACAAAAGAGGGGGAAAAATAAATGAGGAAATGGAATTTAACACCATTTTATTGCATGTACCGTCACGTCCTTTGCCTTCATAATATCTACTAGTAAAAAGCTTTCTAAAAGCGAAAATGAATTATTTTCTTCAAAGTTTATTAATTAATCATATCAGTTTTTATGAGAGACTGATTATTTAATTTTAGTCATCAATGGAAATGTTGAGCTTCTTAATATCAGACTGAAGCCATGTAAGAAAAGAACATTAATTAGTTTCATTCCAAAAAGCAGGTGGAAAAGGCAATTTAATGATCTACCACAGGCAGGTATAGGCCCTGCTCTCATGTGAAATATCATTAGTGCCTTTCTTTTGCATGACTGTTAGTTAAAATTCAACTGTTCTGAAAGTTACTTTGTGGTCTACATGAAATGAGTTGATGGTCTCACTCGACTTCCCAATGTTCAGTTCCAACATCACGAGGGTACTGCCAGACTGTCAGCTTTGACATCATTGAGAACAGGTTTATCAGGTAACAAAGATTTGATGGGCATGGAAACCAAATGCTCTTCTTGACCCCATGGGTGCTTCTCCTTGAGGTACCCACAGGAAACTTTATGGGACAATTAAATTTACAATAACACCCTGTGGTCTTGTTCTGTGGAGAAGCCAGATGACTTTAATTGCCCTTCCTTGTTATTTTCTTCCTATCTATTACACATGCATTCTGCAAAGTTTCCAGTGACAAAGCCCCCTTGGTTCCCTGGAAAGGTTAAGATGAGAATTAGAGCTGTGGGGGGTGAGGATGTCTGAGGAGAGATATGTGCTGGCATGAACATGTACGTGAACGTAACATGTAAAATACTAGAGGACTTTGACAGAATGCAGCACAGATTAGATGTCTGAGTGTGTAGAGAACTGCCAGGAAAAGATAAATGTACAGCAGAATAAATTATGTGCCCCAGGGCACAGGGCTGTGAGAAGGGTTTCCTCTGATGTCTATCCCTTTTTTAAATGTTAGGAAAAACAAAGAGAGCCATGCAAAGACACGGGCACATTATTAATGAGCATGATACTTTTAAATAATCAAGCAAAAGCATCAGTAAATGTATCTGAAGCAGTTGAAGAGAAATTATGTCCCTGAGTGTTATTTTCCTGAACGTACATCTACAGTGACAAAACTCGCCAATTAGTTATCACGAGAAAGTTCTTAGCACCTTCTCAGGTCACTTAAAAGTCAATGTAGTGACTCTGATGTACTATAATTAAGGAAGATAACACCATCAAAGTTGGAGATGTTGAGGGCAAAACATTGAGTCTGTTTTCAAGTAACTGAGCTTTATAACTCAGAAAATTCAGTTGTTTTAATAGGACAAATTTTAGCTTCTGGTACTGCTCCCCCACAGAATGTTCTGGTGTTATACCCCCTGAAAAAAATGTTTCGAGCAGCTAGGAGCTGAAATATTTTGCACCTTTCAAACTTCACTAAAAAATATGAAGATCAAAGAAAAGGTAGGGAAAAGCTGTTCCCTGGACAGCACGGGAGTAAGCAGAGTCCTGCAGTGCCTGGTTGAAAAATGTCTCCAGATGACACGGTACTCCCACCCCACCCATGGAAGGCAGCCATGCAGGCAGATGTTGATGTTGACTGGCTGCATTTATTCTAAAGAGTGACATCCGTCTTCTGCCAAGCATGAGATGTGTGACTGCATCTGTTCACCCACTCAGGGAGCAGGGGCAGGACAGAAGAAAGGGCTGCCATGAAACGAAATGTTAATTAGTGCACAGAGTGACATCTGAACCATCGGGAAAACTGTATTTCAGAAGGCTCAGCCTATCACAGGTCCCCCTGAAGGCGATGAGGGCTGTGCACTTACCAAAACCAGATCAAAATTAGGACTAAAATCTGATTGTTAGCTATAGACCCTTAAATAGCTGATGACAATAAACATCCACTCTGCAAGTCCACACATGTTTATGCTCAATATCCACACACACAGACACATTACACATGCTCATCACTGTGTCTGTAGTGTACACACACCTTCTGCCTCCAAATCCTGCTCTGGATTTCTGGTTATAAAACCCCTGGAAAACAGAATGTTAAACTTTCATGTTCAACTTACATGTTAAACTTCCCGTATCAGTCAAATGCAAAGATCAAAGGAATATGAACTTAAACAACTGTGGACATGGAATGAATATATTCTCATGGCACAGTTCATGGCGAATATCAAGCTGATTTCCAGTATTATCATTAAATAACATGATGCTTGTAGAGTTCACTCAGGGGTCTGAGACATACAAAACTAATTTATTAATATATCCCTCATTTTGCAGCTTAGGAGTTGACTTTACATTGTATCATTGCCTTCATTTAGGTTTTAAGGGGCTTCAGGGCACCCAGAACAACTGCCAACATTTCCTTTAGTAAAGGAAAATAACAATTAGTATATTTGCACATTTATATGGTCAAACGTGAATACAGCTTCAAATGCTACTTTACTGTTATGGATAGATGTATATAATGCACTTACATAAATAAGTACATCACTTCCCTGACCAGTTTGGTTAACAATTGTCTGTCCTTTTTCTAATGTGTTTCTAATGCTGTGTTATGTTCTCTTCTCCTTACTGGGCCCTGTAGACCTGCTGAAGGTGAAAGAAAATTGCAAAAATCACAAAGATGTTTAAAAAACAATTTAAAACATTTTAAATTTACAGTATTTAATTCCCCTTCCCCTCAAAAAAAAAAAAAAAAAAAGAAAAGAAAAGAAGTTAAACTGTATCCTAAAATAAGATAGTGAAACATGACTATATTGATTAACTTCATACCTTAGCTACAGATATTCTGCTCTTTCACCAGTTTTTGGACTCTATCCATGTAGCATTTCTGCTCTTCAAACCATCCAGCTCCCACAGATGCAAGTGTGGCTGATTCTTGACCACATATTTTGAGGATCTGAAAGCATATTCTGTATGATCATGCATTTGCCTTGATGTACATACAAACCATGTAAACAAATCACCTTATTTTAAGTTTTCACGGTGTGTACCTAGAAGTTATAAAGGGAAATCAGCCATTTTTATGTTTCATGGGTAGACAAAAAGCCCACATCTGTGTTTTGAAGGTAATTTCCTGGCTAAGATAATGCCCAGCTACGGGCAAGAGGTAACAGGTTTGATGACCCACTGAATTCACAACAGGAACAATGAGGAATGTGGCTCCAAGACACAATAAATTAGTAATAACCTCCATTATTATACCCCCAAACTAAAAGTAAGAATAACTTTCCTGCCAGAAGGGACTATGCAGTAAGTGTAACACTGTAAGTTTGTTCTGATAAATCAGTGTTTTAACGGCATCTTCTGTACATTTTGTCTTCATTGCATGAACTGCCAGTTACCTGCAAAGTCTTTGCTTCAGTATTTCATGGCTTTTATGCAAATATTTGATGTTAATAGCTACATGGTTTTTATTGGTTTGCTTTGTACAGTTTTGCTGAGTTGCATTGTGCAGTCAGTAAAAATGAATAGCCAAAATAAAAATACTTCATATTGGAAACCATACTTAAAAATTAATGGTGTTTTAGCAAAAGACTGTTTCCCACAATATCACAAACACAGCATAAGCTTCATCAGGAAATGGTTAATCAGCTGAAGGTAGCATTTATCTGTGCCTTTTCTACATTGGTAAAAATCCCTATAGTTTCTTAAGGTATAGAGGATTTCACACACAGAACAAATAGTGCAAAGGTGGATTAAAACTCCCTTGTCCTCTGCAATGTGCTGCCAGCTGGAGGCCCAGCACCTAATTCCTTTCCCCTCACAGTGCTCAAGAGAATCAAAAATAACTTTCTACAAATTCCTGTGCTTTGGACAAATTACAGTTTCACTTTGTATGTGTATAACAACAGTAACTCCACTAGAAAAAACTATTCAAGATATCCAACAGAGAGCAGAAGATGAGTTTTGGTTCAAGAAAACTAAAGAAAAACCCCACATATTGTGCAAACTGGATTTACACGAGGCACAGGCACTGGTAGCCTGACTCCTCACTGGATTCCTTCATGGATGGACTGCAAACCAGACAATCCTGTAGTCACAACGGGACTTCCTCACTGATAAAGTTATTGAAGGGATTCACTAAGTACTTTAACTGGTGTATGTGGGGAAAAGAAAGTATTTCTAAGGGTGCAAACAGTTATTTAGCACACTGGAAAAAAAAGAGTGAAATAATGTGGGCAGTGATTTTCCTGCTGCTGATTATATATTCTTAATTGCTCACAGGCATTTGTAAGTCAGTATGAGAAAGACTTCATAGAGACAGGGAGAAAAAGGGAGAGAAAAAAACCACACCAAAATAAAGACATATAAATAACCATGAGAAGAATTGGATGTGCAGATATGGCAAGAGCAATTGGAGATGGGAGTCCTGGAGTCAGATTCCACGTTTAGGGTAGGAAAGGTTGGTTCTCTCCTGAACTCCCTGCCACCACCATGCCTGTGTTTTTTATCCTCTTAAATTGTATTGAGCTCAGCAGAGAAAATGGCAGCTGAGATTCTTCTCAGGAGCAGGTTTAGATTAGGCAAATCATACATCCCCTTATTTTCACAAGGGATCACCTTCAAATTCAATGTACTGTATGATTTTCAGTGAGTTTAACATATGATTAGTAAAGTTCAGCTATTCCATTTGGAAACAGTCCAATTCACATTCCTCATCCTTGCACAGAGTTCTGCTTTGCAGTCTCAGACCTTTCACTGGGGTGGACTTCACTGCATCTGCAAGTCAGAAGGGCAGTGATTGATTACTGAAATTCTCTCAAGTACATAGTGAACATCAAACAAAAGTGTGTGCCCTGTTGGTATTGATTTAGAACTGATGATCTCATTAGAAAGCCCTAATTCTCAACATTGCTTTGGTTTACACAATCTTTAATTTATTTTAAAAAAGCTGATTGGCCAACTATTTCAGTCTCACGGCTGTCTTCTCATCTTACCAGACAACTCCTTTAGTCTTTGAGCATTTAAAAGGTCATTAATCCAAATGCTAATGCAATCAATACCATATTAAATAAATTATAAAAAGTAAATTTATATTAGGTAACCTGGTGCATTGTGTCATAAGGTTTTAAAATGTGCTTATTGTCAGCACATATGAAGTGATAAATTAAAACAGTGCACCTTTCAAAAAATAATCCAAGGAAGCTTTTAAATTTACTTTCTCCATTATCTAAACCCTGATTCATGGTGAAAACACTAAGGAAAATATATATAATTTACTTATTGGTTGAGCTAGCTTTTACCCTGACGCTATTTTTCACAAAACCATATGTATGTAAAATTGAATTTTAAACACAACTTTAAGTGGAATTAATTTGACCTTAGAACACTTAGGTCTAATGTTCTGTGGGTGGAGGGTGATGCCCTGTTAAATGGAAATGGAGAAGGAGATCAGACGTGGCACATACCTCTATTTCAGACTGAAAAATCCCATAGTTTATATACAAATACATAATATTTTCTATCCTGAGAACATAAACCTCCCCTCAGCTATCTTGTCTAAGCTGGCCCAGTTAGTCTGCATATTCATACAGAGTCATGGTGTTCCCATGTTCATAAAGAGTGGTTTTGTTGGTGGTGTACTTGTAACCAACCCTGTTCCATAGGTCCTGAATCTGAGCAGCCAGGAAACAGTGCTGTAATAATTTTCACCTCACAGAGATGGTGGCATGAAACCAGCATCTGCTGCAAGTTTTGGAAAAAATATCCACATTTCAAAATGCATTTATTTAACAGGCTTTCAAAGAAAAAGCTAGTTGAGAAATCAATGTATATCCACCCTCCAGCATCTATCCATCTTGCATCCTGTGGATTTGAAATCTGAGGCATGAGAAAAAGTTTATTCATTTTGTTAAAACTTGGATAATAAACACTGATCTCTTGCAGCTACAATCCTAAAAACTTTTTGTCTTTTATCATCACTGGAAAATCCTGTATATTTCCAGGGCTTGCCTTTGCAGCCTCTATGCTATTTACCTTACTTCTCGGATTTTCTGTCTGTGTCCATGTCATTGTCTGAATTGCTCCTTTCTGCACCTTTGTCTTGAATGTTAAAACAACCAATGTGGACTGTCAGTATTCTGTGATTCCTTTAAAATGCCTCCAGTAGCTGATACCGATCTTTTTAAGTCTTTCTATTGAACAGTTGCTAAAAAACCACCTTTTTGACAATGATAGGCATCTTATCATCACTGACATTAATTTCCCAGTCACTGGCTGGACCAGCTTTTTAGGGTTTCTGTGCTCACCTTCCAGGCCCATCATTAGCCTGGCTTTCTCCTGCTCTGCCTTCTGCTAACAAATCTGTCAACACAAACTGCCAGCTGAAGGGTTCTGATGAAGTCTTTGGGGGAAAAAAACACCCTAAAATCCAAAAAACTCCAAAAGAGTCACAAATTTTAACCTCCGAAAAATAGAAAGGGTCATAATTTGTATCCACAAAATGAACCCTCGTGCTTTTGCTTCTGTAAAAATGGAGTGTGCAGACTTCAGTATTTGGCTCTTCAACTACTGACTTCACACCAACAAGCTACAGTTGCACCAAAATACAGCTGTGAGTGTATTATTTGGGAGAGACTGCTAAGGAAAGAAAACTGTATCTGATAAAGGTGAAAATTCCCTGTAGAAAACAATGTTGCACAGATTATTGCTATGTAATGATGGCAATCTCAAAAAATCAGAGCCAGCAGTACAACTGAAGCGAGTGACCCCTGTTAAGTCCAAAGAAAGAACAAAATACAGACTGATGAGAAAATCTCTTGTTAGAGAAAAATAGTGTTTGTTTACAGAATCTTCACCTTATGTACTGTGTCAGTTTCCTTGTAGTTGCTCTTTCCCTTGTACTCATTAGTAAAACACCTTTTTAGCAGGCCAGGACAATGGAAAAAGTCTGTGGAATGAGTGGAAAAGTGTGTGCCAAGGTTTATTTGGGTTCATAAACAAATAGAAAAACAGCCCAATGTAAGCTGTTCTAGTTTTAGGACAGTTTGGCTGAAGAAAGCATATTTAGTGATGGGCTGCAGTGGATTAGCTTCTGACCAGCTGTCAGCTGACATGAAGGCTGTGACCTGTATGGGTGCAGGTGAGTATTTATGGCTCAGCTATGATTGCTTGTTCTACCTCATCATAGAATCATTAAGGTTGGAAAAGACCTCCAAGATCATCCACTCCATCCTTTGGCTGAATCCCACCACACCCACTAAACCACATCACAAAGTGCCACATCCACCTGTTTTTTGAACACCTCCAGGGATGGGGACCCCATCACTTCCCTGGGCAGCTCCTTCCAATGTCTGACCAATCTTTCAGTGAGGAAATTTTTCTTAATATCCAACGTGAACCTCTCCTGGAACAACTTGAGGCTGTTTCCTCTTGTTCTGTCGCTGATGGTCTGGGAGAGGAGTCCAATACCCATCTCACTATAAAGTCCTGTCAGGGAGTTGCAGAGTCAGAAGGTCTCCCTTGAGCCTCCTTTTCTCCAGGCTGAGCCCCCCCAGCTCCCTCAGCTGCTCCTGCTGTTCCAGCCCCTTCCCCAGCTCTGGTCCCTTCCCTGGACACGGTCCAGCCCCTCAATGTCTTTCTTATCGTGAGGGGCCCAAAACTTATGCCAGTATTCAAGGTGGGGCCTCAGCAGTTCCAGCACACAGGGACAGTCACTGCCCTGGTCCTGCTGCCACACTACTGCTGGTACAGGACAGGTGCCCTTGGCCTTGTTGCCCACCTGGGCACACCTGAGCTCACGTTCAGCCAGTGATGACCAGCACCCCCAGGGCTTTTCCAGCTTTCCAGCCCCTCTGTCCCAGCCTGTAGCTGCAGGGGGTTGTGGTGACCCAAGTGCAGGACCTGGCACTTGGCCATGTTGAACCTCACCCCATTGGGCTCAGCCCATGGGTCTGGCCTGCCCAGATACAGATGATGCACTGGGTGCTTTGTTTTGTGGAGTAGGCCTAGGAATTTTTTTTTTTTAATTTAGAAAAGAAAAGGAATAATGGAACAGCCCTGTGTTCTTTCCAGGAGGATTGAGAAGTGATTCACTGTCAGTGCATTGTTCAGTAACAAGACTCTGAGAGAAGCAAGACTAGTGCTCGGGGCAAAGCCTCCAGGAGCGGCACTGCCGAGCGCGGCACGCAGCTCACAGCAGGCAGTGGTGAAATGGTTCCTGCTGCTCAGAGGCAACAATCCCACAGCAATAACCCTTTATGTGGCACAATTCGGCTTGGGAGTTTTCTCACTAAGCTGATAAATTATGATAAACAGGGGGCTTTAAAGATAATTTTCCTTAATGGAAAAGAAAACCTCGATCAAAAGATAATCATACTTGGATATGAAAACGTTTGCTTTCACTTCATTTTACTTTTTTTTTTTTTTCGCACTGAATTTTTATGTTCCCAAGTGTCTTGTTTCAAATATCTTGGGTATTTTGCAACGCTACCCACAAGGGACAATATAATGAGTACAGGGAGAACGTAACTAAGTGATGTGTAACAAAGTAGTGCTCATTTGTAGGTTGAATCATAAAAAGAAGTTTTTAGAAGATTATTGCACAGAGCAGAGAGGATTGAAAATGACAGTGCTGAGCGGAGTGGTAGTGGTGAGAATATTAAGAAATTACGAGGTGCAGGTATCTCAATTTTGAAGAGGGTAATTTCAGAGCACTCAGGTATTGCCAGTCCTACCAGGCTGAGCATTGGGGTAAACAGCAAATGTAAATCACCATGGAAACATCCTTAGGTCACCCAGAAGAAATGCTGGGGCTGAGCTACCAGATGCTGCAGTATGTGGTGTGTATGATAAGAGCACAGAGCTGTGCCAGGGCAGGGTCAGGTTGGATCTCAGGAAAAGGTTCTTCCCCCAGAGGGTGGTTGGCACTGAACAGGCTCCCCAGGGAATGGTCACTGCCCCAAGGCTGCCAGAGCTTCAGGAGTGTTTGGACAACGCTCTCAGGGACAGGGTGGGATTGTTGGGGTGTCTGTGAAGAGCCAGGAGTTAGACTGGATGGTCCTTATGGGTCCTTCCAACTCAGGATATTCTGTGATTCTGTGCTTCAAAGGCTGCTCAAGGTTGCAAAGAGATGCTACTTGATTCGCTTCAGAAACAAAATATTCAATTTGCTTTTCTAAGTTAGCACCATCTTGCATTATATTTTTATGCAGAGTAATACCAAATTACTAAAAAAATTATTTCTTATCATTATTTAAAACATTGTTTGCTATATAGTTGTAGCAACAACTTCCCTAATTGTTGGAAGTCTGGAGTGATGAAGGCTTCAAACAGTCAACAGATTTGCAGCATTTTTTCAGTGGAGTCACTAAAATTGGAGGAAGCACGTTCCCAAACACAAGTGTAGCATTTCATTAGGCAGAATGCAAGTTTCTCTGGGACAACAGTGCATCTATTTGCAGGACTACAGAAGTATATTTGCTAACAATTGTAAAGGCTGTAAGCTTCTTGTGTTTCTTGTTTCTGGCATAAGTCACTAACACATAAAAAATTTAGACTACTCTAATTTGAAGGAAATTATTCTTCTTTTTCCATTTACAATAAAGCTACCACAAATTAAAAGTGGATGGTTTTAGATTTTTTTTTGAAAGGATGTTGTTGGTAAAGCATGAAATCTCTTCCCCAGAGTGGTTCCAATACAAGGCTTTTCCTGGCTAATCAGTATCAGAACAAAAACTGTTGAAAGAATATTTTCAGTTTGCTCTTTCATGAGAATCAACTGACATCTAAAAAACTAAAAAAAGCCTTAACACTGTCTAAGAGATGATAAACATCAAAGACACATAGACAGAGCTTTGTTCTCTGTCCTCGAGAAGTGCCTATTGTTCACCTGGTATCTGAGTCAGCTGCCCTGGTCTCAGAGCAAAAGGAACATGTCAAATGAAACCAGTTGTTCCCTGGCTTTAAGCAAACACCAGACAAAACGTCTTTTCCCATCACCACCTTTCACAGAACACCAAGGGCTGATAGACAACACATGTAACTTTTGCTTTTCAAGGACACAATTTGAATCTATGAGATAAAAATGTCCCAACTAACTTATTTGGATTGCTGATTCTTACCTACCATGGGCAAAATTTTAGAAGTATAATAAAACACATTAGTTTCAAATTTTTAATATTAGTTTAAAATATTATGGTTTAGTAAATAAATTGACTAAATCCTTTCAATCCCAAATATAACTTATTAATACAGCATCTTGTGTATAAAAAGAGAGCAATGAACCAGGATAAATGAAATGGGAGAAATAATAACAGATGTCAGAAGACAGTGATATGGGCATTGCCTGATTTTAAGCATGGTAATATTGGTGTGCAAGTCTGTTTAATAAAGATTTTTCTCTTTTTTTAAAAAAATTTTATTGTATTATTATTATTATAAGGACAACAGCATTGTAATGAAATGGAAAGAACCTTGTATTCCTCCTTAGTCTCCTCTGTGTGTCCTGTGTTCTCAGAGGAATGCATCTCATATTTAGCTGGTGTCAGGAACAGGGTGTTCTCTCTGATTACAGCAGCCCCACAAGTGTACCAAGGGGTGTCTTTGCATCCTTCATGTCTACACACAAGCACAACAACTAGAGGGAATATGGCCTTAAGTGGTTTTTAACCCCATTCATCAAATGCCAGTTTAACATCAAAGTTTCACGCTCCCTTAACATCCACACTGACAAATTAAAGAGACAGCCTTTGCCATGAGTTTGTTTTAAAAGCAATGCAAGGAAGGATTAGCTTTGTCATTCTTAAGAAGAAAGAGAATATGATTTCTAACACACTCTTGGTGAGCTGGGGAGGAAGGCAAGCATAGCACACATTACAATGACTTGAACGACTTGACAGCTGTTAGCTAAACAATACAACATTAATTTTCAACATTTTTGCACATGGCTGGGTGAGAGATCCCTTAATCCCAGTTCCTATTCTACTTCTGCCTCATTGTTGCTGTCTCCTTTTGTATCACTTATTATAATCAGTTTCTGCTGTATACTCCCTTTCACCTTATTATTGCTGCAAAACTAAGGTGCTGGGTTAATTCAGACTCACTTCCCCAGGGTACATTAAGATGGATTTAAGTACCTTATTGAGACAGTCTGACTTCAAAAGCTGCTTTATCAGTTACTGCCAGAGAGAGGGAGACCCATCCATGACAGCAGTAAACTAACCATAAATTCTCATATTCTATATGCCGACTGACTTTCAAAAGGAGAACTATTGATTTTGTCATTTATGAATGGATTTAGTCAAATTAGTCTTTTCATTGTGCACAATAAGGCAGCATTGTGACTAGGAATTAGAGGATAAAACTATGTGAAACAAATGAAACTGCCATTTTTGGGATCCTCAGCACAAATTCAATAAGCTTTCGTTATGCCACCCTGATCATTTTGCTCATGACCAGATACTCTCCATATTTTGATTATCTTCAAAGGAAAGGAAAAGTGGCCTCTGCCTTCAAGAGGCACTTCCATAAGACTTAACCTTTCAAAGAGCTCTCATGTCTTTACCTTTGAAAGAGCTAATAACTTGTTTGCTGAAATGGCAGCAGTGTTTAGAGGCACTCTTGAAATCAGGCAAAGATTACACAGGGAAACAAACAGAGAGACTGTCACTGTCAACAATAAATTAAGTTTGCTCTGAAAATGTAAAATGTTTAGAGTGGAGCAAACATCATCGAGCATTACACTACTCAAGCCTCTGAATTTTTCCAAACACAATAAGCACTGATGGGCCTTGGATACCTTTTCCTGAAGAGCCTCTCCAGATGGTTATTTCACTATCTGGGCTGTATTGCTGGAAACAAGAAGGCTGACACTTGTGTCCTGATTTTCATCTCCTCTGTGTGGTGTCTGGCAGGAATATACCAGCTTACAACTATCCAGAGAACAGAGTGTCAAAGGAAAAGCCACTGGGGAGGGGGAGCTGTGTGCCAATATTGTGTAGCCTGTGTATTTAGGTGTTTGTGCATCCAAATGCATGCAGGAATGGGTGTGCATGGAAATATTAGGACGAAAAAATGAAATATGTTAACCAGTCCAGCATTTGGTATTTCTTGATTATTTAATCAAAAGGTTTCTGCATCTAAACTTGACTTTTCAATTTAGGGATGCAAAAAGCCAAGACTTTTAGTTTCCTTCATGATGGCAACATTATTTTCTAATGATTCCTGTGCCCAGGTTTTTTTTCCACATTTTACATCCTACAACAAAAATGACAAGGCACATGTTACATCTGCACTCTGCAGAGGGCTCCTATGCATTCATGTATTTGCTTGGAAATATGGACTGGTTACATTTTGAAAACCTTAGTACTATTTCTGAATTTATTATAGTCCTAAATGTCTTTGTCTCAAGAGTGACACCCAAAACAAAGTGAAAACAAGTGAATTTCTAAACGGAAAGTATTTCAGTCTCTAATCCCCTTCAATTTCAGAAGGAAATGGTGCATATCTTACATAACTGATGAATGTCTGGGAAGCAAGTCCAGTGCTTCTGGCCACTTCCTTAGGAACAGCTCTGCCAGCAATCCAAGAAGGAGGAACAGCCTTTGGAGCTGTAGGTTATCCAGTGTATAATGAATCTACTGTGTCCCAAAAGCATCAGTCAGTGCAGGTAGAAAGCAGCTTTACATTATATACACAAAGCCACACATTTGTCAAAAGCTTTGGTCTTACTGCACATGTAATACACAGCACATCTTTCAGAGGAGCAAAACATCACCAGTGCTTTGTAGGTATGTTGCAGTTTTAAAAAATGTAGTTAAAGGGACCTTTTTTAGAAAACTCCAGCACAAAACCAAATCCAGATACAAATCCCCTAAAGACTTTTGCTCTTTTTCATTTTGCAGCCAACTCTTAGGTGCAGATATTGTCTCTGTTCCAGAGATGGCAAAGTGGAAACTGAAGCTTGTGCCAACACATTCAAGGTTAACCAGTGACTGTTAAATGGAATTAATTGATTCTGGGACAGAGACAAAAGACTCGAAGCTTGGCTAGCTGTGGCTGCTGGGGGTTTAGACGTTCCACAGCACCATTTAATCAGGTTCCTGACTTTAGTTATGAAGTTTTAGTGCTGGTTACATGACTTGTGCAAGTTTATACAGCACAGAGCCAGGTATGGGAAGCAGAAAGGTCCCTCAGCTCAGACTTTGCAAAAGCAGTAACTGGTATGTCCTAAGTGCGTTGCAAACTTGCCTCACCATTCAGTGAGGATAACAAGCCTGACTAGGAGAACACACATTGGATATTTCATGGCTAAGTAAGCATTAGGTTGACTATAAAATTTATGATCTGCTAAACACAGCAGATTATTGAATATTAATGTCTTTATATTTCTCATACAAATCATGTTAAAATGAATGAAGTTTAGCCATTCCCATCAGAATGATAATGTGATTAAGTTACTCAAATATCTCAAATAAATGGATAGGGATGTGAAATGGAAAAAAAAATGAATACGGAGGTAGGAACCTGTGTGAAGTCACTAGGAGGTTTACTGTTAATTATCACAGGAATGGATTAAGGTCCAATATCTCAATCTCAGACTGAAGATGAGCAAACTTTTGCAAGAAATGAACAGATAACTTTCCTGGAGACAACACCAAATATAATATCAAATTAAAGAAAAAAGGAAACCCACTGATGCCCAGCCATGCTTATGCAAAACAGGAATATAGTGCAGGCTTAATTATAATGATATCCTTGGGCACTGACTCTGAAGCAGATGCAAAGAATTAAATACATTGATGTGCTTCACTAAACAAGAATAAAAGGGAAGAGAGTACCTAAGGTAGCAAGCAAAGGTGAGAAACACTCGGTGATTTCAGCTTTAAGTATAGCATAATACAGATGCTTATTGGGCTCTCTGCTATTTTCAGTGTATGAATTGTTTAACATGAGCAGAGTAAAACCCATCCTGTCTTTGTCTTCCAACTTCACACACCATTAGTCAGAACAGGTGCTTTAAAATAGGCCATTAATGACTTTAGAGACATAAAGTAATTAAAAAAATAATAACAGCTACCACTATTCTGAAGTTTGTGTAATTTAAGCAGAGATATATAAAGACACGACTTAAGGTGTTCATCAGAACAATATTTAATTGTGGCACTCACTTGGAAAGAGAGCAACTGCTTCTGTTGCCACTGCAGCTTTCAGTTGTACCATGTTATTTATATACCATTATCCATGTAAGAAGGATGTGTATAATGTTCTCAAACCCCATTGTAGGTTAGGATTAAACAGGAGCATATGCATTTTTAAAAAGATATTTTTTCAGTCTTCTAACAGAAATTCTTACTGGAAGAGAGCATTTCTTTTGTTGCTGAAAAAAAATGTAGCTTTTTAGCCACACAGCACAAACCTCTGACAGTCCAGGACTTGCTGTGCAAATGTTTAACCCAAGAGGGTTTTAATCATCGACTTTAACGGGTTTAAGAACTGAACCCTAAATAATTCTGCCATTTCTACAGCTGGTAAACTGTGAAAGCTCAACTGGTATGTTATTCAAAAGTGACCCTGCAAAACAAAAAATAAATAGATCACACAGTCTCTAGCACAGTTATTTGGAATGTTGAAGGCATTTGTGTATCAGGTTTGTTTATGCAGCAGTAATTTTGCTCTCCATTTTCCCTTGCTATTAACTAGTAATGCAAAGCAAAACATTCTCAGAGACAAAAAGAGCCAGCTGTAAACAAATGTTACACCCTTGGAGGCTTATGTTTTCCCTCATGAAAAGCAAGGCTTTGGATAACGGGATATAATAAAAGATGCCCCAAAATAATACTACATAGGACTTTATTTAGGAGGAAGAGTCAGACAGTGTGATAAATGTGCATGTGTGTTAAAAAAAGGTACCCTGGAAACTGATGATTTGCTGAACTTGAAAATCCACCATGAGTTAAGCAACCAAATGACAGGTATAGAGGTATAGAATATTATCCATAGTATTATTTTAAGAGTGGAGCCTAAAATCTAGTTTCTTTGTATTGTTAACTTAAGTCTTTATAAGACTCTATTTACAGCCTGACACCTGAAAACCGATACAGTGAAAATGAAACCTTTTCTTCTACTTCTATGGCAATTTCCACATTTTTCTTATGTGCTGTCCTTCCCCCCAAAATGATTCACTCACTGACAAAAAGCTATTTGAATAATCTTTATATATACAAGTTTCTGCAGAATGGAAGTTAAGAATAAAGGAGAGAGATGAATTCCTAAGTGCAGGCTCAAACATTAGGATGCAGGAAGATGATGTGATTCACTGCACAGGTTTTCACTGTTAGAAAGAAGTCCTCATCAGGAAAAATCGACCCTGAGCCTGGAATGCTATACATTGAGTACAAGACATTTATCATCAAAGGGCTATGAATATATTTGGTCTTATTCTTGGTTATGACCAAAAGAAACAAAAGCAGTCTTTGCATCTTAATTAAGGGTAAACACTGGTAGGCATATGTTATCTACAAGAAGAGATATGTGTCTGAATATGACTAGATCTAATCTAAAATGAGTGCTGAGATTAGCCCAAAATTCTCTAGACATTATCTCTGTGTAGGACTGTTTTTATAATCTTGTTCTAAGGCTAAGATCAATGAAACCTTAAAGCAGGGCTTAGTGATGCTGATAGGATTTTCTCTTTTGGATAGATTGTTAGGTGAATAAAAAAAGCCATATTAATAGGAATACATTTAAAGGTTGCACTCACACTACATGCAATATTTGTACTGTAGAAATGAGCTGTAAAACAATCTTTTATTAAAGGACAAAACCCACTTTTTCATATTGGGTATTTTTCTGAGCATAAGGTGCCAAATTTAAATTGCAAAAAAAGGAGATTTGGGCAAAGATTAAAGCTAATGAATATAGTAAGATCTCTCTCAGCTAGATGGGTTTTATCTAAAGATATTATCTAACTTTGTATGTCAAACACCCCAATTCGTTAGTGACACTTCTGTCTCTGGGTGGGTTATTTTCTTTAGCTGCAAATGGGTTCTGTACAATCATAGTCCACACAGGACAACCCTCTGCTGAAACACCCTCAACGCAGTTATGTGAGAGAATAAAGGCATTTTTTCCAGGAATAAACCAGAATCTGCAGATAATCTATCAATCATTGCTATAAAATAAAATCTCAAGCTCCCTCCTTTTTCCTGGAATATCTAAAACACTATTTACACCAGTATTCTTATTTGACAGTCATGTCTGAACTACTGTTTTTATTGCTAATTTCGGTAATACCAAAACACTATTATGCATTAATACAACAGATAATTGCTGCTGTCAAAACAAACTGTCCACCTGCATTCAGAATTAGATTTATTTCTTTATATAAATAGTAACTGGAGTGAGACAGAGTTCTCTTTCTAGGAATTGCTGTATGGTGTCCAGATGCAGAGGAGGACAATAGGTTCAAGGACAGACAGATGTACAGCAAGAGCTGAAGTGAAAAAAAGAGATGGAGGTGTGGATGGGAATGACAGATAAATAGCAGAAAAAAAGGAACACAGACTAGGCAGAGGAGGATGAGGGGGAAGAAACAGCAAACTGGAAATAGGTTGAGCCCTATTAAGAGTACTTTAGACTGTGGTTCAATAAAAAAAAATATCTAGAAAAAGGGCAAGACAGGGGGTTGAAGTATGTTCAGGACTGGAAAGCAGTTTTAGAGCAGTGGAAGTGGGAAAAAGAATGCGCAGGAACTAAATGCTATATAAAACTTATATGCTTTTATGTGCATTTAGCAGTTATTTTACTGGGAAAGCAGTTTTACAGTGAAATCACCAGCTCTTGCCTTTAAAGCACTTCAGCCCTAGAGTCGCAGCCACCCCACCATTCCAGAATTCCTACATTGGGATAATCATGGAATGGCCAGAATTGGAGGGACCTGAAAGCCCATCCAGTTCCACCCCCTGCCATGGGCAGGGACACCTTCCACTAGCCCAGGTTGCTCCAAGCCCCGTCCA
>JAWWLV010000021.1:4140090-4198412 GCA_035041135.1 Platyrinchus mystaceus
GACACTTCCAGGGATCCAGGGGCAGCCACAGCTTCTCTGGGCAACCTGTGCCAGGGCCTCCCCACCTTCACAGGGAACAATTTCTTCCCAATATCCCATCTAACCTTGCCCTCTCTCAGTGTGAAGCCGTTCCCCCTCGTCCTGTCACTCCAGTTCCTGATGAACAGTCCCTCTCCATCTTCCCCGTAGCCCCTTCAGGCACTGGAAGGTGCTGTGAGGTCTCCACATAACCTTCTCTTCATGTTGAACAGTCCCAGCTCTTTCAGCCTGTCTCCGTAGAAGTGCTCCAACCCCCTTATCAACTTTTCCCCAAAGCTTTTATGAGCACCCTGGCAGTGACCACTGGGTACCACTTAACACATGGAAAAAAATTGCTTCCCCTGACAAAAATTAACCAGCCAAACAGCCACCTCAGGCAACTGCAAACCTGATAACAGAATAGTACCTGCCTTCATACCCATCTTACTCCTCTGTTCTCACTTCCCTGTGTTTCTATATCATTTGAGAAATTTTGTTAAACTGGAATATCTTATTTATAAATTTACCTCTTAATTCCTTGTGGGACATATAATAAACTGAATTTCAGGGTTGCACACTTATTTCCATAATTATCAGCCTTACATTCAGTGAGAAGGTGCCACTCTTGCAGCAGTGTTGGGAAACCAGTGTGGCAGGACTTGGCTCTGAGAATGGTCTGACCTTTAAAGCTGCATTGGCTCATCACCGTTTGGGGCATCTCTGTGTGCTCTCCAAACACAAATTTCTCTTTCAAGCTTGGGACGTTTAGTGCTACCAAACCAGAGGCATTCATCAGCTGGAACACACTGCAGGGCTGCAGCTGGAGGGAGTCACAGACAGACAGCTGGGCCTCTCTTTGGTGCTCCCCTGTGCCTGGGAATCCTGCAACTTCACAGAGATTTCCTATCAGTGCAGCTGCCCAATATATCCACTGGTGCTCTGCAAACTGGCACCACACAGCTTGTTTTGGATGAATGGTTAATATTTCAAACACATTCCAGACAAGGTCCTTGGCAAGGTACAAGGAAAGATCTGAGCTTTGATTATTCGCTTTTGTAACCATGTCCTCCCCTTGTTTTCCTACTACAGCTCAAGTTTCACAAGGCAGAGTACATTGGTCATTCATCTCCAATGTTTCCCAACTGCCCCAAACTCTGCCTTCTTCACACAGCCTAAGTCCAGAGTGACTTAAGTCAAAAAATTGGTGTTTATTAGTGAAATACTGAGCAATACAACTTCTGCATTGACGCTCAGACACAGAGCACTATAACTAATACACTTCATCTTATTATACATCACCTTATACAAGCAGCACCAAAAAAATGTCCACACCTCTGTATGATAAAATAGGTAATCAGATGTGCAAAAACCTACTGTCTGTAATCCTGTGTGGATATATCTGTGTTATCATAATGCATCTACAAGCCCATTTAAACAAATAAGAACAAGAATATAGGAAGGTACAGATGTATTTTTCATTAAGAGTCAGGGGTCAGGTGAGGAGTTCAATACCAACAGAATGTTATTGTAGGTGATGGACACAGGTTCTCTTTTGTACAGCTTTTTAATCTTTCCTCAGAGAGAAGTTCAGCAGAGAGGTTTTGGTCTGGGGCTCATGGCTACACAAAGAGTGCAGCCACCCAAGGTCATGCAGCAAGTCAGTAGTTTAATTAGGATTTGATCTCGGAATTTTCCTAGTTCTTGGCTATTTGCTCTAACAAGCAGCTGGTATGACCTTCTAAAGATATTTATTTAGATGGTCTGTGGCCAAGAATGAAACCTATTCCAGGCAGCTGTGGTTACTACTCTGCTGTTCTGTTATTCAGAAATCTAGATAAATCAGCACATAATGAAGTGGCTGGACAGCAGTTTTAAATGAAGGGATTTGGGAATTACACTGGATTGCAAGATGAACACGAATCACCACTTAGGTGTTGCACAAAGGGAAACACCATACTGGGATTATAAGCAAAACTATGACCTGCAGGATACAGACAGAAATCTCTCTGCTCAGCTCAGCACTCACAAGTCCTCAGTTAATTTAAGTCCACTTGTGGGCAGCACACTTGGAGAGACACGAATCAGTTTGAGAGAACCCAGAAGTGAGAAGAAAAAAAAAATACAAACCACAGCTGACAAGAACAAACATTAAATGGAGAATTCAATCTGCTCTCCAAGCTGTGCTGAACAGGGCAACAAGCCGAGGGATTACATCACAACAAATAAGGTATTGCTTAGACAGCAGAGAAAACTACAGAAAGGGTAACAATAGAGGGGTGAACTAATTCATTTGTGATCCATCCTGTGGCAATGAACACAGAAGGCATTGGAATAACACAGTTGCACTTGATTTTATGGTTCTTTCTGGAACTGCAATGTGCTGAAAATTACTGGTGTGATGAAACCTTAATGATCATTTATGTATTTCAAACACCAACCTATAGTTAATATGACCTCACAGTGGCCACCAATGTTCACAAAATACAAAAAATCAGTACCCATCTCTCTGCCACACACCTGAGACTGTGTTACCAAAATATCCATGCAGAGCTGTTCACCTGTCAGACAACTCACCTCCTGTAGCACATGTTTTGCTACATCCCAGGCACAGAACGGTGCTTTTATCTTTACTGAACCCCATGGAAGTTTCTGTCAGCCCATTTCTTCATCCTAGTCAGATCTTTTTGAGTGGCAGCCCTGCTCTGCTATGAGGCAGATCAACTATTCCTAGGCATTTGGTGTCATCCACCAAGTTGCTGAGCATTTCATCTTAACAAACAGAACTGAACAAAACTGAACACTTTAAGCTACAGTAGCCCACTATTAGAATCATCTCCTAAGGAACATAACTCCTGACTGACCACCAGCTGGACTTTGGATCAGTTGCTGTTAGTTACTGGTTGCCATAGATCCATATTTCCTTAAGGTACCAGCACATGAACAAGCACTGGAGAACCACACGGGTTTAGGCACATGTGCTGCCATGGATTTCCCCAGGTCCTGTCCCCACACACAGACACCCTTTGTGGGCGAAGAGACCAAGCCAAGCTTTATAACATGAACAGTTTGAGAGTAGGAAGAAAATATATACAATACCTCCTTCAGAAGCACCACATCAGATGTCCATAAACAAGAAGAATTAGGCTTCAAGTGATATTCTGCAAAGGTGTTGACACATAGTACGCCTTGACAGCCCATCTGGTAAATGTGGATGTCATTCAATACTCCAAATTTCCCAGTGAATGGCATGCCAAAATCTCACTAGAATAAGAAATTGTACACCAAATGCCAATCATTCATTATTTTCTAATTCTCTGAGGAGTATTTTTCATTCAGTTTGGCATTTATAAAGGAAAAAGATTCTGTGTCTCTATGAATGAAAATTCTACGCTTTCATATCAAACCGAGGCTGACACAGTGTGTACAGCCAGGCTGCTCTGAGGGATGACCATGTGCAGGGTATGGAAATGGGGATGCTACCAAGGAAAACAAAAGCCTCATTAATGTGCCATTGAATTTAACAAAGAAATGAAAATGAAACTGAGACTATGCTCTTATTTTTCCCTGTTCATTTTCATTTTCTAGATTATCAGTCTAGGAGGGAGAAGGAAAAAAGCAAGAGCTGAAATACCTCAAAATGCCATAATCAATAACTCAAACTGACTGGAATGAATAATGCAGTATCCTGCCTAGATTTTACATCTGGTATAAGCTGCTTAAGTAATGTATTCTGAAGTATAGAAGGACAATAACAATGTCTGTGTGCGTGTTAGTGAGGGTATGTTAAAAAATATACAGTACACATAAGAGTCGCAGGGAAAATTTATTTCCCAAAAATAGCAAGGTCTCCAATTTTCATAGTTTCAAGTCTATTGTTTAAAGTAATCAAAGTGACTTTTGGTATCAATTTATTTGACTCCTTCAGTTCTTGTTGACCTGCTGCAGCACATACACACAATCTTCCTGCCACCCACAACAAAGTCAGCCCAGCTAAGCAAGCACAGATTCAACTCCACTGAAACTTGAAGTTATGGGAAAGATGTTTGAGAAAATAAATTTTTTCTGAAAATATTTTAAATATTTTCAACAACTTTACCCATTTCAATCTTATGCTTTAAATCAGGTTTTGTTTAAAACTGCAGTTCAGCTATAAATGTTAATATTACCAAGAACTCAGAGTGGAACAAACGTCATGTCTGACCTATTTTTTTTGTCCTTTTTTAAACTGTGGAAACCAGACAGCCACTTGTACTCCACAGATGAACATTAGTCACCCAAACCTTTTTGCAAAGTGCATTCTAGCTTACATGTTTGTGTTGTGGTTTGTGTGTTTCCCTTCTACAAACAGTGAAATTTAAAATAATTCCAACCTGTGGAAAACAAGAGAAGAGAATGTGCAGGCCAGGACAAGAGAAAGGAAGATCCATGTGAAAGGTACCTGACTTTTTTGGGCCATGGGTTTCCCTGAGCTTTCAGCCTCCTCTCAGACCGCAGCGCAGAGCATGTGGCAGAACCAAGGCAGAGAAGAGAGTTGTGTATTGTCCTGAAAGATATGCTAAGGACATCTGATGCCCCAGGCAGGAACAGAACACAGTGTATGCCTTGAAAAATGTCAGAAGATAAGGGATGAATGAAGGTGCCTGTGACCTTCATGGTGCAAGGGCTTCAAGCAGTCAGAAACTCAGACAAAGGCATTTATTTTTTCTCCCCAGGTTGTATGTTAAACTGTGCTGCTCAAAGGGGCGAGATGAAGAGACATTAATTCTGCCATGGACCTTCTTTAAAAAAAACAAACATTATGGATATGATTAATTACACTGGTACACTATTTTCACCCAGATCAACAGTTATATCAACATAATACAATACCAAAATCAACTCCAGCCTGTTCTGCTCAGTTATTGAGATACTTAAACATGCAAATAATGCCAGTAAAGTCAGTGTCTGTATAGACACAAAGACTAATCACATTCTTGAATTTTAACAACAACTATTTGACTATTTCCATTGTCACTGTGCTGAAGAATGCACAGAACTATAAAAATATTTTCAGATCAGCAAACAAATAAAAAAATTTTAAAAAAATCCCCCACAAAACATAAAACCCAAACAACTATGTATTCTTCTGGATCAAATGAATTTTAAACAATGTGCCTTTTTCTCATGGACATAAAAAAATAATTCAACAAATCATTTTCACCCTGCGTGCAACATTCTGTTCCTAAAATAAAGTATTGGAGTAATAGATAAAGAAAATAAAGTATTGGAGCAATGGCTTAAGAAAAGTTTTTAATAAAAAAAAAAAAGAAAAAAAAGAAAAGAAGACTAAGATTCACAGTATTTCCAGAGAAGCTACTTATCCAATTATAAATATAATCATACATGGCTAAGGCACACAGAAACACAGGAAACCCAAAGCTATCTCTACTTCCAGGAGAAAATGGTCTACTTAAGGAAAGACTTTCAGTTACTCTTCCCAAATACCCATTAATACCAAAACCAACAGTGAGAACCAGAAAATCAGAAAGCTCACCTGGAGCTGGTTCTGCTTCTGCACTACCAGAATGTCCTGGGTAGGTCATTTCCCTGGAAGGTTAGAAACTGGAACTGAAATTCTTCCAGGCTTGTCATGCTCCTGATGAATTCTGTGACAGCTGAGCTCCTGAACACCAGGAAAAAGGCTATTCCCCCCGTCTCCATCCAGGACACTGAGCACTGACAACCATTTTTCCTTTTCTTTGAAATTATTAGTCAGAGTGACCAAATCTGTGAGCAGGGAAGCTATATAGTTTATGCTTCGCAAATAAGTAATCTGGGGTGATTAAAATAAATAAATAAATAAAATAAATAAACAGCAAGCTTAGTTATCAGTTTGGTGACCTATTTTTGTACCACTCATTTAAGACATAACCTCCTGTAGCAACAAATCGAATTTTCCCTCGTCAGCTAACCCGCAGAACAAAGCAGATGGATTCACAGTCATGCACAAGAACTTGTCATTACAGAACATAAGATGCCCTTCACAGAATTAACTTGTGAAAAATCCTGCAATGATCTGTTCATAGAGAGCTTTCTGGAAGTGTTCTCTCTTCCTCCCCATCTCCAAGACCTGCAGTAATTTAACACAACTCACATGTTTCCGTGCCCCCATCATTATGGTATCAGCATCACGCTCAAACATTCATGCAGAGATTTATGGATTGCAAGGCCAGAATGAGCCACTGGGACAGTCCAGACTGACCTTCTTCATGATGCAGACCCATAATTTTTGCATCAAGTCTGTCACTTCTGCTGAGCTATAAAATCCCTTTCAGAACATTGTTTAGGCTTCATTAAAAGGTTACAGCTGATAGAAATTCTGATCTGTTTGTAATGATTGCCTTGGTGGCCTTTTTAAAACAGCCCCTCTATTTCCACTCTGAGAGGTTCTGGTTTTGGCTTCCACTCACTGTTAACTCTCTATCCCTTTTTTACAAATTAAAGAGCAATCAGAAAATCCTTGGTCATCAAGACAAGGTAAAGTTAAGTCTCCTTTTTTCAAAAGTTAAACAATTTGTAATTTTCTTGCCTTCCCTGCTATGATCTGTTTTATCAGCTTTCTGAACAGGCTTCTACTTCAACCATTTGCTGAGCTTTTACACTTTTTAATTTCATCTTTCCAATTTTATTTTTTTTATAATATTGGCCAATATTCAAAAAAACCTTGTCTCCCCAGTTCCACATACAGTGGAAATAAAATTGTTTTACTCCAAAATGTTCAGTAAAAAATTAGCGTAAGATACAATATTTGTTCTTGTGAGGGAAGGAACTGTTATGTCCAATTTTCAAATACAAAAAAAAAAATAGAGATAAAAGCATTGTGAGTAACATCACAAAGGAAGCATGTGGCAGAATCAGGACTTGAATACCTACCCGGCTCCAGCATAACCATAAAGACAAGATTGTTCTACCCCTTAATTAAGCACAGAGCAACTTCCAGCATTTAGAAAAGCAGATTAACCCAAGTTCTTAGATCTGTTTGTGTCTTTTAATATTAATTATGATCCGCAGTTATGCTATTTATGACTTTTAATATACTATGTGCCATGTATACAAATTTTCCCTATCAAAACAAGAGGCTGCTCAGATTCTTAGATATTCTGCATAAAATTTTTTTTTAAAAGAAATTGTGCTTTAATTTCTTTGCTGTTTTACAAACCCATCCATGCCATTTTTCCACATCTATAGTAGCACCATAACACATTTTCTTTCATACATTCCACGTTCACAATCTGGCACCTCCAGACTGAGATGGCACACAAATTTTCCAGGTGCACTGCCATCCTCATGGTTCCACCACCTGAAGTGCCCAGGTACTTCTTTGCTGTTTCTGTCTGCTGGGGCTATTTAAAATAACTACAAAAAAGGACTTACTATCAAATTCTTATTTTATGAATAACAAACACCTACTGACTAAAGAGATGATCCTACATATTTCATTTTTTTATTTTACTTTATTATTTCATTTTGTATTGAATAAAATCCTTTTTTTTTTCTGTTTAGCAATTTGCTCTTTGCCAGAAATAGAAATGTTCAGTGCCCTGCACTAAAACACAGGGATCATGTTTCCTGTGACAATGAGCACTTCTAAAACACGATCTGCTCATGATCAGAAACACTCCCAGGGTGATGCTGAGACACTAGAAATAGCAGAGCAGAACAATTTTGTTCTCATTGTTCTTGGGTCACACTATTCTCTCACAAAAAAGGGAGATGCACTGTGGCAGAAATGATGGATGGATCATCTTTCCCCCCTCCCCTGACCTTCTTCAGACTCTCCACCTTTCCAGTTTCTCATCCCTCTGTACATATTATCTCTGGCAATGCTTGAGTTTGCTTCTGTTACACCCTGATAATGAGCATTTTAGAAAGTAGCTTTTCTTAGGAAAACTGCCTTGTACTCACTCTTTCCAATTATTCTGATACTTAAGACCGAATTTTTACTTATTTTCAAAGGTTTATCTACAATGTGTTGAAGTGATTTTAATTATTCTATTTTATTATCATCCAGTGTGCTCAGACAGTGTATTAATCCTTCTTATACTGCCACAAAGGCAAACTATCATAACGATTTTGGTTTTATTCCAAATACACTGGCTAAAACTTCAGTTTTAACAGAAATGCATTTTTATTATTTTTCTTTTTAACTGAGATAGAAAAAGGGTTGATTCTGTGACAGTTCAGGCAATTTTTTTATGCACAAGTCAAAAACTGCTGTGTCACAGAATGTGCCACCCTGTGTAGGACTGGGTAAGTCCCAGGTGAAAGACAATGGGACATTAAACCTCAGGGCTCTTACTCAGCCACAAATTCAGGGAAAAAAACCTGACTGAACACTAAGAAAAACAGTCCAGCATAAGAGGTGGTGAAGAAGGTTCTCCAGAGACAGAATAAATATTATTTATTATGAATTATTCTTATTAATATTGTCTGATTTTCACTACTCCATGTAAGTTAAATGATATTTGGAGCAATTTCCAGGGATTTAAAGTCTTAAAACAATGTAGGCAGGATGAATAAAGAGAGAGGAAGGTTTTAGGGCCAGAAGGAAACTGAATGGACAAAATGGGACACTAAAGAGACTCCAGGAGGTGGGGAGGGAGCAGGTCAATAGAGACTCCCCTTATACTCCAGCTCCCTTTCTAGATAAGATTTCATGACTAACCCCTTCCAAAAACCCAAATCCTCTATTTTTGGGGAGTTAAACTTTGCTTTTAAAGTGCTTGGTTGAGGTTCTTAGGGGGTTTGATTCTGGCTTTTTTTGTTTGGTTGGTTGATTTTGAGGGTATTTTGTGTTTGGTTTTTTTTTTTTTCTTGTTTTGGTTTTGTTTTGTTTTTTATGCTGTCATTAAATGTCTCCTAGTCAACACAAGAAGTTTTTCTTCTATTTTCTCTTAAATATTGGTACAGAACATAATCTTCTAACAAATTTGAAATGGCTGCACAGGAGAAAAGATGATATTGTATTATTCCCATTCTCAACCTTATATTGAGAAAATTAGTAACACTTGAAAATTCAGAGAATATAGGAAAAATGCCTAAAGTCCTCATTATGTGCCTCTTTCTGTGCACTGATGGTGGTTTTAATTTAGTCCATAAGACATACTTCTAAATTACAGAAACAGACTGCTGTCCTTAAAAGGAAATGTTAAAATTAAAGATTTTCTTACTGGGATAATTAAATTCAAATAAAGGCTGAAAGGTTGTTGTTTGTTTGGGGCTTTTTTAATTGCAACAAGAATATTTTTTGTAATCTTCAAAATTCAATAATTAAATCTTTAAGAAATAAAAGAAATTTCTTATCAAATCAAAATCCTTTAAAAAACTGAATAAAATCAGAGGTATGGTGAGGTGAATCTCATTTTCTGACCGATATTTAGTCTGAAAACCATAAAAATGGATTTCTCTAAAAGAAAAAAAAAAAAAAGTTAACACTTTTGTTCCTAAAAAATCTTATTCAAAGCCTGAATTAAACTTCCACAGGTTTGTGCATGACTGTTCATGGTGAAATGACCAGCAAAATAAATTCAAGCAGCATTTTTAAGTCAATAAAACATTGAACATGATAAATATGTGAGAAATATAACTAATCTAAGCCATGAAATATTTGTTATCATCCAAATATAGTCACAATATGTAGGAATCGAACTATTAAATAGGAGCTTCAATGCATTAAAACTAATCTTATACAAAATGTTGTAATATGTCAAAACAGGAGGGACAGAGATACAATGGTTGATTATACCCACACACCAATGCAAGGGATACTGGTACTGAATTAAAATTCATACTATATTTTGCATCTCAACATATATTTTCCCTATTCCATTATTAAACTATGCAAATCAGACTTACAGTTAGTACTTACCCTCAATTAGCTTTGATATTGCCGGTTTAGTGCTGAATAATATGTACATTTATATGCAAATAAAATTTCCTTCCCAAAATTTGCCTGAAAATAGTTTTACTTTGGGATAATTGTAGGGGATAAGACCCCTGTTTGTTTTTCCATTGCTTTGTGGTGTATGGCAAACTTCCTAAAAATAAAGGGGTTTTTTTGTCATTACTGTCATTTGAGGGGTTATTTCGTATAAACTAAACATTTTTACTGTGTATCTGATAATGATCCATCAGAGATTTCACTCTCTGAAGTTTCCAAAAACACCTTTCTTACACAGTTTTAAATGGAAAGGTAAATTATTGTGGCACACAACATTTTTCCCCATTTCTGGGCCATCCTCTCAGCTCTTGGTTTGAACTCCTTGGAGCGTTGTCGCTGCAGTGCTGTCAGGGAGGGGCACTCAGGAGGCTGCTGAAGACCCTTTATGAGGGGAAGTGTAATGTTCTTTTGAGGTGAGAAAGTGAAGGAAGGGAGCTCAGAAGGGAGTGTTCTGCCCTTCTGAGAGCAGCAATCCAGAAGGAATTCCCTTACACAGCCCATTCCTCTGTAAGGGATCAGTACAATCCACCCCATTGCCCAAAGCTTTGAAAGAAATTGAAGTATGGACCCCAAGACAAGTGGATTTAAACTGGAATGTCTCCATTGCAGCTGGGTGAGCTACTCTTTACACCAGTTTGAGCCAAATCACAGACTGAAACTTAAATATTTGCCTTTCAGGTGATTAATTCCTATACCTTCCCTTTCTGCATCCTTCTTCTCCATGTTACATATGAAATAGAAGTGGTTTTCTCATGAAAATGTGAGTCTTGCCGTACAGTGAGACAAACGTGAGGTTTTCCATTCCTGTGTGAATGTATGTGTGTGTCCCTGTATCTTTACATGTCTGTGTATTTCAAACAAGCAGTTTAAATTAAAACTTCCAGATTAAGTTAAGGAGTAATAGTAATAGGAGTAATAGGAGTAATAGTCACACATAAAATATGAAAGCCTGATTTTAATCACACCCAGTTCAGGGAAAACACTTGAACTTTGGTCTGCCACAGCCCACTTAATTGACAATGTCATTATTATTCTCTGCTGGTCCTCTTACCTTAACTGGAAATTTTCTTCTTTACTTTTCATCAAAACTTTCGTCAAGACTGTCAAACCCAACTACTTCAAAGGAGAGATTATCAGTCACCACGGATTTGGTGAGAAAACTCTTGATCAGACCTAGTCACAATTTTTTTTCCTCTGCCATCTGCCTTTATCTATCTGTTATCTGTTTAAAAGTGATTTAGGACGGGGAGTGTCTTGTTAATTTTTGTTTATAAAATACCTAACACAGGATGGTCACGGTCCACGCCAAAAAGATACTGCTGTTTCTTCTCAATTAAGTGATAAATACAGTAACTGACACCAAAAAGTTCCCTGACAGGGAGGTTCAGAAGGAATTCAGTATGGTAGGGTTTCCTATAGTCTCTTCCCTGTTAACTCAATATTCTAGTCCGGGGCATTAAGTAAAATTATGATAATGAATAGTTTGGCCGTGGATCTGAATGATCAGGTAAATTTTATTTCTTTTCGGTAAAAGCATCTAATAACATTTTCATTTGGGGCAAAAGATATCATGGAGCTGTCCATGCCTCTGGTTGCATCCTGCACTCAGGAAAGCCTGTAATTTTGAGACAGGCATTATTGTGGGGGGGAGGCTGACAGTAATTTTCTGTTTGTTTTGTCACTTTCCTCAAGAAGCTTCATCTTTCCTTTCACTCACAGCAGCCGAACACAGGATAAATCTTTTTCAGGAGGTGCACTATTGCTTCTGAGCAGCTGCAGGGAGTGCGAGGCGATAGCTCTGCACTGCACTGACACTCCACATCCCCCACTCGAAGGGACTATATTGCTTTGGTGACACTGGTAGCCCATTCAGCAGTACTGGCTAATTCCAGCTCCACAGTCCTTTATTAAGTGTTTTGTTTTGTTTGACCTCACATCCCAGGATCATCTTGTCTACCTCTGACTTTTTCATTACCTTCCATTACCTCTCATTTCAGCTTTCCCAGCATTACACTGTCGTCTTCAGAGACTTGCACTCATAACACTCGGAATAATTAACTGATCTGCATAGCAGCAATACTGTTGCCCTCTGCAAAAATGCCATGGCACCAGCTTTTAACTAAGAGTGACAGAAATCCAGCCCCCGAGGCAGCAAAGTGAGCAGCTCAAATTCAAAAAAGTTTCTCCTGGAATATCAAAAGGTTTCAGCCAGAAACGAGAGAGGTGATAGTGATGGATTGTAAGTTAGTGTTCTCAGTGAATGTACATGAGCAAGTACCTTCCCAGAAGATGGGTATTTAATGGTGCAGTCCTGCAAAAAGATGGAAGGGAATTAGGCCTTGTGTTTTCTTCATGTTTCCTATGTCTTGGCATCCAAGTCAAGATTTCCTGCTTTTCACTCCTATGTTTGTTTTTCCTACCGTTCAAGTGTTGCTCTCAGTGTCTTCCCAAAAGAATCACTCAGCACTGACATTTATGATTTTAAAAGGAAGGGAAACTGAGGCAAAGAAGTTCTCATCATGTCTGCAGACAGTAGCTGTTACTCTTCAGCCTTTCTACTGGAGGGCTCTTTAGGTGCCCGTCAAACAGGGCTGACACGTGGAACAGTGACCACCTTCCAAACAGTCCCCAGATCCAGGGGCAGCCATTACCTCTCCCTCAGTTCAGGCCTGGGCTCCTGCTTGACAGATAAAGTCCCCTGGGCTCTGAGCCTGCACAGCACACCAGGACACACCTCTGACACATGTTGGAGCAGTGAGGACTCTGCTTACCTGATGTGCACTAGTGCAAAATGCTTCATTACGCTTTTTTTTTTAAAAAAGGCAATTAAATTGAAATACAAGAAAATACCATTGAGAAAACACACAACTTTTTACAGTTGCTTGTGGGGTGGAACTGAAATCCTTCACACTATATACAAGTTTTATTCTTCAAAATTATTTTCTATGGGTATTTTGGTTTTTTAACCTTTCTGTCCTTCACAAGATGCACTATCAATTTCACTACAGTAGGCTGGAGTGTTCAAAACTATTTCTGGGTTTTACATAACCTGTACTGCAACTCAACTTCTCCCCATAATCCTCCCTCCCCCCAGACAATCCCTGAGCACGCCAAGTTGCTGTTGTGCTCTTCATCTGTTTAACACACACGCAGTTCAGATGACAGCGGCTCGTGTCAAACCTTCCTGATGTCATTACAAATTAAGGAGGCTATAATTCAGACATTTTCTTGCGGCTTCTCCATTTGTCACTGAAATATTTTCCACGGTCTTGCACTTTGCTTGAGCTGTTTAGACTAAAAACTGTGACCATTCTAAATAATTTAGTTGGTATAAGAAACCTTGAATCTCAGGTAGACGTGACTGATGTGATTTCTTACGCTGAGTCACAGAATTACAGAATTGATAGGATTTGAAGGGACCTCCAGAGATCATCCAGTTCAGCCTCCTGATGAAGAGGTTACCTGGAGCAGGTGACACCGGAATGTGTCCAGTTGGGTTTGGAATGTCTCCAGAAAGGGAGACTCCATGACCTCCCTGGACAGCTGTTCCAGTGCTGTGCCACCCTCCATGGAAAGAAGTTCTTCCTCATGTAGATGTAGAATTCTTATGTTTTAGTTTATGGCCATTGGTCCTCATCCTGTTGCTGGGCACTACTGAAAAGAGTCTGACACCATCCTCTGACACCCACCTTTGAGATATTTATATGGCTTAATGAGATCCCCTCTCAGTCTGCTCTTCTCCAAACTAACCAGGCCAAACTCCTTCAGTCTCTCCTCATCAGAGGGATGCTCCAGACCCCTCATCATCTCTGTGGGCTCCACTGGGCCTGCTCCAGTAGTTCCTTGTTTCTCTTGATCCATGGAGACCAGAATTAAATACAACACTCCAGATGTGGCCTCACTAGGGCTGAGTAGAGGGGCAGGATCTCCTCCCTGACCTTCCCAATCCACCCCAGCCATTTTCTCTTCTTGGTGTGTATCACTCTCCTATCCTCATAAAAGCCTGATTTCCAGCACCATACCTGTTTTCCCTCCCCCTTGTTTGCCTGTGTATTTCAGACATCTAATCCTAATTTCTTAGTGTCTTTGAAGTTGGCTCCATTTATTTTACTGTTTTGTTAAAGCACTGCAGGCTTACAAGTTCTACAAATTGTCCTGTCTGGAAACTTTGCTGCTCTGCTTCTACTTTCTTGAACTTTCAGGCCCCTCAGTGCTTGGTTTATAATACAGTCATTGTTTGAACTCCAATAAGACTACGCTGATACAAACAAACAAAACCTAACCAAAAACAAGAAAACTGAATTCCTTCATCCAAATAATCAAAGTACTTTATCTAACCCTTCCCAGGGCAATGAACATTTTGGTCATGGGAGCTTATGTTTAGCTACAGAGGAACCATCAGGGATCATAATGTTGTATGTTTTAAATAAAGCAGGGCAGAAAGGTCACTGTGGTAGTGACAATGTCTCATGCTCACTGCAATGCACCAAGAACTGTTCTTCCAGGCTTGCTTCAGACCAAGTGATCCTGCCTTCTTGTCCCAACTTAATATTAGGAAGAGCTTGGAATTTTTTGTTTGTTTGGACTTTATGAAGAGAAAATGCTTGGCCCTTACTTGCAGACTATTCTGTCACACAACTGGGAATTTCAGTATGAAAGAAAAAGCACTAAAACTTTCACAAAATACCATGATTTTAGCAGCTGATATTCTGAGAAGGATAAACAAACAGAAATCAAAGTTGCAAGAATCTTAATAACACTCCAGGAGACAACAACAATGCCAACACATGGAAATCATTCAAAGACAGCAGTATAGGATTTATCTCAAAGTCAACAGAAGCTCATCACAGTCCATAAAAACAAGTAAACAGCTATATTAACACTGAACAGTAACATTTCCAACAGGAAATTCAATTCTGTAATCAATGAACACTTAAGAATTGCCATAATATTTTAATGTGTATTTTCTTAGGAGTTTGATTCCAGAAATTAGGGGCAGGAAGAGCACCCAATACAAATGGTTATGGAAAGAAAGAATGACCAAATGGTTCCATTGTATGTCTTAGGAAAAAAAAAATCCTTACATATCTGTAAGTAACTCTAAACCAAGATGTGTTTTTTTGGTTTTGTTTTTTTTTTTCACAGCTGGAATATTAGTTTTTATTACAGCTCAACTGGCATTGCAAATTAAAATCCATCTCTGTTTGCTAAACTGCTACTTAAAATGGCTTCCACCAACTGTTACAGTTGGATATTATGTTGTCATTTATGCATTAAGTGGGAATGGTTCAATAGCATGAATATTTAAAAACAAGTACATGGAAAGTATTTTAATTGGGTCTCCACCATTAACTGCTGAGTTATGTTCCCAAGGTTTGGTCAAAGCTCGCTTAATTTTTCATTACCTATGGAATTAAGATCCTTTGTAGGTGCATCTCAGGGTGTCTGATCATAGCAGAACAGCTTTGCACTTTTAATGGACATCAATTAAAATGCTCAGCAGACTCCTACCATGCTGAACAATTTATTTGGTGAACTCTTCCTTAGAGACGTTAAAGGGGGGAAAACCCCACATGATCATGAACAAAGATACAACAGAAAGACTGCGAGAACATTGGAACTTCTGGCAGAGACTCTCAATGGTTCCCAGTGAAGTTATGAATGAAAAACTGTATTTTCCCTGTCCATTACATCTATAAAGCCCCAACATTCATGGAAGCTGAGATGAACATTGCAAAAAAGACAATTGTATGAGAATTTAGGTCTAATTTAATTTAAAATATTTATCTGAGGATATAACAGACAGCTGCCAGAGGCAACCAGATTGTTCATAAAGAAATTGGGCAGTTCCGAAAAATTACAGAAAGTCTTCACCATCGGGCTTCTAAGCAGCTCCCAATGGCTGACTGCAATTTCTTCAGATCTTGTTATGAGTTTTTTCTCTTTAACCTATAAATCACCTTCTGCAAGTGACACAAGTATCAGTCTTATCTGTTACTCGAGACAGTCAAATCCAAGTTTTTCTTGTTCAGTTTCTTCATGAACATTCCCCCAGACCATCTCACTTTACAGAAATCCCCAGGATCCATGTACTGAAGTTAACAGTTTTGGGAGAACTGAGTCATGAGACACATTGTTAAGGTCTTGCCTGAAGACCTTATCAATTGCTCAACGCTTATGAAAAAAATCAACACATTTATTTAGAAACCAAGTAAGTTTTCATAAATATCAAACGAATCCTAAATGTCATTAAGGTTCCACAACACCTGGACACCTGAAGTATTTTGAAAAAATTTTTGAAAATCCATGCTATTATTTCTAGTTTGGGGATCCTAAAATGTTTGATTTTCAATGAAAGTCTCATAATTGCACATTTCAAAATATTTCCACCTCATAAAATACAGATTTCTCTGTCCATTTCCAAGCAAAAAGAAATGTTGATAACTTCCAGGTTATCCTAAGATCCAATTATTAACTATATAGGTTTTAGGAAACCTGTATTAAGAGTAAAAAAGTAGCCCCTACTGTTAAACAACTGTTTCTCTTGGCACAGAGAGCTGTCAACCTTAAATCTTTACTGTACATAGTTAAATACCTTCAAATCTCTTTTCCTGGGGACATGGAACATATAGAGACATATTTGGATGCAGGTTGTACTCTCATTGTTTTGAGCACATGTCAAAGATGGGAATTAGCTTGCAGGGATAAGCCTGTTTTGAAGGACCTGGTATTTATGGAAAAGAATAAGATGTTGTATGAAGACATGATGTATTGGGATATATATATACTATATATACTATATATATCATGATCAGCAGAACTAGGAAAGTGATTGTTCCTCTGAACTTGGCACTGGTGAGGCCACACCTTGAATCCTGATGATCAGTTGGATTCCCTCACCCAGTGGAGAAGACAGGAATTCCTTCATCTTCATCAGACGTGGCCAAGTGATAAAACATAACAAAAGCAGGAATGTCAGGGGGAAAAAAAAGAAAAACTGGCAAGATTTAATAGTAAATCCACACCTACAGGTATGAGGAGATGAATCAAAGATATTTTGAATTCTATTCATCAAACTCATTATTTTAGAAGAGCAATAGGACAAGCCAGAGTACTGACACCACTACTTAACAAAACCTGGCAAAAGGAGACTCTGAATCACTTCCTCTTTCTAGTTCACGTGCACTCTTCCATATATAATAACTTTAAGCAGCAATGTCACATGTTATTATGTTTTATTGCTTAAACGGGCAATTTCCCACCTAAGTTAGACCCTTGGAAGCTCTTCAGATGCAAACCCAACCAGGGAACTTGCATGTCTCCAGACTGCACTTGATGAAACACAGTGCTCTCCAGCTGACCTTCAGGAAGCGCGGCACCACTTGGAATCATGCCTCACTCCAGGTCTATGACTCAGAATTTAATTACATTAGAGAAGGGTATGATCTGGAAAGCTGATGCTGTTTTTATTCCAACCACTGAGCCTCTTGCCAGCTTAGTTATCAACCTCCATTCAGCTGAATGGTCCCCTGGGGATGTGTGGTGGCAGTGTTAATGCAGAGCTTGTGGTGCTGGTTTTCCTGTGGTGGCTGCTCTCCTGGAGGAAAACATGACAGGGCAGGGTAAGGGGGATGCCCAGTAATGCAATTCAGCCGGGCAGGAACTACTTTGTAAACTGATTTACAAATTCTAAAATGTTGCTGAGACAAAACTGCTTGATTTATACCTAAAAACCAGAACTGATCCTATACTTTTCACATACTGTTAAGCCTAAATCAGTATCACATCTGTGCCTGGTTAGGTTAGAGACTGAGAAGAATCCTGCCCTGTGAAGGCGGGCAGGCCCTGGCACAGGTTGCCCAGAGAATCTGTGGCTGCCCCTGGATCCCTGGAAGTGTCCAAGGCCAGGTTGGACGGGGCTTGGAGCAACCTGGGCTAGTGGAAGGTGACCCTGCCCATGGCAGGGGGTGGAATGATCTTTAAAGTCCCTTTCACCAAAACCACTCTATGATTCTTATTACAAGTCAGTGATTGTAGAAGACATTCAGAATTATTATTGCCAGCATTTCTGGCTATTGGGGAAATAACAGTCGAAAAGAGACCTGCATTCACTGAAATTCTTTTGGTTTGAATGTTTGTTTACTACAAATTAAACTATGAACAAGCAGGTTTCTGTGTTAGAGGACAGCACCACTACAGAATGTTCAATATTCCTTCTCCAGAAAGGAAGGCTGAAAAGTTGAAGTTACTTCAAAAATGCACCAGTTTCTATTCAGCTTCACATATGACATAACTTTCAGCAACAGTATTTCCCAGTTATGCCCTAAACCAAAATTAACATTTAAATTATTCCAGTTATTTCCAAGAGCATGGAACAGGCTATTGTTTTGCTGTTTTATAAATACTATTTTAACCTGACAATTCCTTACACAAAGAATATAATTTTCCTAACAAGGAAAAGGGTTACTACCAAAGCAAAACCTGTAGATATAAAAGCAAAAACTAAATCATCTAATGCAAGCCCTCTTCTGAGTGTGTTCCCTGACAGATGTGCGGAACTGAACACTGTGTCACACTCAGACCAAAGTCCATCTGGTCCAGACATCCCCCTCACACAGCAACCAACACAATGCTTCAGGGAGAACATTTTAATAAACAGCTACAAGTTAATTTTCACCACATTGATACTGACACTCTCATAACACACACCAAGTTTCATCTCAACAGTATTAATTGTTACAAATACATGCAGATAAACAACTTAATCCCAGGCCTTGAGGTCCCTCTCAGTTCATGTACCTACATGCTTTAAAAGGTTGGAGCCTTAAAAGTCAGTTCTTCAGCCACCAAAATGAATGGCACTTATAAATTAAGAAATTATAAAGCCCAGACATGATGTAGTAACATCTAATTGAGATATTCCTTCAATGAATCCCTTTTTAAAGTTGGGGTTTCAAAGTCCCTAAAACTGTTCAATCTAAAAAGAAAAAAAAAAAAAGAAAAAACACCCCGAAACCAAAACAACAGAAAACCCAAATTAAACTGACATGGAATGCACTAAATTATTGGTAAATTAGTTCAATTGTTACTTAACTTCTCTGAAAAACAAAAATCACCTTGTTTCTCAACTAAACTTCCTGAGTTTTGACATACAGCCATTGAATCTCACTGTATCTTTTTCTCCCAGACTAAGAAGCCAAATACCCCCTCCTAGATAGTTATTGACTCTGATCAAGTCCCTTAATATGTTGATTTAATTAAGGGGAAAAAATTCAGACCTCAGAGAAGCACAAAGGATTCCAGTAATGCACAATGACAGAAGTAAGGGGGCCAAAATTTGAAAGTATTTGGCTACTAATATGAGAATAAAATAAAATGTAGGCATCTACATAGTGGCAAAATCTTAAGTGTTAATACACAAATCCCTTACTGCACAGAAACCTTAACTATTTGCTTCCACTGATGCCCAGAGCGTACCTGTGTGTATTTCTAGAATTAAACAATTTGGTTCCTAGCTAACTCTAAAGACCAATCTGGGCACAACAGTGAGGTAGGTGCTCCTTCATCTAGATTGACACTGGGCCTTGCTTTGGAAGGGTTCATAAATCATTCCTCACCAAAAAACCCAGGATAAATCCCACAGAGAGCACATGACAGCTGCCGTTCTTTTAAAGTGCAAGAGGAGCTGAGAAATGATGGGGGAGCAGCGCTCCTGATTCCCCTTCATGTGTCTGAACACACACCCAGAGGCAGCACACAAAGGTCCCCTTTGTCTGCCCAAGTGGTTTCAAAACCACATTTCCACCCTGTAGAAAACACAGACACCACAAGTCAAGTTAAATCTTACCAGCAAGGAAAACATAAATCCTGCTTCACCCTCCTGGTTTCCCAGTGCTCTGACAGCCCTCCGCTTTGTGCTTGGATGCTGTGAAACTCTCACTGAAAAAGCAACACTGGGGGAAATCAGCATCAAGATTAGAACAAAAGATTCCATTAGCAGAACAGGTGCTAAGAAGCAGCTTTTTTTTTTTTTTTGTATTTCAGTGTTGTCTGACAGACCTCACGTTATTTATCCTGCAGCACTGTTTGTCCTGATCCAAAATCCCCTGGCCATTGTACCCCCCAGTTGCACACAACAACATCACAGTGGCAGCACACACGGCACTGATTTTGCACCACGATCTCCAAGGCATTCAGAACCCCTTTTTCCATGTTGGAAGTCCCTCATACGGAAAGCATATTGAAATGCTTATGATCAGAAGTGAAAAACGAACTGTTTTCACCTGTTTTGCCAAGTGTCCTGGATTGTTTTGGAATTAGGCCCATCTCAACCACTTGTCTTTTTCAGCATGTCCAAACTTTTTCATTACAGATTTTATGCATTTCCAAATTCATACTTTTTTTGTTTCGCTAAAAAAAAAAAGTTAAAAAAAAAAAAGTGAATTAGAAGCCAGAATCTGCATTTTCAAGGCTCCAGGAAGATTCGACTCTGTAGCAATTCCCCAGTTGTAATTGCCTTACCAGACAGTTTAAATCCATTTAGAAAGTTCCATGTTACTCTGTAGCCTCAAGAGCCTTGTCTCCAGAAATAGCTCCCGTTTGAACTGTAGCTGTGGTGTCTGTTTTAAATCAAGTCTGTGGCTGTTTTTTACCTGGGGAGCGGGTGCACTGAGACAGGCATTTCAGGGACATGTGACAGGGCAGACAAGAGTGCACACACCTGAAGGAACACCAGCTGGTGCCAGGGCTCAGTTGGAAGGCCAGGGGAGCTGCCTGAAGACACCCTAAAGGTGACACTCCCACTCAGTGTGTTGTGGCACAAAGCAAGCTACACACAAATCCTGTATATGTTGCACTAAAACTAAAGGAGTCAACCTGGAATTATTTTTTTCCTGTGTAACTAAACGACACATGGAATTTTTTTAACTGTCCTTTGATTTGAAACTGTTGGTAATTAAATCCCAGTACAGGTCTAATACTTCAGTGTGCTCCCTCTAATCATAATTATCACATTTGCAAAGAGCTACAGGGACCAGGCTGTTAGAAAAAGAGGTTTATATATATATATAAACTTCACAAGATAGTTGTTTGTAAATGAGCTTGGGAGCTTCAGTTGTTGAACAAGTTCATGGCCCACTTCAAAGTCAACGGGAGAAGCAACAGGCCAGCCCGTGTGCTGGGAAGGTTCAGATCCCACACAGCCTGGCCTTTATCATCACACTCCCAAAGCTTCACTTGTACACCTCCATTTGTCACCCTTGACTCCAGGGTTTTCATCATTTTGATGAGGAGTATGTAAAGGGCACCCTCCACTCATGATGAATGAACACTCAGAGCAAATCCAAACAATTTTAAAATAAACCTCTGGGGTGTGCAAATACACTCAAGCTCTAGAGTCCTGTTCAGTCTCCTGGATCTTGTTAACTAGCCATAAACCTGAGAGTTCCTGTTCAGTTGTCAATGGTTTGACATGGAAAACTGCACAGTTTACAGTGGCATTTGCTGCAGCACAGCAATTCTGCTTTGAGAGATCCAAGTTTAAATGTAGCATGAACTACACCCAGAAAAGAGGGAGTGGGCTCAGGGTCAGCCCAATATTGAGGTGAATTGATATCAAAACCCCATTATGAAGTGATCTGTTGCAAGCTTTGAATTACTCTCACAAAAGCTCCACCTCAGGCTATCTGGGCTCCTGCACAATAGAATTCAGTCAAATCACTCTTCCACAGCGCTTGCCCCCAGCCCATTCAACTCTCAACAGTGCTTCCATTGATTAAAATACCATAATCAATGGCCAGAACAAATTAAAGGGGGGGATAAAGAGTCATCTGCCATCATTTGTATGTTATCTTTCAAAGGCTTCTAGCAATTACTTTGTTGGAAGTTTTATTGTCATCAAGTGAACACTTTATTTTGTAGAACACTATGGGTAAAAGATGTTGTAATGCAAACAAACAATGACTGTTATGTTATAAATCTGCTTCCAGTTCTGACTCGTGCACTGAGGGTTTAGGATCTTTCTAAAGTAACGGATTTGTTTGCTGCTAAGAGGAAAAGGTCCTTCTGTATGAGATTTAAAATTTAATCAGAATAAAAATGGTAAAGTATCATTAGGAACAGAGGGATCTGTGGTTGCATAAGTAAGGGTGAATCATTTAAACATCTATTGATGAATTAATATAGAAATTTTAGAAACCGCCAGCGCATCCTTCACGCTCAAAAAATGATATAAAGTGCAGTACAGACAGTAAGGATCCTCTTCGACAGATCTCATGTATCTATCACAAAGTTAGAGATCACCCATCAAATCAGGTTGTTTCTTTTTTTTTTTCTTTTGATTAATTTCTTTGAATGGTCTGTATTGGCCTTCATCCAGCACTGTCAATAGTCACTGGGTATTTCAAATCATAGAATAGCCTGAGCTGGAAGGGGCTTACAAGGATCATGGCATTCCAGCTCCTGGGTTAGGTGTCACCTCAGTTTTCTTACAACACCGCTCAGGGCAATCCCACTTCTTGCTCCTCTCCATACTTGGATGTGTGTGGATACTTGCATGCAAGTGTTTGCCTGTAGGCATATCTACCACTAAATAAATACAACAACACAAAAATCTAAAGGGATATTCATATATTACAGCCATATATTGATTTGAAAATAAAGAAGGAGAGATGCTACTGAGAGGGTGTTGCTAGAATTGCTACATCAAACAATCAAAAGCTGGGGGGAAAAAAAAGGAGTGTAAAAAATTCCTCTCAGGATGTGACAATGAGAATTGAATGCTAATCAGCTGTTATAATCACACCTACTTTAAACCCTCTCTTCCCTTTTAGAGGAAATTATTAACTTCCCAGGGAAGGCAGAGTAAAGCAGGGAACAGAGCAGTGAGGTTTGTCCCAGCACCTGTAAGCAGGTTTATATTGTCTCAGTAATTATGATTTGAATGGGTATTGCAGAGATGTTATCATCTTCGATTACAGCTGCCATTTCCATAATGCCATTTCCATGTGAATGAAGAGCAAAGGCTGTCAGAAAAGTGTTGACCCTCCTCGGTAATAATACACTACTGATTGTGATAACAGCAGAACTGTGTTCTGCTAAAAATGCAACTTAATAACAAAAGAAAATCCTGAAAAAACCCTGCCTTACTGTAGCCAGGGGTGGTTGTGTAAAGAAAATGTTGATCACTCGCTGCAGTTCAGGCACAAGGATGATTGTCCACAGAACATTTAAGCCAAATTAGCAACTACACTTGGTGCTTCAGCATCCTACCTGAGGCCTGTTAAGAATGACTGTTTAAAATCTATTTAAAATAAAGAAACTCCCAAAAAGAGTTTTTGCATCTGGCAAAAATTCACCAATGAATTTGGCATCAATGTCCATATTTTAAGACAAATTACCAGTAACATCCTTTAAAGACTAGTTTACAACCTTCCTGAACAAAATTGGTCAAACATTCTGCTTCTTTTATTTCAATAGAAACAAAATAAATTCCAGTCTTTGCTTCAAGTACACTCTAAGTGCATATTAAAATGGATTCTTTTTCGAAGCTACTATGATATTGCAACTTCAATCCTTGAAAATTATTTACTAATCAACATACCCCGTAATTATCACTTAAAGGGTGTAATCTCTTTTCAGACCTAGCACAGAATTAATAACAAGAGCTTAATGCATAAATTTTCTTACAAAAAATAATGGATTTAGTCATTTTTCCATTAAAGATTGTGGCAAAACTCCAATAATGATGAGCAAACTCCTAATAATATTTAACTGTCATATGATTACTATGTAGCAATTCCATTAGTAATTAAAACTAAATGGCACTAAAGTAATGTATTACCTTCTACCTTTCTTAATCTCTGTCCTTTCAAACTAAGGGTCAAATTAATGTCAGTGTATGTGAAAAATACTTAATAGGGTGACAAAAGGTGTTTTCTGTCTATTTATCCCTATAAAAAGTCAGCCAAAGCCCTTCAATTCCCTTAAGCAGGGGAGAAGCAGAATAACCTCGAGGCTCAAAAAAATTGATTTAGTGAAAATGAAAGTTCCTGATACTCTTCTTTTTCTGCATCTGTTCTTACAGCTGAACTTCTAACCAGCAGGTATGGGTGGCATCCTGATATACCCACTCTGGGAAGCATAGCTTAGGGAGGGTCACTCCTGCCTTTCCTTCTATTCAGCATCCCCACTGGCTCTGAGTTCTAGGGACCAACACAAATCCAGCCTGTGGATCACCCAGGATAGTCCATAAGCAAAGCAAGGTATGTGCATTTCAACCTGCTCAGGTTCCATCTGCCTCAGCTTCTTAAACATGTTGCTCTTCTGATTGAAATTCCTCTGCAGGGAGGCACTGGGAGTGCAATGGGGAAAATGTCAGTGTCCAAAGAGTGGTTCTGCTGTAGCTAATAGATAATTACAGCATATTTTAATGAACACCACCCTAAAGCATCCCAGTCTAGGAACGAGACCCATAGCTGGTTCCAAACCTTCACTTTTTTTCTGAAAAATTGCCTTTTTTTTTTTCTTTTCTTTTTTTTTTTTTTTTAAGAAATCAATAGATGTCTCTCAATCTCAATATTGCCCAATTAAAAGTAATATAAATATTAAAATTCTAATATGAGTGCAGTAATACAGTGTGAAGTGACAAGCCAAATTTTACTACATGTTGGACACTTAGCTCTAGTACCTCTCTAGTCAAGCCACTGCCAGTAATTTGGTATTGCACTACCCCCAAGTTATAAGAAGAAGCAATAAAAGTTAAGTCTCTTATGAAATTTGATGCTGTTGTTAATACTAAACATTTTTTCTCCTTTTTTTTTTTTTTTTTTTTTGGAAAAACCTTGTAGGAAAACAGATAGTTTGCCAGTGTTTGTTGACAATCTTTTTTTCAGGACACTTCAAAAGAAAGATGGGAATCCGGGAAAAATTCTGACCTCACACATGCATTATGGTTCTTGTGTAGGATCTTCTGTTCTGCTGTTGCAACAATCCTCATAAGAAAATGCCAAGTTTGGGCTGCCAGTGCACCATTAAAACTCATTCAGTTTAACTGTGCCATGAGGTACTCCCTGAGTTTGGATATTTAAAATGTACATCAGGGTTAATAATCATCACAAGGATCTGAGATCACAGCTTGGTAATAGCCAAGGATTTAACCCCTTAAGTAGTATTTAAAGCCTTTTAAAAAGATATTTATTATATATCTTTTTGAATAGACTAAGCTTCCACACAATGCATGCTAGAAATAAAAATGCATATTCTGATGGAGAGCTCTGACTATGTATTATGGTAAAAAGTATATAACAGACACATACACACACAAAATATAACTGAAGTTCAAAATCTGTTGAGAATGGAACTGAATCAGTGGTATTTTGATCAGAGAAGGATGATACTACCAGGTGGAACATAAAGTGTTGGCTGTACTTTCTCTCATGACAACAGGAGCCCATTTAGCCCTACAATGCTGGACACTATTTCTTTAACCACTCAGGGTAGTGGAGTTTCAAAAATATGCTCAGAAAAGTATGTGATTAAACTCTATTTGTTATGGACTCAGTAGATCTTTATCTTTCATGGATCTTCATCACTCCCCAGACAAGAAGACAGGACCATGGCTGAGCTAAATTGACTTAACTCTCATTTTAAACTTTTACTAATTAAAGATATTTGCAAAAGTGGAGGCTTTTGACTTAATTATTTTAAAAAGTAACTTTTAAAAAGTAACTTTGGTATAGTATATTACTTATGTATTTTGCACATTTGTGTCTAGTCTTCCCTTTTAATTTTATTCTCCCAGTAAATTAAGGAGCACAAATTATAAGCCCACTGATGTCTCATTATTTTCCTTTCTTCATTCTTTCCCAATTTTATTTAACATCCTGAAATTTGATATGGGACAAATTATTACAAGAAAATCTAAAAACCCAGTGCAACAAGAAAGGGGAACAGAACTTCTATCATTTATTTGGTTACATCCAAACAAATGAGCCCAAAATAAACAGAGTCCTGTATAGATTAAACCTGACAAAAGGCTTTCCTCAGTCATTTGATGTTATTGTTCTATTCAAAATATTTTAAAAGTTTGACTGAAAGAAGAAGCAATTCCACGTCTGCCAAAAGTGCTCTCCTCCCACTTGGCCTCTACTGTTATTACTGTGCTCCTGGTAGATTATAAATTATGAATTGTATTTAGGAATTTGCAGACATGTATTTTCTTTGTAAAGAGGGAAGAAAGCACTTATTATTTGTACTTTGATGTATGCCCATACAGTAAAATGGAACCACTGCTTTTATAACAGCCTATACATTCCAAGCACTTGACCCAAATGTATTTAAGTGAGGCAGTATTATTTGTGTGTGTGAAAAATATCTCCCCCCACCTCACACCTCTTCTCTTTTCTTGGGGTCTTTTATAGCTCAAAATAGCCAAGCTTATCTCTCTGCCGGTGTCCTCAGCTCATCTCAGTGTTCAGGGAGATAAGATTAGAGGCCTTGATCCTCCTGCTGTTAGAACAAGACCTCAATCTCTCACTGTCTCTATTTAATCAGGTTCCTATTTTAGCTGCCACAAAGCTGTCAACAAAAGAAAATAAACTATACCCCATCAAGGGGTTAAATTGGATTTCACAATGTGCAAATGCTCATCTGAACAAAATTCCACCTGCACCCTCCATCAGGCAAATTACTTCTGACTTTTAATTTATTTCTCTCGGAAATGGAAAGGTATGGCATACCCAAAGTCAATAGGGAATAAGGCACGAGGTGTAATCAGCCTGCTCACCAATTCACAGCCCTCTTCTCTGTCAGCTTTAATAGATTTCAGACCACACAGTTTATAGAATGTAAGATGTATCTTTTCTGGTCTGTGTTTTATTTTGGACTTGTCTAGTTAATGGTCCTAACAAGTGACAACTGATGTTTGCTTGATGTAACAGTGACTGTAAGACGTACATGCTACTCAGGCAGATTTTGGACAGTCTGTTTGCTTCCCTGGACTGGAACAGAACTGGTTTTCATCTGTGCTCATCTGCAGCCCAGAATTCTGTTATGATTTCTGTCAGGAAAAAACCCGACCAAATTTTTATTCAGATCTACCATGTAGGCCTAAAAAAACCCCAGTGATTAATCACCTGTAACTTAAATATTTTTAGTTCTTTGTTTAAAATCATTAGTTAGCAGTATATTACCAAAAAAAGGTTTCATTTTCTTGGACACTGATTGTCTTATGGATAACAAATAAATGTTTCAGATTCATTCAAAATACTTTTCCTGTTTTCCCCTCTCGTTAATATTTCAATTTTCTTAATTTCGCCAGGTCAAATCCAAAACCTACTGAAATCGGTGATTCTCCCAGCTCCCTTCCTCCAGAGGAAGGAGCAGCACCTATTAGGGTGAAATATCTCTAGGGTAACAAAATCAGGCTTTGGATAATACTCATCTACTATGAAAACCTTACTGGCATTGCTTATCCACTTTATTCTTTGTCAGCCCTATGGCAAAGCAGAATTTGATCTGCTACAGGGGCACCATTAAAACTCAGTCATAAAGCACAAATTAAAAATCAAATTCACATCTGAAGAGAATTCTTCAATCTCATTAATTTTCTGAACAGCATTAGAAAACCTGCACCATCCGTGATTCTCACACAAGGGACAAAGGTCATTTTTTTGCCATGCCAAAAGTAGGAATACCTGCTGCATCTTCCACTTATTTTCCAATCCCATGTTATGAAACATGCACTTGCCTCCAGTGTGTTTATTGCTGTCTAGTAGGACATCTGGTACTTTGCTGCTAACATCTGTCTACCTATGATCACGTAGTGTTAGGCATAATTTTGCCCTTAATAGCTTTCCTCAGGTTTCTCTCTTTACCTCTGATAGTCTGTATTCTGTGATCTGCTTTATTTTTGCTCTAATTAAGATACTCAAATCCTCATAACTGCAAAAGTAATAGATTTAGATTTCTGGATAAAATTTTTTTTTGTTTTGCTTCGGGGTCCTTCTTCAGCTGTAGGATGAGAATTAATCATGATGATGTTAAAGATCTTGGGAACATATCATAAAATCAGGGAAAGGAAAAGTAAATACTCTGAAGGAAAGAAACCAGTAGTGGGATTAGAAGGTAGATTACACCCTGCTAACAAATTCCCACAGAAGTTCTTCTTTTTATCCTCTTATAATGGCACAGGTTCATGTTTTTCAACAGAATCATTATCTGAAAATCAAATGCAAGTGCCTGAAGTAAGTAAGGACAAACAAACTCCATGTAGTCAGGACAAGAAGGATAAACCAAACAGGCAAAGATGTAAGAACAGAACACAAAGGTGGGTTACAAAGAGCTGCCAACCCTGCTGACAGACCCTTCTGGAAAGGGAACCCTCACTTCAGCAATCTCAAAACCCAAACCCACAGGCAGAGCTGCCTTTTACCTCTCTCAGAATGAAGATGCAATTTTTCAGCCCAAACAAATGTGCATCACTGGTACGTGGTGGAGCAACAGCATGGGGAAAACAAATCCTAGGGTTTGCTGCTGCTTATTCATCACCTAAGAGATTTGGGGCATTTTATTGTGCAAGCCTACGTTTCAAACGAGAGTTTTAAAATTACTTAACAGCAGCCAGATCCTCGGACAAGTAACATATTCCATACTGAAAGCTCATCTGAAGATTCCTGAATCCGTGCAACTGTTTTGAATTAGTTTCTATCTGAAGATACAGTGATACATTGAGGAGATCATCTCAGTTATCTCACTATAGTTTATTTTGAATAGCTGAGAAAATGTGAAGTATTTGGCCACAAGCCAATTCACATCAAGTCCCATAACCTTTATTAAATTAAAAATAAATAAATAAAAGTTGCAGATATAGCTTTTGGCCACAGTGTTTTATTTTACCTGAAAAAAATTCAGATGTTTGAAATGTAGCAAATCCAGATGAGGTTGCATGCTTGCATTGTACATTCAGTTAAATTTAGCTTAGAAATATTTCTTTTAAAAAGAAAAATTTACTGATCAGTTGAAAAAATCTTTCACATCAGCAAGCAGTGGTTCTGGATTTTCAAAGGACCAGGTTTCATCAAAAAATTGTAAATGTTTTCCCAGCTTCAATACTAATACAAACACTCCACACTACTAATTTATTTCTGATTTCAGGTTATGTTGGAAATATCTCTGAAATATCTCTGAATTACTGTGATTTTATGTGCTGGAAACATCATACTAGGGAAAAATTATTATTTGTGTAGCCAAATGCAAGTGTTGGGGTTCTCAGACTCTGAGATCTACAAATCACACTGCAGCCCAGGCTGTTTTTCACTGTGCTGCAAAGCTCAAGTACGCTCAGAGGTTCAGAAAAGAAGCAATCTGACAGGTACTGCCTAGTTAAATATAAGTTATCATTACCACAACATATTATTAGAAGCTCCATAAGCAGTAATGTATTTTGGAGAGTCACCAACTCCAGACACAGAATATATCCAGCAAATATAAATTAACAGATTGTCTTTTGCTTTATAAATTCAAAATATTGTGGAAAAAAAAAACCTATTCCACCTCAATGGAACGGCTGAGAGGTAAACCTCTGAAAAGATGAGATTTTAGTTTTGTTTGTGTTAAAAATACATACATATTCACCAGAACCCTGAAGGACTCCCCAGCACCCTAACTACTGACAATTATCGAGGTATTAAGGTACTGACTGTTCACTCTGAATCAGCAATGTTATTATAAGTGGTAGGACTTCCCACACACACTGCAGAAAGCTCCAGTCTGCCACTGCAAAAGGAGAAAAACACAATTTTCCTGCATACAAGGATGACCCAGAAAGCTAAATCTTTTCCCCAGGAAAAATAGATAAACTCGTGCTTAAGTTCCTATAATAGCAGAGCACTCAGCTGTTGCCTAATAGAGAATGATGTTGGATCACTGAGTTTTCCCAGGAATTTAACATCTCTGCATGAAGTTCTTTCAGTTAATAACCCAGCCCAGGTGGTGGAATAAAGAAGTCTGATGCAAAAATCAAACAAACAAACAAACCAACCAAGCCTTTGATCTCAGTAATAACTAGAAAGTCAATCAAACTTCCCCAACGCTTTGTCTCGTACATCAAGGCTTGAAATTCCGAGTTTGAAGCCAAATATTGGTCAGTGAGTGGAGCCAGCTGCAAATGCCTGGCACTTGTGACAGTGCCTCTGTTTCCAGGACAGTGGGATAAACGTCTGTGGTGCTCTGCTAATTACAAACCCAGCAGTCACAAAGCATCGGCCTCAACCCCTGTCAAAAAAGGGCTGTTCTATGAAGGGAACCGCACACCATTAGCACTTCACTCCCAAACGGTCCAGACACACGGAGGAACAATGCATTTTGTTTTCCAAAAGTGTCAGTGAATGCCAGGGAAAAGAACACCAAAAAGAACTTAGACATCCTGTTGTTCCAGCTGAAAGTGACTCCGAGATCAGACCCTCCGCTCACCCCACCTCAAGGCAGCTCTGAATTTAAATGAAATTTCCCAGTTTACACCACAAGATAACCTGGCCCGAGGTTTTTAAGGGATTTGAAAACCAGAAATGTAACAAGTAAACCTTAGTCCTGCAGCTGTAAATGTGGACTAAACCCTCAGCACCTCCGTATGTTGCATCTAATCAAACAAGCTTTTTAGAGCTGGGCTGTCCGTACTCCCACGTACACATTTCCAGGATACTTGTTCTGCCTCACTGAGTATGGAATCAGCATTTCCATCAAGAAGTGCCTCCTCCTGCACATCAGTAAATGACTCTCCAGCACCACGTCCAAAGGGTACAAAACTTTCCTTTCCCTGATCTGACAAAGCACATCTCCCCCAAATTAAAGTCCTTGCACTGTCACATACAATACTAAGATTAATTCAGTATCTCCTTCCCTTTCAAAGCTTTTTCTCGCTGTTTAGCACACTAACTTTTAGCAGTTTGACACCCCCTGTGTTTAATCTCTGTGCTGCTGTTCATTCAATGGACTGGTGTAATTTCTTCACAATTCTAAAGGGCAGCACAAAGAAAAGTAATTTTCCCTAGTAATAAGATATACACACACAGAAGCCAAGAAGGGAAGGCACAAATAAAGCCAGATTATCTTGCAGAGCCTGTGGCTGCTCCTTAATGCTAATTTAAGTTCCCATCAATAGGCAGCTCCTACGACATGACACTTCAATACTGATTCACAGCAAATGTAGAAGTGGTAAGCTGAATCATCCAAATGAAATCCCCACTATCAGGCAGAACAAAATAGGAGAACTCAAGCTCTTTCTCTTTACCACAGCTGAGCTTTGCTTTTTATCTGACATGTGCAATGCAATTCCAACAAGGATACACAGTGAGCAAGGCCCACCTGCCTGCACTTGCTGCTCCTCTGGCCTAGAACTGTAAAGACAGCAACTACCTGATCAGGGTTTGCTTCCACGGGCAATAGTCAGGGATTTTGCTTTTTGGTGGGTTTTCTGCATTTTTGGTGTGTTTTCAGAAGTTTCTATTACATTTGTTCACTACTCTGACTGGCCCAGAAAATCTGCACCTTCTTGATTGGGTAACACCTACACAGAGAGCTGATGGAGACCTGGGAACAGAATCATTAAGGTTAGAAAAGACCTCCAGGACCATCAAGTCCAGCCTGTGCCCGATGCCCACCTTGTCCCCCAACCCAGAGCATGGAGTGCCACGGCCAGTCCTTCCTTGGATACCTCCAGGGGTGGGAACTCCAACACCTCCCTGGGCAGCCCCTTCCAATGCCTGACCACCCTTTCCATGGAGAAATCCCTCTTGATGTCCAGCCTGACACTCCCCTGTCTCTAGTTGTCTGGGAATAGAGGCCAACCCTCATCTCACCACAACCTCCTGTGCTTAGAGTGTGACAGACACATTTGGAACATAAATTTCTCCCACCTTATTTCCAAGCCACAGAACACACTTATTTTTACCCTCAGCTGTACTAAGTGCTCCAGAGACTGAAAATTCCAGAAGGAAGGCAGGAGTTACCAACCTGTGCTTTGCTCAAACAGAATTCTCATGACAAAATTACCAATCTATTACCAATCTTGTTCTGGCTGGTTTCTGAGACAAGTGAGGATACACAGTGGTGAGAAGAATAGTACCCAGTTCTCACAAGTTTATAGGCACTTTACACTATGCCTTGTATTTCATTTTATTTAATTATAGGAAAGGATGGAATAATGATATTCTTAGATAAAAGGAAATAATCCCACATAAAGCCTAGATCTTTGTTTAGGTCCAGACATTCAAAAGTGCTTAAGATTCAAAGAAATCAAAGCCAGACTTAGCAGATCTCGAGGAGTGTAAAGTCCCCAGCAGCCCTTGTTGTGACATGGCCAGTGTTCCAAAAGCTCACAGCACATGAGGTCCTTCTGAGCTCCATTGAGAACCCAGATCTAAGTATGGCATTAGGAGCTGCTGTGTGCTTAACATACTTAAGGATCAGACCTCTATTATGGGCTCTTCTGAGCCCTTTTCAAAATCTGGTCTGCACTTTAAGCATCCAGCTTCATGCATTGTTTCAATCCTTGGAGGATTCAAGAGGTTTATGATGAATTTTTAAAATTGTGAAACTTGACTGAAAAGTGCCTTTTAACAGCTGCATAAAGTAGGTTATCTCAGGCAACACATTTGTTATTGTTGCTACAGGAGGTATATGCCAACTATAAATACCATTTATTAGCAATGAATGATAAAGCTTCAGTGTAACTGAAGGCTTAATAGCAGAATGAATTAACTCCTGCTCAGGCTGCTGCAACTTTAATTCTGACTTGAGGCATTGTGGGGAAAAAATCTCGGGCTCCTCAAGCATTTCACCAGCAAAGAGCCAAATGTAAACAACCAGCTAAACCAAAAATAGCCAGTGGCTACTGGTCATTACTGTTTAGAAGTGAGTAGCTGCTCTAGCCCTTTATGGAGATATTATTAGTTCTGAAATTGTAAAGAGTTTATGTTAATATTTCACTTTTATTAGCTGCCTCACCTTCACATTTGGATTAGCTAAGCCAACACCATGACCCTCTTTTTCGAACTTGAGAAACTGAAAGGACTTATGCAGCTTAAATATCTTTTTATACCACAGGAGAAGAAAATATTTTTTGTAAGAATACAAATATTATGGGAAAGTGGGTAGGGGAGATGAAAACTACAAGAAAAACCGAAAAAAAAATTGCCTTTCCTATTAACTCTAAGTTCTGAAAGCCACAATTCCCCTTTCCCCTGGAAGCCAGGAGGACAGGCAGACAGGCTAGTAAGATGTCAGAAGAAAGCATAACGGGTCTTTAAAAACCCCGATCTCAAAACCCAAATATTCAAGCCAGTCTCTGTGGTGTACCAGAGACTGATGTGGGATATCTTTATTTTAGGGACTGAGACCAGGAAATATGTAAGGATGAGATTCTCAACTGAAACTCACCACAGAGGTGGTGGACTTACTGTTAAGATGGAGGCATCGTTGTATAAATTATATCTTGAAAATTAAATCACAATTTGCATGTCACTGTAACATGAATTCATTGTCTTATAATTAAATTTAGATCTTCCAAAACGAGTTCTGAGATTATTAAGGACCCCAATTTGTCTTATACATTAACTTGGCAAAAAAATAAATTCTGTTCACTTTTCTAATAGTTACCTGCAAACCCCAAAAAGCCACAGCCTATTCCTTGTCCCTTGCCACCAGCATGTTCACACCCCTTCCAGAGGGCTCTCCTCTCTGCACCCCTCAAAAGCGTGACTTTGAATGTAGCAAAGACTCAACAGTTTGGAAGAATTTTGGCTGAAGGTACAGGAAAGAAACAACAGAAGGTTTGTTGAATCAAGAAACACGTCATTATTTTGCAGCATAGATGGTTCCATATTAAGTTATTCTGTTCACATTCTACTCATGATAAGTTAGGAATTGTGAAAAATAAAGGTGGAGACCAGCAGGATGAAAAACAAACTTTTTACAAGGACATGTAGTGACAGGACAAGGGGAAATGGTATTAAGCTGAAGGAGAGTAGGATAGAGCAGATGTTAGGAGGAAATCCTGCCATGTGAGGGTGGGGAGGCCCTGGCACAGGTTGCCCAGAGAAGCTGTGGCTGCCCCATCCCTGGAAGTGTTCAAGGCCAGGTTGGATGGGGCTTGGAGCAACCTGGGCTAGTGGAAGGTGTCCCTGCCCATGGCAGGGGAATAGAATGAGATGAACTTTAAGGTCCCTTACAACCTAAACTATTCTGTGGAATTCTGTGAATACCCACACCCATCTGATCACCTGCTTGTCTCTCTCATAAGTAAATTTTGAAGTTCAGCAGTTGCTCTTAGACTCTGTCTAAAATCTGAAACCATTTGAGAAAATAGGCTTAATTTTTTCCCATTTCTCTCCATGGAAGCCCATGTTGCAAAGGAAATGCCACCTTCCAGAGCCAGGGGTGGCCCAGCCTCCCTGCTCCCCCTGCAGCATCTGCAGAGGCGAGGATGAACCACGTTTGTAAATCAGATCCCTTGCATTCACCAGGGCTCTGATTTATGGCTTTGTAATCTTCATAGCCCAAATTGCAGGGAAGGAAAAATGGATATTGGAAGAAGTCATAGCAGATGTGTTCACTTCTAAAAAAGAATGCACAACATGTGCTGCAAAATAAAAGCACCATTTGGCAACATAAAATATCTTGGCATCTGTGTGAATTTGTAACTGCAGTAAAATATTGATATGGCTGATAAAGCTGAAGTTCCATTTCCCTCTGCCTTTGCATGTGTGTGCCTTCAGAGGAAGTTTCCTTTTCATACTGTGGGATTGTCTTTGTATATTCTAGAGTTTTTTAATAGCCTCATATACTTTGCCTGATGGGATGGTGAAAAAATAAAAATCAGAAGTTCTGGTAACTGAACAGATGACTTTTCCTTGGCCTCACTCCATTGGGAATATATTTTTGCCTATTTTTTTCCCGAAATCTAGTAATTTTAAGGTATAATCTTAAAAATAGCATTAAATAGTGGATGATTTTCTCTTAATTAAGAGTCAACATACCTTTTTTTTTAATTACATTGAGAATCTTCACACAGATTGTAAGTGGTTGGAAATGTCCAAATCTCCCTTGCACAGATAAATTTTCTTTGGGAGTGAGATAAAAATGTACCGAAAAGAAATGGTGTGCTTACATGCACAGGTCCAACTCTGTGTTTTAGGCCATTATTTACAGAAACCATTTGTGAAGCTCACATCTGTTCCTGTTCCTTCCCAGGTTTGAGGCTAATCCTTCACACTTTGCAAGCAGTTCAAGATAATGGGCTGCTGGAGGTTTGAAGCTGACTACAAAGATCCATGAATCCCTGAATGTTGTTCATACTTAGAGAGAAACTTTCTGTTCTGAGATAGATTAAGCATGAAAACAAAATTCTTCAGAAAATATGTCTGAGAGTATTTGACCTCTGATGGACCTGGCTGGAACAGAGCAAGCACATAAAAATGAAGATAAATGAGCATTACTGAGGTAAATATTTCTTCTATTAAAGAAAACTGTCATTTCCCCCTCCACAATGCCTTAATCTCCATTTCAAAATCAGCTTTATCGCTTCTGGATCTGTGACAAACCAATTTTGCCTCCTCCACACAACCAATCACTGTGCCCCATTAAAATAACACCACGCTCAGGATTTGAGAGAGCCTAAGATATCATGAATATTGAGAGTACTTCACATGCAATTTCCTTCTCATAAAAAACTTTGCTGTCTCTTCTGATATAATATATGGAGGCTGCAAGCGTGTTCCTTTAATCCATAGCAATTAGTTTCCATCAGGATACACTCCCACTCTGGAGAAGTTTTATAAATGGGGTAGTGGTGGTGTGTGTTTGAAGAAATTTTAGCTTCTTAAAGAATGAAAACAGCCATGAGCCTCTCATGGGTCTGTAATGGACTGTAAAAAAGTCTACTGCAATATCTAATGTCCCAGTTCTGTGCAAAACAACTTTTTTCCTTTTCAAAGTCTTTTTTTATACACTTACATCCCTCTTAGACCTCTGAAACTATGGAGGTGTGAGGAAGACTGGCAACAAATATATGCATGTAATACAAGTTTACAATCAGGACTGGAAAAAAGTCAAAAGTTAAAGAGGAAGTAGCATCAGGTATGGATTAAAGAGTTTCACTTGCAACAGCAACTTAATTCCTGTAACACACACTGTCCCATTTAGCGTTTCCTGCCCACTTTCAGGTTATTGGAATGAGATCATTCCAATTCCAAATGAGAACATTCCTTGTTGCTTTTTCAGTTGTCATTTCTCTGACTGTGAATTAACACATGAGTTACTCCCAGGCCTTCCCAAGAGACCTTCAGCACCTGCTCAGGTGGTTTTTCTGGGAAACCTGGAGCAACACCAGGTATGACCAATATTTCCCTAGTGCAGCACCACTCTCTGCTTTAGTGGTGTTGGCTGCAGGTAAAAGAAATGTTTCCTACAGATCAGAGCCATAGGAGAAAAAGCCCAAATTCTAGAAAAGAAAACAAGTTTTAGCAAACAAGTTTGCTTTCTGTACAGCAGAAATTTATTGTGGTAAGCACTACTTGGCCACAAGAAAGAAATCTTGCCCATGAAATATTAAAAATATTTCATGATGAAATGAAATAAGTGAAATATTAAAAACATTTCATTTAAGAATAAACCAATTTTCACATTCAGAATTCATATTCTTTTTGATATAAGCATTGGATGCCTTGCTCAGATAACTGGCTAACAGCAAGCAAGCTACTGATACCTTCCCTGTTGTTTCAAATAAAAACTAAGTCCATAATAAATCTACCTTGCCATAAGCCTTATATTACAAATATGAGTCCTCCAGCAAATTATTGAATTGGTTCTGTTAAAGGAGTTTCCCAGCTAAAACCTTTTTGGGATCCATTATTATTACTGAGATTTCATTTAAATAATATCAATTATAGAAAAGAAAATCAGGTGTTTGTACCTGCATGTACAGCTGTCTACATAATATTTAAATCCTGGACAGAATATACATTTTATTCTCAAAGAAACTAAACAGTTATATTATGAGTATGATTAAAAATACACACAGTCTCCTTCCCATCCCCTTTTTTCTTAAAAGAGAGCATTTCATTTAGTAGTGGGTTAACAGGATCTTTTACCCTAAATAAAGCTGAATGCTATGTCTTGCCTTCCCACAGGACAGGTAACTGTCAGCTACCACAAAGCATGAATAATATGGATAATCACCATTACTGTACAACAAAAGCTAAAATCAGGAGGGAAACAGGCCCATAAACGTGCCAGAAGTATTAAGGGTGTGTCTGTTCTCCAGGACCCTCTGAAAGGCAATACAAATTCTCTGCTACACAGTCCAGGGCCATTGGATTGGTCTGATCCTTTCCCACCTTCAAGTGTGTGTGTCTGGTGAAGAGAAACAGTCAGCAAAAGCTTCTGAAAATATTCACTGAGTAAATGACTCATCCTCTGGTTAAAAAGTATCTACACACTGACTCCCCAACAAAAGCACGTGGCTGTTGCCTCGATGGGCAGCGAAGCAATAAAGGCTGGACAGGTGGAGTAGATGTCAGTTTAGAGGCAAAATAAAGCCCTCATCAAGCTTTCCAAGCCTTTGTTGCCGGGTTTTTAGCTCCTTTTTTTGTTTACCTCCTGTATTTCAGCCGGTGTTTGAACAAAAGAGCAGCTGCTGGATCTGATAATATTGTTCAGCTTCAGCATTGCTTAGCAAATCAGAATAGTGTTAAGTGGTTTGACTTTATTAGGCTGCAGATTTGCGTGTCTGTGCCTGCGTTTCACTGTGTGGCTCTGCAGATGCCTATACATTTCTGTTGTAATATACATGCATTTATTGAAATACCTACATACTTTGGAGCAAAGAATTACTGGCTACTAAAACCAGAAGAAAGCACTGGGATCTACTGGCTGCAATGGGGATTATGAAATTGGGATGAGTAGGTTTAGATTTCAGCTCTGCTACTGACTGAGTATAAGAACTTTGTTACTTCATATATGACAATACTAAGTAAATGAGAATTCAGTATCAAACTGCAGTGTAAAGGTTCTGCACCAATTATCCAGGCCTTACGACAAATTCCACCATTCTAAGGTACTATCTACTTATTAATTGTATATAAATATGCTACATGTCACTTAGATTGAATACAAAAGTGTGTGTATTACATAAGGGATTAAAATCATCTGACTTCAGTTTCTAGATGTACAGAACCTTGGTTAGCTATTTTTAATGTTTACGAGTCTCCAAATAAAAAGTCAAGAGGCTGATTAGAATGTCCCCACATAAATCTATACCTGCCACATCACTGAGTCCCCTAGAGAGTCAGTCAGGAGACAATCCTGACCACTTAGGTATTTTGAAAGACCAGACTGGAAAAAGAGAAACCACCAAGGAAAAGAAAAAAAAAAAACCAAAACAAACAAACAAACAAACAAAAAACCAACCACAAACCAACAACAACAAGGCCAGCCCTGAAAATTGATTGGTATATCATGGCCAAAATGATGAGAGAAACAACCAGAATGTATAAAAAAACCTCACAAATATGTCTTAAGTAAACAAACCTATTAACTCAGATTTACAGTCAATAGAAGAAAAGATAAATTGAAGGAAAATATTTTCAAGTGTATTATTATTAACATTAGCAGAGCTTTATCTTCATTTTGGCTGTTTTCCTGGAGTTCCTGTAGAAAACAGAGTAATCACTATAGTTGCTTTCTCTCCCGTTGCCTTAACAGTACATTAATGCTCTTAAATAAGTGACTTCTGTAAAATCCAAAAAGCAGCAAAAACCCCTTAGCAACTGCGTGTGCTTTCAAGTGGGGCTTTCCTGCCCAGTTTTGGAGGTTGGGAGGCCAGCAGGTGAGGTGGCACTGGGGTGTTCTTCAGGTGTGCCCACATTTCAGAGTCCCCAAGGCTGCAGGAGGAGCGATGAGGTGCGGGAACACCCGCATTTCATCCAGCCCTGACCATTTGGAGGCTAACCAGCGATATCACCTCCTCACTGGAACTTAAACAACAACGTTGGCCTGCAGCCAGAAAAGGGCACTTAACCAGAAATGCAGTTGAAACTCCGCAGATGAAAACTGCGGCACGAACTGGCGGCGGCTGCGAGCGGCCCGGGGAGCTGCACAGGGATGTGTGCGGAGAGCAGCTCAGAGCAGAGCAGCTCCGCACGGGTCACACGGACACGGCAGAGGAAACAGCGACGAGCACCGGTAACAAATTGCCTCGGCATGCAGGGACAGTGGAGCGTGCAGTCGAAAATCGGTGCTAACCTGTCACATGTATCTGACAAGGCAGGAAAAAAACAAAACAACACAGCGCAGCTCTTACCTACAGAGGAGCTGCTAAAGGATGTCTGGATTTGCTGTAAAAGTGACAATGATGTCCCGTCCTGGAGTCCCCAAGCGGCTGTGATTAGGAAAACTGGAACAACAAGTACAGATGAAGCTGTGAGCCTGCTGAACTGCTTTGATGCCTGGGCTTAGTTTCAGTTCTCAGCATCACACTGATAAAACAGCTCTGTCATTATAAGTGCCTTAATTTTCCTGTGAATTATCAGACATTTCTGGCATTTAAATGACATACACATTTTAAGCTATATTCCCTATGTCAGCCAAAAGTGATGGCATTTTTAGCTTAGGTAAGCCTGAGCATTTTATTCACTGCAGTTCCAAGAACATTCCAATGACTCAAAGGTACCGCATTACAGTCATATTTTAATTTTTGACCCTAATTAATTCATCAAGTTCATAACTATTCTTCTTATCTGAAACTTGTGCTTAGCACTTCAACCTCTGCCTTATAGCCTTAATTTTCAAGACAAAATGAAAATCTCAGCTCTCTTTGCTCTTTCATTAAAATGATTTAAATTATCCAGAATTTTTCCCACTCCCACAAATAGCTTTCTTTCACCTTTCTCTTACATAAATGAGTTGAAAGAAAGCTGGCTTTCAGCAGCAACTAAACTGAAAGAAGGATAACCCTGAACAAATTAACAGCACACATTTTGTCTTGAACTAAATTAATATGACTCCTAGCACAGGAAGAGCCAGGGGACCAGTGTTTCTCAGTGCAAAAGTACTTACTTTTAAATATTAAAAATACAAAGTGCAGCATGAACACTTGACAACATCCCAAAGAGATTAGCTGAAACCAGTCTTAACAAAGGCCAGGCACAGCAGAAAAGCCCTCCAGGTCAGAGGGTTTCAGCTGAGCTGAGTGGATGCTCTGATGCTGCTCCCCTACTCCTTGTAGCTGTGCAGATCTCCAAAGTATAATGGAAAACAACCCAAAAAGTGAGAAAACAGCACTCTCTCTTTTCATGCCAGTGCTAGTTATTCTCTCACCTTTTTTTTTTTTTTTTTTTAAGTTCCCTGGTCCTGTGTTTGTATTGTCATTGCAGATTCTAAGCAAATGGGTCACAGAGCACACAGAGAACTCACTGCAGTGCTGATGTGAGGCAAATAATCCCCCACTCGCCCAGGGCACAACTGCTGGTGCAGGAGATAATTAAACACCGACTATTGCCTTTTCCTCAATGCACTCAGAAAGGAGATTAAAAGAACAAGGCTTGGAACTAAATCCAGGGTTGCATTATTGCCTTGATACAGGTATAAATGGACAGAAGGGAATTCAAGTATCAGTGGAGACTGGGATTTTGGGATGTTTTGAGAGCAATAAGAATTTTTCAGTTTGTATCAATAATGCTTGTCAGAAATTAACTGAGCAGGCAATTACAGCAGAGCAGTTTCAGTCCAGCACCAAGAGACTGAAATGCCAGATCAGTATTGCCTGGCTTCTGTTTCACCACCAGTAAGATTTTTCTAAATTAAGCATCTCCCCGAAGAGCAATTTCTTTGTGAGGCAAATATTTCACAAATCTCTCATTTTGACGCTTCCATTTTGATAGCACAGCACAGATCAGAAAAAGAAACATTCAATTTTAGGTTACAAATTTCACACTATGAATTGTCTGCTTCTTGCCAGGCTCAAAGAAAAGACTAATTTTGAAATTTCAATAGGTTAGTTGCTGGTTTTGCTCTTTGGTACACTTTTGACCAGCTCTGTTTCATATCTAGATAGTATGCAAAAAAAATGTCAATATTTCTGCCATATGGACAATATGAAATAAAAATTTTATTCCAAGTATATCAAAGAGATGATGGAAGTTATACATATGAGCAGTAAATTATTAACTAGGGAAAGAATAGTTTAATCACTGTATATAACAAACCTGCAATATGTAAGCACAGTAGGTTAGTCCCATGTCTGCAGGTTTGGGATTTTTTGTTTGTTTGGTGGGTTTTTTTGTTTTGAAAGTAAGATCTAATAAAGAAGGGGGAAAAAAGAGAAGAAATGTAACAGCCAGTGTTTTAAAATCCCTAATCATATTCTTTGGAGTATTGATGAGTAAATGAAGGCAGAAAGCCTTAGATCAAGACTGCTGAGAGATAAAAAAATCCTCTTCAACTCCAAATCACTGGGAGCTATTTAGGTAAGACAGCTTGTACTGTCCTGTACAAAATATTAACCTCTTCTGCTGTTAACAAGTGTGAGTAGGTATAAAGCCACCAAAAAAGACAACAAAAAACTCCAACAAGATGAAAGGTGAATGTGGACCTTCTGTGAGAGTCAGAGCTGCTGGTTAACATGTTTTAGCTTCTTGTTCACTTCAGTGTCTAATTCTTAAAGAGAAGGTATCTGCCCTGTCTTGTAAGGAATGTTACCCCAAAAAGCATCTTCTTTATAATTCTGATTCTGAACCAATAGAAAACAGAAGACAGAGTGAGAGAAGTAAAGCCCCAGGATAATTATGCGAGTGAAGAATAAATCAGAGTAATTCTGATGTCATCATTGTCTTATTTCCAGTTATAAAATCACAAAACACAAACCCCATTTTCCTCTGGACCAGGTCAAACCTCCCTTTAAAACAAATCTCAGTGTAGTTAATACTCATTATGGATAACTTTTTTTTTTGCTCCAATGTATTGTGCATCTCTGCTCTGACATTCTCTGACATCGCTGAACACGAAGCACGGGGACTTTTTTGGTGCTCAGAAAGAGCTGCTGTGAAAGGCCACTGAGCAAAATGATTTTGTTACATTGTCCCAGCAACGACCTCAACCCTGACTGAGGAGCTAATTCAATTCCAAGGACTCTCACTATCAGATGCTGTCAATTTGTCCCTTTTTTTTTATATAGTAATATCTAATATGGAATAGAGTTACTAGGAAGTGAGCTGAGAGCAGCAAAATTCACTTCAATTAGGGAATAAGGCAGCCCTGAAATTTCTTCCCTAGAGGAAAAGAGACCATGGCTTTCCATACACATACCTGTAAAGGTTGTCAGTAAATGAAGTACCATCATATAAGCTGGATTTCTGCTTGCACTTTGGAGTGAAATGTTTTATGTACATCTACTTCTTCTGCTGGTGAAGGAATCTAAATCAAATGAAAATTCTGAATTTTGAATTCATGCATTATGAAGTCAACGTCCCTCCCAATTCCTCGTTTCCTCTTGACATGTCAGTTCCAAATGTCCACAGACAATAAAACCACAGAGTGGTTTGGGTTGGAAGGGGCCTTAAAGCTCATCTCATTCCACCCTCTCCCATGGGCAGGGACAGCTTCCACTAACCCAGGTTGCTCCAAGCTCCATCCAGCTTGGCCTTGGACACTTCCAGGGATCCAGGGGCAGCCACAGCTTTTTCTAGGCAACTTGTGCCAGGGCCTGACCACCCTCACAGCTAAGAATTCCTTCCCAATATCTAATCTAAACATACTTCACTTTAAGGCCTTTTCCCCTTGTCCTAATGTCACATGTCCCTGTGAAAAGTCCCTGTTCAACCTTTTTATAAGCCCCTTTCATATATAATGCAGTTTGATAACTCCAAATTGCATCATGCTCTGTGTTTCAGGAATCACCAGAGACTGCAATAAGTCATACCAAGCTCACTGAGCACAGGTGGGGACGAGGCAGCCCAGCACTCAGAGCTGTCGATGCCTGTGCTTCAAAATAGTCCTATTATCTCATTTGCACTGTCACACAAATTGTTGTGAGAGTTAAAGCAAATTAAATACATTTACACTGAGCCAAATTCCTTTGTATGACTGAAAAAGTGGGAGAAATGAAAGACACTGTAAAATTAGAAGGTGCAAGACAAAGAGGCTGAAAGGTTTTTGAAACCGGGAGAGAGGCTCATAATAAAAGCACCAAAATGAATTCTGATTGGCCAACTGGGGGAAAATGTGAAGCTTTTGGGAGACATTGCTTATCTGAAAAGCACAATATACAACAAGAAATATAAAGAGTGAGCTCAGGCAAGCATTGCAGCATGGAGCCCTGACACTGCAGTCTTGTTTCCCATCAAGGTATTTTGAACTCACCTGATGTTTTCAGATTCAGTCATTCCTCAAATTTGAAATATGAGATATTAACTCCTGTCAGCCTCTCCTTTATGCCATTTTACTTCATTATTCCTTCTTTTTTCCAGTCTAGCTTGGTTTTCCTTCCACTTAGCAATGCCAGCCTTGCTGCAATCTTGCTTGCCTTTATTGCAGCCCAGGGACTAACAGAGCTCCACCAATATTAACAACAGTGACAGTACAAGTTTGCCTGGTCCCAGAGTATGAGCTGAGCTTGTGTTCTACTACTAATCACAGACAGAAAGGGCAGCTTTGGTCTGAATCCTTTATCTTTGTTTATCTTGATTTGCCTTTTAGTAGGTGACACCAAATTTACACACCAAAACCTCAACACTGTGTTATTCTTCTGCTTCTTCCAAGATAATAGTTATGGCTTCTGAGGGATTGTCAAGCAGGAACAAAGCACAGTTTTGCTAAAAGAAATAATAAAGATGGCTACAACAATTTAAAAATATTTTCAGAGTTTTGTAAAAATTTTTGTTGTCACTACATAAATGAGTCAAACTCTATTAAAAGACCCAAGAGGTGCAAGTGCTTCAGTGACGAAACATGAGTGTGAATTCCTCTGAATATCTGTACTTATTTCATCCCCACTAAACCCAAACAAATTTCAGATACTGCAGAAACACCTTGGCACCGATGATGTGATTCCAAAACGAGAAGGGAAAATCATGAAACCCTTGCCTTATTATTTGCCAGAGACTCCTTCAAAATGGAGAGGATGAGGCCATTTATTGTGTATTTTGTACCAATCCTCTGTGTTACAGAGACAGTACATTTTGCTATGATGAGACAGGAGTCTTTTGGCTCCCTGTGCATTACAGTAAATAGCAACATTAGTGCAGCAGGCTGGAGATTGAAGGCTCCCAATCCTCAAGCAGAAGGCTTAAAAACTCCATGCCAAGACTGAGGCTCCCAGACAAGGAAGATCTGCCTCTGTATATGGGAAGCAGTGAGGGATAGTCTTCAAAAAGTTCCCAGCAGCAAAAATAAAGATCAGATAAGTATTCCTTTGCACTAACTAAGCTGAAATCCCTGGTATTCTTCTCCTGTTCTTTATGCCCAGACAGAGAAAAGTTGGAACAAGCTAAATCCTGCTGCCTTGATTTTCTTTACTTTTTTTGCCTCCAATATTTAAGTATTTAGATACCTAAAAAGAAACACATGGGTAGAGATTCATGTTTCACATACTGATACTGTCAGAATGTGTCTCTTCAGGTCTTCTGGACTCCTTTGATGCCTCACACTAGAAGAAGAGCCCAGCCTGGCGCACAGATTGTTGCTCTGAAAGACTCATCCCCCATCTCAGCTGAGAACAACAGACAAGGGTCCTCCCACACACCAGTAATGCCATAGTAGAGGGCTCAAAGAATTCCCTTCTGCTCTGTAAATGGCATATGGACTGAAATAAAGAAGTGTTATAAAACATAAGTGTCATGTTAATTCTGCCCTGGGCATAGGCTGGACAGGCAGTTTTGTTGTGGCAGAGGTCACACGTAGCCAAGACCACCACTGAGTTATCACAGGCACTGCAGACAGGGTGCACCCAGCAGAGACCAATCTTGTGCAATGACTAAGTATAACCTGGGAGACAAGCCCCACTTCCAAGAATTTCCAACCCAAGCAGGGAGGCCCAGAGAGAGTTTGCTTGGGATCACAGGTCTGCACAAATGTTGACTCTATGACAGACTGACTCCAGCTTGGTCCTCCCAGCATTTTCCAGCCTAGCAGCTCCCAAGCTCCTGTCAGTGCATTGCCATCAACACCAAATGTTACAGTTTTCATCACAGCCTAGGATTTATCTGCTCATATTTACTTAGCATTTGCTGTGGGCTACTGCACTATATTCATTTGTTGATACCCATTTTCCAGTGCCCTTTTATTATTCTCCAGCAGAATAGACTCCTGGCAACCTGAAGAATAATGGCCTATTCACAGTCTTAGTTCTAATTAGGAGACATGTTTGTGTTCCCTGCAGAAATCAGAATCCCGTAATTAGGGTTGTATCAACCATTAAAGGCTCCCTTTAGTCTCCCTGAAACACCTAAACTGGTGTAGCAAAGTTTAAAGTTTTTATGACAAGGCTGTCTGCAGTTCTCAGGCTGGCACAAAGATATTACACATCGTTTGCATGGTGTGGGAAGGTAATATCCCTGACCTACAGCATGAGCTCCTGCTCCTGTGCACATAAGGGAAAGGGAAGTGTGGGCATTGGAAGGGACCTGGGAACAACACTCATAACCAAAGGAAAATACAACAGGAGGCAGGACTAAGGAACCCATAACAGGGGCCAGGAAAGTGGAAAATTATGGATTAAAAACTACTAATTTTAAAAACTAGTAGCCCTAATCAGTTGATGAACATTTTTGTGCAACTGTATTTAGAAACCATCCCAAATCAAACTAGGATTGTTGTTCCAGGTATCTCACAAACTCCTAAGGTGAATTGTGGCACAAAGACAGACAATACATTTTACCCACTAGTAATACAGGCTGTAAGAGTTTGCTCCCAATTAATATCTAGCCAGGAATTCCCAAGAAGGAGAACATACCACCTTCAGCAAAATTTTGGTGTATAGAATAGCCTTAAATAGGGGAAAAAAGAATCTAAGCAAGCCACAGAACAAGAAAAAAATATTTTTCATTTTACTGATTTTAAAATTTGCCTGTGACCTGCAGGAAATCTGTCCATGTCCAGGGAAAGTCTGCAGGCATCCTAAGAGAAGGAAAACCAGTTACAGGTTCATAACAGTAGTTTTGAAGCTGCCAGTGAGAGGTTCACAGTAACAGTAACAGAGCAGACTGGGGAGACAGGATTTGACTGCCTGAGTTGCAAACTTCAACTTTTGTATCTTCAAGTTTTATATCCCTCTATCATTGGCAAATTTCCTTTCTAATCCTGACAGTAGGAAAGCCCTCCAGAGTTTCTTGACAAAGTTTTTAAATGCCCTGACACCTGAGCTTGTTCTTTTGCTTGCTCCATTTTTGCTTGGGCAGAGCACTTCACCAGTGCAGATTCACTGGCTCTGGTGCCTCAGCTCCCTGAATCTACATAACTGCACTGTGCCATTGAAACAAATTTTAGGCTTCTGCTGAGGAACAGTAAAATGTTTTTATTGATGTGCATAGGCATAAAACACTAAACTGTGGCCTTGCACTGCTGCTAGAACCTTTCTACACTACTCATATTCAGCCTTGTCATCAATTGGGTTCCAGCCAGTTGGTAAACTGAGTGTACCTGACTCCTCACTGGAAGGCCAAGAAAGCGTAATATAAGCAGTTCCTAAACTCTTAGCTGTGGAATATCTGTGTATATCCACCTTCTGAAGGGACAAATTGTTGGTTCACAACTTCCCATGAAAGTATTCCAAGTCCTAATGAAGTATGTGGGAGTCAGGTTTTCCCCTAGTGCCAGTTTTCTATTTTGCTTTAAATAATAATACACCAGAGCAGATAGTGGCTCCAGGAACAACAGTGTCACACTGCTTCAGTACACGGGCTGCCTGTTAAATGTGGCCAAAATTGTACATATTCATCTTAGATACTCCCTGAATAATGCAGCAAAATGCCTTCATTTAGGGTTGCTCATTTTGTTGGCCTCCAGAATTCCTAAATTACTCTCAATCGAACAGCCATTTCACAATGCCTGAGCCTCCAGTCCAAAACTGTTTCTGCAACAGTTGGAAGCAATCAATAAACTAATGAAAGTCAAAGTGGCTGTGAGGCAGCAAGACTTCTGTGTACCTGGAGCTGAAACTGTTCTTTTGGCACACAACTCCTCTTTGAACTAATAGGAATGGTTTTGTCTTTTTCTGCAGTTCTCTGATTCACTGCATCAAAAATTATTGCCTTTGTGAGGGACTTCGTTACAGGGCATCTTTCAAGGGGAGCAACATAAGAACACAAAAACTATGTCGTTGTGTCAAAAGATCAAGTGGGGCTGGAGCCTCTCAAAAGAGGATAGAAAAAAGGACAAGGATCTGTGGTGCTTTTCCCAGACTTTCCTTCAGCCTGCAACCATTTATACACTTCCTGGAGCTTTTGGAGACAGATGTGGCTTCTGTACACTCAGTAATACACAACAGGAATTTCTCTGACATTAATCTGCCCAGCTTTGGTGTAGTATTTTCTGTAGGACACATTTAACACTGGCTAAGTTATGCAGTTTAAGCACTTGGATTTGAAGCTCTCTGGGCACAGCCCATCCATTTGTTCCTGATTGCTCATTGTTTCACACATTGATCTGTGACTGAGGTACTGCAGCAACACAGCACAGCCTGAGAATAAATGAGACTAACCCCGACAGACAATGTGGAAATGGAATAGATGCAAAAACTCCAGCAAGCTCAATAACTTTGGAATCAACCCAGTAATGGCTCAGTGGAGTATTACCAGTTCCTTCTAGTTTGGGGAATTTAGGGTGGCATCACAAGGTAACTGCTGCTTTTACAGCCACAGTAGGAACAGGGATAGAACAAGTTGCACTCATTTAGTTTCCCAACCAAACTGTAGTTTTCCCATTCCAAACCATTTCCTAGAAAAAAAAATCCTCCCACCTTAATAGAAAATACAATACTTCATTTGAAAATGAGAAGCAAGAAGAAATGATCTTTATGTCATGATTCCATGATTTTTAAAGCTGTTAATAGCCTAAAAAATTAATTTCAATCATTCTTCAGAGTTTTCCCTTACCTTTTTTTTTTTTTTCAGAAGGTGAAATGAATACTTTAGAATGATGAATCTTTTGATCACTGCAGAGGTGGATTAAGTCTCATTTTGTTTCTCTTGAACTGCTTTTCAGTTATAAGAAGTCTGTTCTGCAATTGCTAAAAAAAAAAAAAATCACTGTATTTGAAAAATCTCTAGTAGCAGGAGCTCTCTCTTTTAGCACCTATATCATCACAACCCACTACTGTAACTGTTTTGATGCTCTGCTGCATCATTTCAAAGTCCATGTAGCCTTTCCTCAAAGTAATACTCACTTCTGAGTTAATTTTGAACTAATAATACAAGTATTTCTTTGAACAAAAAGTTATTCTGGAATGACATGTTGCAGTCTCCAGTTACTTTCATCTTCCCCTTGAGATATTCTGATTTACACAGTATTTTATCTAGGTTTTTACTAAATGTATATATACTTATGTCCATAGACTTTCAAAGGACAACTTTACATCTTAAGAGCTCTGAATATACAGCAGTATAGGAGTTTGGATGAAAAAAGGCCACTGACTGTGAAGATTTAGGAAACAGACCTCAATATTTAAGAAACAGACCTCTGCCACCTCAATATTTCCCCTAGAAATGGAGCAGAATATTGTACACTTGGGAATTCATTCCTACTGGCAAAATACAGAACTCCTCAAGAGTCTGAAACTGAAAATATCTCAGTATATTTTTTTATACATACTCATACAAACTCCTGTAAAGCAAATCTGACTTTAGGTTTCTGGGTGGGGTTTTTTTGTTTGTTTCTTTGTTTGTTTTTTAAGGCTTCAGTTTGACCCCACCAAGGTGATATTCACTATTTTAGTTGTCAGATTTAACACTTCCACAGCAACTGGTCTAAGGCACAAGTCATTTAAAGATATTTCCCTTAACCATTCAAAGCTCCCATATGAAGTCTTAAATTCTAAACACAAAGGGAAAACTGACAGACAATACCACAGACTGAAAATTTGCTGCTGCTGCTGCTGCTAATTATTATTTTATAAAGTAAGAAATTCTACCTTTAGGTCAGTTGTTGACTTCTCAGTTTTATGCTGTGCCCAAATGGCAGGTTATAAAGGAGTTAGTTATGAGTTAGTTAGCTATTTATTTCTACCTTTAAAGCAGAATTAATCAATATCAGGCTCTCTGTGTTAGGTGATATGTATATTTGTACAGGATTTAAAGGTTTAAAAACCTACTGGAAGAGGATGCACAGATACAGAATATAATGATTGTTCTTAATTTGTGTTTCAGTAGCACTTAGAAGTTCCAAACAAAATCAATGATAGCCAGATAGGAACCGCATGAATTCATTACAGGACCCTCTGTGCCACAAAATTTTACAGGATACACAAAAAAATGCAAGACCAAGAAAAAAGGAAAAAAACCCAACCAACCAACAAACCAACAAAAAAAAGAAGAACACACTATCTCTCTTCAAAGTGGGAAAGATAAAATTTTTAAGCTAAAAAAGGGACTCTGGTCTTGCAAAAGTGAATTAACTTCCTATCAATCAAAAAATCCAGAAGTATATAATTTTTTTAAACTTTCTTTGAAAGGAGCAATATTTTTTATGGTTTTTCCAAGCCTTAATAGAAGTTTTTTACCTTTTAACACCTGCCCAGTTATGAAGCTACAACAACTATTTTGTGCATATCCTCCTCTGGAATATGAACACTTCCCACGTGTGTTTGACGTGTACGTATGGACTTCCCATATAATGATCTGTAAAGCTGCAGCCTGGTTATGATTTAGGTCAGTAGTGACCTCTCAGTTGCCCATGTCTGGAATTGTCTCCAGAGTTCACCTGCTGTTCAACAGTTATAAGCACATACTTTGTTTAAATCCTTCTGACCTCCTCCTTTCTGGTCAGGGAAAGGATAAGTTTAAGTCGGGGACAGGAGGAAAGGGAACGGCCTCAAGCTGTGCCAGGGGAGGCTCAGGTTGGACATCAGGAGGAATTTCCCCATGGAAAGGGTGGTCAGGCACTGGAAGGGGCTGCCCAGGGAGGTTTGGAGTCCCCACCCCAGAGGTGTCCAAGGAAGGGCTGGATGTGGCACTCAGTGCTCTGGGCTGGGAGACAAGGTGGGCATCGGGCACAGGGGGGACTCCATGGACTGGGAGGGCTTTTCCAACCTTAATAATTCTGTGATAAGAGAACAAACACATCTCAGTGATTGAGACAGTGCACAGTAGAACAGCTAAACATGTATGAAATTCAGCCCCTCAGCCACACATCCCCAGTGACACCACTCTGCTCCTTTAACCAGGTGCCCATCCAACCTCTGTGAGGGGACCAGGGCCTACTGAAATCAGGGACAAGTCTTCAGCTGAACATTTAAAAACTCCTGCAGATTCAAAGAAACCCCTCACTTTGGAATTCATTATTCTTCACAGCTTTACTTTGGGTCAGAAATACTTATGACATCAATAGAAAATCTGAAAATCAACTTTTTCAAAAGCCATGAGAGCTTCACATGCTTCATTTTAAGTGCAAGTCCTGTTTAAATATTTAAATACTTCCATTAATCCTAACAATTTATGGATTACACACAGCAATACCTACAGTAGTCCTTGAAATCTGAGATTCCTTTAAAAATTCCAGAACTAATTTGTTCTTAGCAGCATAAACACACTGGTAATAATCTTATTCTAAACACCCAGAGTTTGCCAAACCTCATTTACTTTTAATGAGATGGCAGATATTTTACAGTGTATAACATTTTTATACATTTTGTGATATAAGGGCTAATTACAGATTTGTGTTCCTTCTGTTCAGCTGGGACTCCACACTTTCCTCGTAACATCATATTTGGAGGACTAAGATTACCTAATCCCCAAGGAGGTTTGTTCCAAACCAGCAAATTATCCTTATTTAACTGTTTCAGAAAACGAAGGAAATTAGAATGCTCATAGCAGCTTAATGATTTTTTTCCCTTCAGTGTAGGGCAAATGACAGCTTGGCTCTATCACATTTCTTCCTTTTTTTTTCCTTTAATATATTCTCCTTTAATATCTGCCACAAAAGGCTCAGACATCACGTTCTTGAAAAGACGACTGGTTATAACAAAAAAATTGTCTTGAATGCTAATATAGGATCATTGCCTCCAGACATCTTATTTAGCTTTGGCCATTTTAGATCTCTAAATCAAGGAGTTCCATTTAAATTCCTGGGAGAATGGGATCTATTGCTTTCATCACCAGCATCAAAGACTTACTTCCAGAATCTGGCAGTGCATATAATCTGTTAGACTTCTTGAAGTGTTTATTTTTCCTTTAATAATCTTCCATTCCCTACTCAAAAAAGAAGTTCTGATTTTAGGACCAGATAAGGATTTTTCCCATAATCATTAATAAATCTTTAGAATCACCCCAAATCATCACAAAATCAATGACTTAAATGTTATTTACTAAGTGAGTATTTCCTTTTCACCAAGTCCAAGGAAATTATACAGTAATGGAGCATTTGCCACAACAACATTTTCATCATAACTAACACAGGCTAATATTCTGTGTAAAATTACTACCATGAATTAACTTTATGTCTGTAGAAAATGAGATTGTATGTAATTACTGATTTCCATTCACAATAAACTAAGCAAATTATCTTCACAAACATAAATGCACCATAAATTTGTTTTGAGGCATAATGAAGAAATAAATTTGTGAAAGAAATATGGACTGAATCTGCCAAATTATTGTAAATGATAGCTTCTTTAAAATTAAGGCATGTAATTGCAATTGGAAAATGTTATCCTCTTAATGGTTGTATTATTATTTAGGTAGACCAATAATCCTCTTTGCTGATCCTTCATTTCTAAACTATTGGCAGATTTTATGCATTTTAATATCAAAATGCCATGCAATCTATAAATAGAATGATTTACCATTTGCAGGATTAGGTTCGTCCTAATGAATTTTAGAGGATTTTAAAAATGGGGATAAAGATGCTTAGTGGAAAGTCTCACATTCTTTCTGCTCATATTATTTAACTGAGTGTACTCATTGAATAGACAAGATTGTTTTAACATATGGTTCCCCAAGTTTAATGCTAATGAGTGAAAATCACTGTACTGAATATGACATTTTAAATCAAATAAAGCAATCAGTTTGATGATGTTTTAACAATTGCACATTACACCCCGCAATAAAACTGCAAAGTTAACTTCTTGAAAATGCCACAGAAATTAAAACACTCTTATTGTTTTAAGGCCTCGGTGTTATTTGACATTTCAAAAGCATTCAATCCTGTTTGATATGCCCTCTACCTTGTTGATGACCAGGCATTTTAAGGGATTGTTAAAAATTTCAACTGCTTTTAAGTGGCCACAAAGGTTTGAGGATATTTACTAATGTTCACAAACCTATAGAATTCATCAATATACTGCTACTAAAAATGTGAATTACTACTCTCTCCAAAAATACATTTTTGCTCATAGCTATTTTGTTACTCTGTGTTTTTTCCCTTAGATTAGATAAATATAGCACAACAAGAAATCCACATCCAAGCTGCCATTTGAAGCAGCTGATGATTGAATCAGAAGAAACTGCTGCAGAGATCTGTATGAGCTGGCTGTGAGTATTGCCAGGATGCCCCGCAGCTTCCCAAACCAGCCAAACAACTATTGCACAGAGTGAGAACTCAAAAAGGTGACTCAAAACACACCACAGCCATTGTGTCGTGCTGCTGCACGTTAGATAACCAGGAATCACATCCCAAATATTCTCATCCTTGTACTTACCTTGTCACTTCCCTGCAGGACCCTCCACCTTCTCTTCCCTTCTTTTGCACCCACCACAGCTTTGCCTTTTAGGAAAGGGAACTTAGTGAAGCCAAACTGCAAAAGAGACTTAGAAACAAAGCCTTGGAGAGCTTGCATTTCTCTGGCAAATTCATGTTGGAGTGATCTTAACAGAAAATAGATCCTTTTACAGAATTTCTATACTTTCACCGAGCATTGCTTGCTCAGGGAAGAACTTGGTAATCTTTGTCTGCTCTCCCCAGCCACCTAAATCAGCTTAGACCAAAGCAACTGCTTCATTACTGAACTGTGGGAATTCCTTTTCTTCCCAGGTCCTTTAGCACCACACCTGGGAGGCGAGGGAAGCCTTCCTTCTTCACTGCCCGTCCCAGGAAAACAAAGTTAAAGTCAAGCAGGTGCTTGGTTGCGCTTTGCACTTACGTTTCCATGTAGGCTAAGGCAGCCTGACCATATTGTCCATTCAAAATAAAATGGAGCTAAGTTGTGGTTGGGAAGAATTAGCTCTGCTTTACACTATATTTTTATAGGAATATAAGTTTTTTCAAATAGGTAGAGTTGTAGTAACCAAAAAGTCACTACAGCTCTGTTGGAAATGGTTTTCAACTTGAAGAATAAGCCATTTCCTGGGCCAATCACAAACCCTTGTCAGATGTTACGATGATGACCTAAAACATTTTAAAAACTCAATTTTATTTATTTATGCAGCAGGCTCTAAATCAACGGAAAAGTTGTCTTTCCTTGTCTGAAAGAAGACTCAATATTCTTTTTGTTCATTATTTTCTTTAAAGAATTACATATGCCCAAGTTTGGGCCTCACACTAAGACTTTGGGTAGTGAAAGTACAGAGTAGAAAACAGTGGCCTTGAATTTTTTACCTGAATAAAATTAAACACGCTACACAACAAGCTTTTTTATTCTAAAAGCTGGAAACGCTATTTCAGCCATAGAGGATATATGAGAAGTCAGCTGAAATTCCTAACATTAAAAAAATGCTAGTTATCCTGAACTAAACAGAAACTTAATGCTAAATATTGGGAATTTTAAATTAAAGCTTTTTTTCAGGGATGGTTCATGAGTGCCACAAAAAAATTGTGGGTTCTGTACCCAGCTGTTTGTCCTCCCTCTCTTCAGTGCAGAACCATCAGCAGATTTTTCCTGCATTACAGTGTAAACACACAGAAGGCTCCTCACAGCCCACTCCTGGTGCTGCAGCACCCCAGGACATAGAGCTGAGCTCTGCTCCCAGCCCTGAATTACTGCCTTTATCAATGAGGCAAACACTCCAAGTGGCAACAGCTGAGTTAATGCTCCTGCCAACTACTACATAAAGCAGTGGTAGTAAAACAGAGTGTACTGAGATTCCAGCACAGTAAATTAGGCTGTAATGAGAAAGTGATTCTCAGTCATCCAAATAATCCAGAGAGATCTAGTTCTCTGCTGGCTGCCCTAGGCAAAAAAAAAAGAAAAAAAAAAAGAGTTTGAATTCTCATATGAAATCACTAAGTCAGTTTGGGTTTGAATTTTGTTGGATAGTGTGGGAAGAACACAAGAAACTGGAGATAATCAGTAACTAATATAAATAATAACAAATAGTAACTGCAAATCACCTGCAAAGGAAGGGGGAAGGACAAGTGTGTACCACTGAGCAGAATCCACACATTTCAAATTTATTTCATCATTCATAGGAAGCTCACTAAACTTGGAAAAAAGAGCAATTTAACCTGTAAATTCCTATTCATCCCATATTAACAATGTGGTTTCCCATGATATACAAACGACTAGGTGCTTACTGACAATCCCAGTTTGGCCTCTCCATTCATATCCACTCAAATCAGGCTTAGTGTGTTCCTGCTGGTCTGACATGGGAATAACTCTCTTCTACCAAGAGAACGAGGTGGAAACTTTTACATGGGGCACCTTGCTTTGCCTTTTGTGAATAAACTGCTCCAATGACAATTTCTAACTCTTTTAATACAAACTAAATCCAGATGTTTTAAACATAGAAACCAAGCTGTGATTCAGTCTCAAAATCCCTAAGCAGAGTGGACTGAAGATCAAAAGGTTAAAGACAGACTAATGCCTGAAGTGTTATCAGAGAGGAAAGGGCACTTACTATTCAATTTCTTACCACCTAGCTCTGATAAAGGTACTTAAGGGCTCATTCTGCACAGAAAAAAACCTTTTATTTTACCAAATATTTTAAGAGGATTGTCACTGAATTAATAAATTAATGTTTTCATGGGCTTTGGATTCTATAATGAAGGTAAGTACTTTAAAATAGAGCTACTGTTCATAAATGTGGATATCTCCCCAAGTAGTTTAGTCCCAGGCCTGATATTTTTCTCTTCCATATGCAGGAAACATGAGAGATATCTTTAAGACCTTGCAGACAATCTCAGTCCTAGAGGGTTTCTCTGCAGACCACCATAAATTACCATAGACCTGAAGTTACATTTTAAGCAGCACAGAACCACATGACTCCCATAATGTAGAAAAGTAGAGACAAACATTTACTTTCAATGAGGTTATAGCTTAGCTAAATTGATTTATGAGGCAATACCTCCTTTTTCTCTTTTTTCTCATTTTTCTTCATGTCTAAAGTGTGGAAAAAGTATTTTGTCAGATATGTGAGACTGTTGCAGGACTGATTAATTCATTAGAGCTCAGAGAGAACATTCTGAGCATCAGAAGTATCCCAAGAACCAGCTATTGCTCTGCAGTTGTTGTTCAGGGCAGGGATGAAGGGAATGTGCTGCTGGGTGAACCAGAGCACCTCAACCCAGGTAATTCAGAGGCTGTTGCTCTTGTTCCAGGCTGCTCCAAAACAAGACAGTCAGGGACAAAATAAGTGGAAATTTGTATTACTCAAAGAAATTTAAATGCTTTCTCAGAAGCTTAAGAGTTGCAGTTTTGAATGGAGCAATTCTAGAGAAAAGGCTGGAGGGGAGGAGAAAAAATAAGTACAAGAAACAGTTCCTAGGCGCAAAATACATCTCTTCCATGAAACCATGAACAATGTGACACGAGCTGAAAAGCATCACTATGGTAAGATATGTCAAGCACTCAGGCACATTTCTTTTTCTAGAGAATACCTAAGAAAAGCTGGGAATTTACTGAGATGTTATTAAAAAAACAAAACAAAACACCACAAACAAAAACAAAAAACCCAAACCCAAACAAACTAAAATCACAAATCACAACTAAACAAACAAACAAACAAAACCACCACAAGAATATACACACACACAGAGTCTGAAAAGTTACAAGCAATGTCAGAAAAAGCCATATCAGCAGTATCTGCCAACAAGTACTTATTTTTCTCTTTATTACACAGCAATCGTAGTTTAGACAGATCAGCCATAGACTGGTAGTGAAGAATTGTGGTTCAAAAATGCTCTATACTAGGAAGAACATTCCCAGGGTAACAACATCTCATCTGAGGACTGCACCACAAATGTTTAAGAAAGAGTTACTCCTGGTGGTATTAACAGTGTTTTTCCTACAAAAGTCAGTGTAAATAAGTGTGGTAGAAAATAAACAGCATCTGTCTGTGATGTTAAAGAATTTTCCCAAGAAAATTTGCTTCATTGAATGGAAAGCTGGACTTTTATCTATAACAGTCCAATAATTACAGTCCAATCTTTTATCTGTTTGGCCTTCTCTGTGGCACATATAAAATTCAATTTTAAAAGTGAAAAAAAATACAAAAAATTTGGAGGGAGAGATCTCAGAAAATTAATCCCAGAACATTATCTCATCTCTTGCTCATGATGCAGATTTTGATTACATGATCACATATTTATGTCCTCAGCACCTAAGACTTGCCATCCTGATCAAATAAGTTCCCAAATACCTCAAAGGCAGAGCTGAAAAACCTCCCAACTTTACTGAAAGAATTGACAGTATCAAGTAAATGAGGCAAGAGCATTAAAATGAAAAAGGTTTTGCAGATCATCACCCCTGCTTCAAATTATAGCCCAAATCTGGCAAAAAAGCCCACCAGACAGACATGTGTTGACTCATGTCCACAGGCACTCTGGCTTTAACAGGAATCCTGAAAAGCTGGAGTCCTCTGATTTGGAAGCTTGGGATTGGTATATGGCTGTCGTGGGTTTGGCAATGGGTCAATTTTTTTTCACTCCCCCCCCACACACACAGTTGCTATGAGTTGAGAGAAGGTTTATGCAGACAAAAGAGATTTGATGTGGGGGGGAAATAATATTAGGATTTATTACTTAACAAAATGAAAACTAAAGAATTATGTATATATACAACAATTCTAACTAGGCAAAAATATTATACATTTACAGTAGTATCCCTCCCCTCTTCGACTCAGTTCAGGAGGAGAAAAACAGTCTCTTTTCTACTTCCAGAGCTGCAGGTTTTCCAAAACAATTTCTGCAGCATTTGAAAGTTTTCCTTCTGTTATTTCTAGGACAACAGCTCTGATTCATTGCAGCTGGAACTGTCTCTCTTTTTCTCTCTTCTGTGTTGACCTCAGGGCTGGGTTTACCCCCTCCTGGGCTAAGACCTAGGCCTTGTGGGGGTCCTCCATGGATTGCACAGGGGACACTGGCTTTGCCATGGTCTTCTCACAGTGTCACAGGTAATAATGACTTTTGAGTCCATTCCTGTTTTGCTGTGAGGTCCCAAATTCAGCTGCATCAGCATGGATCCCGTACCGGGATCACAAGTCCTAACAGAGCTGACTTGCTCCAGCATAGGTTCTCTATGAGCTGCAGGAGAGTTTCTTCACTTTGTAATCTTCCTCAGATGGCAGGGATTTTAATTTTCAGTCTTTTTCCCCACTGAAGGGAGAGAGACGGGGAGAGAAGAAGAAAAAACTCACCCCCTTTTGGCTTTTCTCTTCTCCGACTGCCAGCTCTGACCTTGAAGGCTTTGCTACCTCTCTGCCTGGAATTCTTCTTTCAGTAATCTTGTCCAGGCAGTTTTCATTAAAGCTTTTCCCCACTCTGTTACATGTCTCAGCCAGAGGGGCTTCAATGCCACAACCTACCCCCAGCCCATGGCTGGTGGGAGAGAAGGCCTGGCCCCACTTGGGGCCTGCTGCCTCCCCCTACATGGCTCCTTCTTCTCTGGCCACCTCGTGGCTTTTATCTCTTCTGCCTCACAACCTTCTTTTCCAGTTTTTTAAAAATGTAATTGGCAGAGGTATTACCAAAACTTTTGATTAGGGGTTTTTCTCTGGAAATCCACCTGGCAAAACTATTTTCAGCCCCAGGGGGGGCTGACTGGCAACCCCATGACAACAGCTCTGACCGAAAGATCATTCAGGATATAAAATACTTGAGGCGTGTTCAAGGAGCCTGGTATGGCTTTGAGTCACACATCTGGCTCATGTCATATTGGATTCTATTTAGTGAATGGATTAGGGGTCTGATAATAGAG
>JAWWLV010000021.1:4198512-4209425 GCA_035041135.1 Platyrinchus mystaceus
ATGGCTTTGAGTCACACATCTGGCTCATGTCATATTGGATTCTATTTAGTGAATGGATTAGGGGTCTGATAATAGAGATGGAAAATAAAAATAATGAAAAAAAATGAGTGAAGTTCTCAGCTGGTTGGTGGAGTACAAAACTTGATTGATTCTCACCCAGGAAAACATCTGGACAAAATGCATACTTGTACTCCAATGTTTTAAATTGCTCCATCTCATGCAGGAACAAGAAATATTTTTTCCTGATGGGAGTTATAAAATTCCCAATTTAACAGGGATACTAGAGGACTAACAACTCATTTTAATGCAGAAGACAGGTTAGGGAGAATTGACTATGATAACAAGGAGTATTTCAAAATTTAGAAATTATGTTCAATCATTACAATGTTGAATGAAAGCTGAGAGAAAGAGAACAACTCCTCCTCTTAATACATACATGGAATTATTATTTCCCTCCAGCTCCATATAGACACTAAAGTCACACAACAAAACAAGTTTTAAGAATGAGACAGTTTATACGCACAAAAAAATCCCTTTGTGGTAAGTGCCAGCAAAGAACACACTGTACATTAATTGCTGGTCTCTGAGTCCAGACCATCTGTCTCTGGATGTAATGAAGGCTGGCAGCACTGCTGCTATTTGCTCAATAACTAAAATTGGGTCTGAACTAAACCCTCCTCACTGTCTCGTTACACTACTGCGAGCAGAGGTACAAAAGCAGTGCACAGCCCCCTCTTACAGCACTGCCTGAGCCTGCTGGAACGTGCCTGAAGTGGAGAACAGAGGGTATTAGCAGGGATAATGAGGAAGCAGCAAACCCCCCAACCACACCTGAAAGCAGAGTGCTTTATAACTGCTGTGCTTGCACACGGTGAGAATGTTCAGTGCATATGGCAGGAGCTGCCTTGGAGCATTGCTGAGCCTCCAAGGGGGTGCAGCCCTACCCCCTTACCAGAGCTTGGAAATACAATTGTACTTGTGTAGAAGGCGTACATAAGAACTCTTACTGGGCTAGCATTTGTAAGCAGCTATGAAAGTTTAACTAATCTCAGCTTAGATACAAAGATAATGAACAACCAGAAAGCTGGGCAGCAGCATCTGATATTAAAACAGCCATCAGTCATATGCTGTGCTCTGCAGGAACAGAAGTGTAAGCAAGGGAGAGACTGCATTTGCCTTTTGATGTCAATAGGCAAGAGCACAAAACTGCAGGCAGCTCGTGGCATTTACACTCCAGCATCCAAGGAAGCGACATGGCCTGTCCACAGAACTCAGGAGAAATGTCCTTGCTTGGGGTTTCTGAGGAGACAGTGAAAACACGGAGTTTCCTCACGCTTTGTGGTGCCCCCCAGCCCTGCAGAGCAGTGTGTGAGCTGTGATTTCATGATTCCAATGCTCGCTCTCTGTGGCCAAGATATCTCTGGGCTCACACTCAGCCAGTTGGCTGCCCAAGAGGGGGACGTGAGTCGTCCCTGAACATGTGTTTTCCTCCAGACAAGACATGGATTGCTTAAAATGCAACAAGATATAGGGAGCATCTGTGCAGTTGACTGTTGAAGACAGATCTGACCACAGTTCTTTGGCAGCTCCGGTTACTCCCCCTGCTAACACCAGCAGTTTTAGGACGAGGGTGGCAAAAAAAAGAATAAGCCATTTTCATATATGTGTAATTCACACAACTCTCTGAAAGGGTGGGGCCATGTTGCTGCAAAGCTGCTCTTTGAAAAGCTGGATTCATCAGTTCCTGGCCTGCTGAGGAAGACTGATGACGTGTCATTATTTTCTGGCTTCAAGATCAACTAGGAGAAGATAGAGGTTCTACTGCTTTCCAGACCTTTCCCCAGGCCTGTTCGGGCGCCTGACCACCCTCTGGGGGAAGAACCTTTTCCTATTATCCAACCTAACCCTCAGCTGACACAGCTCCAGCTGTTCCCTTGGGTCCTGTAATTGGTCACCAGACAGAGGAGATCAGTGCCTGTTCTTTATTTATATAATCCACTGCTCAAGCTAAAATCAGTTTGGGCTTTTGTTTCCAAACCACCACTAATAAAACCTGTATGTTTTTCACAGAAACACTGGGCTCACTGACCATTTTCCATGGGGACATTTAGAGTTTTTTTCAGAAAACAATATGTATGTGTGCCGGGGGGGGGGGGGAGATTTTAAAAAATGCATTCATAACAACAAGTTTAAAAATGGGAATTAAGCATGGGAATTCAGTACCCAGTTTTGGGCTCCCCAGTAGAAGAGAGATAAAGAGCTACGGAAAAGAGTTCAGTGGAGAGCAACTAAGGGGATTCAGGGATTGGAGTCTCTCTCATACAAGGAAAGGCTGAGAGAGCTGGGCTGGGAGATCCCTTCAGTGTAGATACAGATCTAAAGGGGCATGAAGAAGATGGAACCAGGGTCTTCCCAAAGGTGCTCAGTGACAAGATAAGAGGCAGTGGACACAACCTGAAACACAGGAGGTTCTACTAGAACATCAGGAACCACTTTTTCACTGTGAGAGTGACCAAGCACTGGCACAGGTTGCCCAGGGAAGTTGTGGAGTCTCCATCCTTGCAGGTATTCAAAGGCCATCTGGTCCTGGCAGTCTGCTCTCAGTGACTCTGCTTGAGCAGGAGGGTGGAACAAAATGACCTCCAGAGGTCCCTTCTTACCTCAACCATTTAATGAGTCTGTGATCCAAGGTCTTGTTTATAAAGAAAACATTTTAGAACAAGTGTTTTCAAACTCTGCAGCCAATCCAGACAGGGCTTCTCATTCCCTGTAAATACCAGGGAGCTGAAGCAATGGACACTGAGTGTGTGCTTGTTCTCAGGATGAGCTTTACCCTGGTGATTCACCTCAGCAGTGTGCACCTGCATCTTTCACACTCTCTAGAAGAGCCTATCCCTGTTCTTTAATATATACAAAATGTGGATTATTTACTTTTCAGGCATATCACAGAGTCTAGTGGAAATAGGAACTCAGGAGAAAACCAGTGCTCCACTTTGAGCATCTAAATGTGCTTTCCAAGTAGGCAACTTAGATGCTGAGGGTCAGACCTCACTCTGGTGAACATCCCTCTATAAGTGGATTCTCAACACAAATGTTGTCCTGCCCCCTAAAAACAACTCTTGATTTTGAAAACTCTGGTCCGAATCATCCACTCTATTCCAATGGGAAAGCAAGATTTATTGCTCCCCACGTTTCTCTTGACTTTTGCTGTAATGGTCTAGAAAAATAACAACACAAGAGCACTCACCCTCTTTTGGCAAAAGGAGCAGGAACAGTGGGTCAAAAGTTCCTGTAGAAATCCACAAACTTGCAACCAGCCAAGGGACAAAACAAACCTTTTTTTCCAGTCTGCCTGTTCTTCCATGGTGTGATTTAAATTAAATCCCTCAATATCCAACATTTTAAGATGTCTGCATGAGCAAAAAGATGTGGCCTCCTTTTCCCATCCTGGGACTGTAACAGCTGATAATGGAGTGAGCAGTATAATACCAACTCCAGATATATTTGAGCACTGTCTGCAACCTGATTGTGCATGACTTTCAGAAAGCATAAGCCATGAAAAGTACATTTGGTGCAGCCTAAAACTCCCAATCTTTTTCATTTTTATAGTTTCATAGTCTTGCAAGCTTGACAATTCCTGAGAGAGCATGTGGTAAAACAAAAAAAAAAAAAGAAAAAAGAATGTAAGCAACATATTCTTGCAATTGGTGCCAGCCCAGTGGGACTGAAAATGTGTTGTGCAAAGATATAGGAAGTTAACAGTAGTAGGAGAATGCCCTTCTTTTAGAAAGTTGGAAGTTCAACATCTCTGCATGAGGCAATAAAAATACAAGATGAGAAATATGAAGCTACGTAATGTATCTCACTGAAATCTTCAGCCTGGCCCAAAGACTGGAGTCTCATTTACTTTATGACACTTTTAGTCTTCCACTACAAAGCAGAAATACACAAGAAGGATGTGAATTTGCACCCAAAGCTCTTCCGAAATGTTCTGGCAGAACAAAGTGACATATTTCATTGTTTCTTAGTCTTCTACATGCGTGACCTGCTGCCAAAGGGACAGTCCTGGTTTCCAGAACTGTGATTCACACCTCTAACTGACAATTAGACCTAAACCAAAAGTTCTTCCAGTTTCATGCCCTTTTACCTGATTCCACAGACTGGGAATTCACCTGGCCACAATGATGTGGTTTAAAGGTAAGGCTGGAGAACAGATAATCACCCTTTTGGTGGCCCCTTGCAGCAAGGTCAGTAATTCAAAGCTGAGTGTAATCTCGAGTTTAGGCTGTACAGGTACAGCAGCAGAGAAGGACTTTGATCCCCCATAAAACAGGAATCCCACAGACAGATGATTCTTTACTGCAAGGAAAGTTACCTTGTAAAAAGAGAACATATCAAAACTTTTGGAAGTCCAAGTGAATATATACAGGATTTTAATTTTGAGGTTTAGGGTTGTGGCATTTTCAGGCTAGCCTGAAACTCTAAACCACATTTTTATTTTATCTTAAATACTGTATCTAATTAATTTATGTCATTAAAGATGGATTCAGTGGTTGTAAATATTTTCCAAACTTTAAAAATTCAGAAAGTGAATGACATTTTTTAAAAAAAAGGCTCTACCTATAAAAATCCACTAATCTAAATTCACTACCTCCTTCCTCGTAATAGGACAAAAGCAGTATTACAGAAGTCATATCAACATAGCTGCCTGCATATGTTGTTGAAATAAAACAAACTGACCTTGTTTCCTGAACAATCCATTCTACATATTACTTCTGAATGAGTTCTTGACGTAGAAAGGCAGAATAATAGTCAAACATACCTCTGCAAAAGCAAAGATTGAAATCATTTTCCTATTATCTCCATTACAATCAAATTACTTAAAAGCAGTATCTCTTAAGGATGATAGAAATGCATATTTTGATAGATTTCAAGCCCTCTCTAGCAAGGTCACTTCTAAATGGAATGAAATACACCCATTACAGTTTTCTGGTAGTCAGTGCACGATTTTTACACGTGGCAAAAGCTCAGCTGGTCCTGACTTGAACAACAGTGGGGGCAATAAAGACAAAGAAACATTTCACCCTCGCTTGTGCTCCCTGTTAAGTGGGTTTGGGGAACCCTGAAAAGCCTCTCTCTGTGACTGTGAGGAGAAAATTATATGGCAGCCAAAACACTCTACAGTTATGCAGGACCAGCCAAAAAAAGTCTCTAACTTCCAGCAAGGAAGGGATTCTTGCTGGTTTTAAAGAAGGATTCAGTGGATGTGTTCCCTTGGCACGCCAGATTGTCCTTCCAGGCAATACCTCCAGAGCAATGTCTCCAGTGCTCAGTGGAGCAGGGAATTCTGTGCTGGGGGGGAACAATTAGCAATTACAATATGGCTCAGTGTGAAGGTGAAGCTGATGCAATGAGGAGGGAATAAAATTTCCTTCAAATTCATTTTCAGCTCTGCTCTGTTACATGTACAATTTTGGTTCAGTGATTCTGCCACCATCCCCCAAAAGTGTGTGGGCAGCATTTTTATCTGAAGTCCCAAATCTCAACCAACTATACCTTGGGAAGGTAAAGAACTTGTTGCCTTGTATCACAAAGTACCCAAAGCTGTAAAAAACACCTGTATTAGGTGCAACTTAAACCCAAAGAAGTGTAGATATTTCTACAACTGTATGCAGCTTACTATGTATGTAGATCATTAAGATCTGCAAGGATCTTAATCATATTTACAGTCTCCCAGATATTCATGAAAATACCTAAATTTACATATATTCAGCATTAATAATTATTAGTCATTAATGTATCAGTGAGTACCTGAAATAAATATATTTTGTTTCCAAGGTTGTGGGTACTAGTGAAAACATGAGAGAAGTTCAGTACAAATGCTAGTTTGGAAACAATTCTGTGACTATTAAGTACTCAAAGTCAAGACTAAATGATCTCACACAAATGAGGATCTCCTCATCATGTTTGTTCGTGAAAAAAATAGCCTTTTTTTAAAAAATGAGGTTTCAAAAAGTTCTCTTTTTTTTCTTTTTCATAATGAAGGAAAGCTTATTTATGTAAGTAGTTTATTGGGCTATTTGCATGATCATCCTTATTTACCTCCCTGAGGATTCAAAAACTGGCTAACAGTTCACACTAACACACTCTGGATATCAGGGGCACCTGAGAGATGCAGATAGTCCAGTTCTAGCTCGACCTTCATTTCTGATCTAGCAGGGTAGAAGCCTGTTCATCTCAAAACAACCCACCCAAACCACCAGTGAAACACATTAGCAATGAGTGTGCTAAAAAATGCTGCTTCATCTGTGTCGTACTGATCTACTGGTGTCTCTTGGGGACCAGAATTGTGCTGTGTTCTGTTCAGAGGAGAGGCAGGGCTGGACTTCTGACAGATAACCCACCCCAGAACACTCCTCGTGCTCCCTCAAACAAAGCTCAACCTACACACCAGTTGCAGTTACTCCCTGTACACTGTTCTCTGTGTTTCACACAAGCTGCCCATCCATGTTGTCAAATAATCTCGATTACAAGCTCTTAGGAAAGCTGTTGAGCAGTGTGATGGATAATCCAGCATTTCTGTCCTGTCTGTTAATGAATAAATCCTGAGCCTGTGGATGGCATTTTGGGCCTGTTTTCAGCTTGGCTGTGGCCAACACCAGCCTGTGGTTGCAGTCAGTCCAAGTGCAGCTGTTTAACAACCCCACAGTGAACAACTGACACAGAGGTGCATGAGAAGAATGATTGCACGGGGCATGCATCAATCACTGGGCAGAACAGAAATATAGTCATTGTAATAGAACAATATCACATGATAAATACCTTCCCCCTTGAAATCCTCGTGCCTCAGCGTTTAGAGATGATGTATGGCCAGACTTCACCTTGACATTTTTCCCCTTACAGCAGACTATTGTCCTGTGACATTTTTCTTTTGAAGACATAGCATACAGAATGTTTTTCAGGAAGAATCTGAATGAAGTGCTACACTTGATGATCCTTGTGGGTCCCTTCCAACTCAGAAGATTCTGTGATTCTGTGATTCTCTGACTCATGAAAGGAAAGAAACAATTACTATTTAAAAGGGGAAGTTCATACCAGACATAGCTTTGTCTACTGAGTGTTTTAACAACAGGCTGGGTTTGGCTCCTCTTCCTGATCTAACATTTACCAATATTTTCTCAGATCTTGCTTTAACGTAGTTTTTCCCCATCTTTCTCTGCAGATCTTTCCCCAGGATCTCTTCTGCTAGTTCCTCTTGGTGGAAATAATTATACCTAGGACAGGGGAAATAGTTCTTTGTAGAAGTCAACAGTTGGTTGTTTCTCATGGGGAAAAAAAGCTTCTTATTTTCTTACATCTTCTTTGGACTCTTTACTTCAGCAGTGGTGGTTGTGAGGGAAGGAAAAAGCTCATTGATGAGCAGCTTACAGAAGGCACAGTCTGAAAGAACATCAGAATTTATGCCTGTAGAATCATCCTTTCCAAAAATTATGACTCCAACACCTGCCTACCACTTTCTGATCTACAGTACACAAAATATCAGTGAAAACCATGATATTGTGAGATGAGGCTGTGAATTTTGCTCTTTTTATGAGGTATGGGGAAACTATGAAGAAGTCCCATCACAGTGTATTTGTTACATGTTTATGGGCTGGAGACACATTACTGTGGTGACATGGCATAAAAGCTTTAGGTATTTATGTGCTGGAAGCAGTAAAGAGGAGACTAATGAGGTCCCCTCAAAAGTGTATCAGTGAAACTTTCATACAGCTTCACAACATCATGAAGTTTTTGGGACTTGCTTCCCAGAGAAACTGGAAAGAGGAATTTTAAAAGAAATTGCATTAATGCTATTTTTCATTTCTCACCACCTGCAAAGCTGTGCTGACTTACTGTTCAAGGTTCAAAAGCTTATGGATTGGTAAGGAGATAAACAATAAACACCTTTTAGCAGCCTTGAAAAGAAAGTAGCACAGCTTAAAAGTTCCCTCACTTTTGTCAGCCCACAGAGTTGCTTTTCTGAATTATAACACAAACCCCAGGTTTGAGCTGAAGCGATCAAGAGTGCACGGCAACAGCAGGTTATGGCAAGGCACTCTATTTTGTGGCATGAACTTCATCACTAAATGAAAGGTAGTTCTGAAATGTGTAGTATAGATGAACATATTTTTAAAATCAGAAGGGCTTAAAATAGGAAGAAAGGCACTGAAGCATTTTAATGTTGAAAAAAAACCCCTATTACACGCTGAAGTTCATTACCACTGGTAATACAATTGGGTCTCACAAAACCAGTTTGTAAATAATTGCATATGAACTGCACATGGTTGCTCACAGTTTACACATGATTACAGTTTGATTGCAGAGACAACCATACAAACAATGAGCTCAATTTCCCCAATAGTTGTCGAGGTTTTGCAAATGTGTTCTTTCACTTAAATCCATTTGGTTAAATGTACTCAGTAAATACTTTTCAGCTGTGAGCCCATGAAGGATAGTCGGGGAGGGTTTTCTACAGTTCAATGCTCAGACCTCAGCTGCTACCTTTAGACCCCCCTGCTTTTAATGTTTGGTTCTTTTTTCTCATCTGTCTGTCTTTCTTTTTTGGGGAGTGATCAAAAATCCATTACAGTCAGAAGAGAGGCTCCCAGCAATGGGTTATATGTATCAGGCTATTATGTTATAAACTGGTACCACGGACAATTACATTGAATTGACATCTATTTACAGTGACAGCTCCATGTACTTTATCGTGTCCTGCTGCAGCGCTATGCGAGGGGACTCTGCCTGTACAGTAGGTTGAATGCTGATGCTGGGAGAACTGCCAGGGGTTTGAATAAAGTTAGGTTCAAGTAACCACTCAGTCTGATAATTCTCAGAAAGATTTGCTCAAAATGCGTCAGTCTTTTCATACCTCTTAAGCCTGTCACATTAGGCTGGAAACCACTCAATTACAGCCTCTTTCAGGGCTACTGAAGCTGCCATTTCAGGACTCTACTGACAGGATCACAGAGAGAAGCTTTCCAGAACACTTAGTGCTTTTCCATCTGTGGTTGCCGCGTGGTGAATACACAGCCCCGAGAGACCAGAGGGAGCCTGTCCAGCCCTGCCAGGAGATTTCTGCAAGCCCAGGGTGGTGCCAGAACTTTAGACAGTCATTAAACACAACACCTGTAACACCTCAGGCACACAGGACAGAAAACATTCAATACCGAGGAATCTAAGGGGGGTGGGAGGGGAAATTCGTCATAAGTTTCTTTTTAAATAGAAATTGGAACAGAGCAAGGCAAAGATTTTATTTCTCTCCTCACCAAATTGTTTCAACTGACTTTTTTTCCCTCCCCTCACACAAAGAATATATTTGAAAATATAAGTAGAGCCACCACAAGCAAGGACATTTGGGTATCCAGTTCTTGCTTTGCACATAGACAGTGTAAATGTACCCCTTAAATAGGGGTGGGACAGGGGGAAAGGGAAGGTGTCCCTTAGCAGATAAGGTTTTGCTTTTGTCTTACACTGTTTTTCAAATCATCAGTGAGAACCAACAGTTCTTTCTAAAGTGCTGAGACAACCACAGTCCTGCAAGAATACTTCAGTGATAGATTTAAGTGAAAGAGAAATAGTCTTTTGTCTCCCTCAGTTTCTTTATTCACGTAATTAGCAAAATGAATCTCTCCTTTAGCTGGACCACCTCACCCAACAAAAGCCACTGATGGCTCCAGAGTTCCTTGATTCTTTGTGTTGCTTAATAACACACCTTGGGTGAAATGGTGCCATTAGACAATTTTAAATTGACAGTGTACCCCATTCTTGTTTACAGTACATCCAAAAGCTATAAACACTTTTGGAAAGCAAGAAAGTCAATGACTTACTGCTATACTTAATATCTCAAATGATAATAAAGGCCATCTCAAGACTACAGCAGGCAAACATAATTCCCCTGAACTTAATGAAGTTATGCCTGTTTATACCAGCTTAGAATTTCATTCAGAATTGTGGTTTTGAGATATGACTTCACAGTGTTCTTAGCTGCTGCCTTCCAGTCATGCAAAGAACATGGTCATTATTATAACTGGATATTATTTCTTTTAAACAGAGAGCATTTTTAATTAGAAAAAATGCCCTCACTTTCAGGGGCACTAGAAAATATTCTTGTTAAAAATGAAAAACAACTTCACTATTAATTATGTCCACTGAGACCAACACTGTAGCAAAACACCAACCATAACTTATTAGTTCAAAATAACTCGTAGAATTATGAAAGATCATTCTTGCAATAATTTTCAGGTATTCTGAAGTTCATGCCTTTTATCTGGTAGAGTCATTACTTGTGTGTCTCATACAAAGAAATCTTGTCATTAAAACAGAACAATCAATTAATATTTTCTTTATTTTTGCCTTGTGGTCTCTAAGTGATTAATTGAAAATGAAGGTTTATTTTGAAAACCTGACTAAATAGGAAATACTGAAAATAACAAAGTGCACTCAGATTTCTTTTGAATACAGCTACAGATTCTAGGTAGTCCCAAATTTGGATGCCCAGCTTAACTGGCCTAATTAATCTTCTGAACTGGGTACCTTTTCTAGGTTCTCTACATTGAGTACCCAGATACCACCTTGACTCCAAAAAGAACCTGACTGCTTTCCTTGACTGATAATTTGGGGCATGAATATTTCTCTTGGTTAAATGATGTCAATATGTATAGTTTATGCTTTTGCTTCTCCACCAACCCTTAAAGACAAAATTCAGCTGCCAAAGTTGAAGGGACACTTTATGACCCGTGTCCATGCCTGCATTTCCTACCATATGTGATAACTGAAATCAGATATTCTCTTTATTGGGCTGTGCTGCTTAATCCACCAGAAAAATCCTTGTTTATTTCATTATTTTATTTTATTTTATTTTATTTTATTTT
>JAWWLV010000021.1:4211907-4231490 GCA_035041135.1 Platyrinchus mystaceus
ACTTCTGTACATATATAGTATTTTTACTTAGTTAGAATTGTTGTATATATATAGTTCTTTAGTTTTTATTTTGTTAAATAATAAATCCTAATATGATTTTCCCCCCACATCTCTTTTGTCTGCATAAACTTTCTCTCGACTCGTAGCTTTTTTGGGGGGGAGGGGGTGGGAGTGAAAAAAAATTGGCCCATGGCCAAACCCACGACAGGGACTGAGAGAAACTTCATTTCTAACAGCATTTAGTTTAGAAACTAAATATAAATAACAGTTTAGAAACTTCATTTCTAAGCTCGGGTGGTTGAAATCCTCTTCTCATAGACTGTCATGGGTATTCCAGTCCCCTTAGCTGAAGGGTGGAACTGAATTTCAAGCTTTTCCTGAAGAAAACTGTGAGACCCCAGCCTTTCTTTGTCTTTCTTAAGATGCTTCAGTCTGAAGACTCTGATGGGACAGAAACTAGGACACAGCATAAGTCAAAATGCAAAACTCCAATATTTGCCTAGGGAATGTTTGCTGTGTGTGTGGTTCACACCCTGCCCTGTTCCCAGTCTGGCTGATGCTGCACTGTGTGCCCAGCCCTCAGCCCAGCCCAGCTCAGGTCACAGCCTCTGCACTGCCTTGGCTTCTGAAAGCATTTCTTCCAAATTCATTGTAGAGAAAACTCAGTTCCAAGATGATTAAATTTCTTCAAGGTGAAGCTGAGTGTTCTCACACCCAAAACTGCAAGTGCAGCTTGCAATTGCAGCTGCATTTCTGCTGTCCACTGCTGGCATGGCTAAAGAGAGGCAGAAATATTAAATTGATATGAAATTTCACCTTAAATCTTCCTTTTCCTAAGTTCTGAAAGTGCTGGGCTACAATAAGGCTACTTAAAACTGCACACAACATTAGAGCTTTGCCATTCAGTTTGGCTACTTACAGCACAATGAGCTGCTCAGTGCTACCCCTGTAGCTCTCAAAAGTAGAGCTTCATTTAAATTGTATTTTCACTGGTGTTTTTTCCCTGTCTCAATAATACTTTGAAATATTTTTGAATAAAAAAACCAAAACCAAGTAGCCAGCTGCATTGACATCACCTAGAACATCTGTAAATCTCTATATGAGAAAATTAGAATGAAGAGAAAGTTCTGTGGGGTTGTGTGGGGCATTGGGTTTTTGTGGGTTTGTTTTATAAACCTGATACGAAAATGACTGAATTATCATGATAAGGCATGATCTAACAAACCAAAGGTGATCTTTTCAGGAGGGCAATGACAGGCAGAGGTCCCAAACCTCAGCTAAAAGATAACTTTCAAGAAAAAGTGAAAGGGAAAAGCCAAGTCACAACATAATGATACATATGAGGGCATTTTAGGTAGAATTGATAGCAGTTATTAAAAAAAAAAAAAAGTAGATGGTTAAGCCCACGGCTAAATTGAACACACGAGCTGTGAGCGAACCTTAGACTCGGGAGACAAACTAAGGTATGATGAAAAGGTCTGTGCCATCAGATAAGAAAACACAGTTTTATTTTCACTTCTACTCATAATAGTGAAAAGCCACCAAATGGCTAAAAAGAAGAAATAATTCCCATTCAAGCATAAGCAAAACTGTAGTGATTGAATACATTTTGTACACTGACAAATATATATATGACTGTAAAGTCTCCACTAAATGGAACACCCAAGTGATCTGGCAGTGGTTTCTTTGCCACAGAGTCAACATACTTAGCTTCAAAAATTGTGTGGTCGAGAAAAAAGTTTCAGTGGGTTTTGTTTTGGGTTTGTTTGCTTGTTTGTTTTGGTGTTTTTATATTTAACCCTTACTGCATTACTGACTTTCTATATAAGGGTATGATGGGGCACATTACTGAAATTTTGATGAAAGCATACAATGGTCTGTACTGGATTTCACATGGGAATGTCTCAATTGCTTTGTAGACTGATCCTGGAGCAGATATAGAATGCAATGAGTTCAGTAACAGCACACGCACACACAGTGTTACTTCAGCTCGACTCACCTGAGACCGAGGAGACAATAACATCCCAAAACAGAACAAAAGCAAAACTGAAAGGGCTAAAAAAAAGAATAAAAAAATATTAATAATAATAAAAAAATCCACAAACCTTGCAGTTATTGGTAGGTCAAAACAGCACTCCAGATGTGAAGAGGGCAGTTTATGAGTAAAGATACAGCCAGCTGAGAAGCACAGAACATCCCCTGAAAAACGACTGACCGAAACAGGCAGAGAAAATTGTTTGTTTTGACACAGAAAGCAAATGGATGGAATGGATGGAATTACTCCCAAGTCCGAGGATAATATTTAGACATTGAAATATTAGGCTATAATATCCCGGCTGAGCCCCTCCTCCTGGTAAAATTTCCAACAAGGGAGAAGAAGAAATCATTAAATAAATCCTAATCTGCCTTGACTGTCTTTCCTTTTGTTTAAATGAGTGATACATGGTTGCCTGGATATCACTGTCTGAGAACATATAAAACCACCTTCCTTTTGCTGATCTGATGTTCAGCCAGTGGATACTTGTTGTCCACAAGGTCTTTTTGGTCTTCCCTGAATATGCCATCTCAGCCAAAACTGCCAGATGGGGACATGTCTGTAGATTTATACCTCTGTGTGTGTATTTATATTTCATAACGGGTTTCACAACACAGTATTGCCCAATGAAATCAGAGGCCATTTGATAATTCTGCAAGGACATGTGTTTGGTGTTGCAAGGTCAGTAACATCCTCAACCACCTCACTAATGCAACATGGTAACCTACATCTCTTTGGGTTTACAGTCATAATCTCATTTATTACAAAAATCATTGAGCAGAATGTGCTTTAATGAATATCAATATTTGCAGAAAATTGAACTTTCTTTTTATTTAGAGAAAAAAAGGTAATTTTGGTAACCTTTTCTGGAATATATCTCTTTCCCAATTTAGTTACTAAATCCTAGAATTATTTGTCTCCAGAATGTTGCCTGTAAGGACATTTTTAAGGCAGCAAACAAATCCAAGGCAATGTTCATTGTTGTGATCAATCACTTGACTGGAATTTTATTTTTATGACAAATGTAGTCTCAAACTAAGGGAGAAATGAGACCTACAGTTGGTTTTCATGTTTTTTATTTGTCATTTTGGTTTTTTTAACCTTAAAAAAATCATGATGTAGACCCAAGTATAGATGATTCAAATAAATGCTGCTGTACTGAGTTAGCAAGGCTTTTTCTATAACAGTTCCTCATGACTTGCAATTTTTAAAATTTACAAAAATATATTTTAGGAGTTTGTATTTCAGATTTCTCTGTTAAATTCCATTGAAATTTATCTGCAATTTAATGCACAATTTCAAGCCATATAAACAATTAAACACATTATTTCCCATAACAGGCTGATTTGATGACTAACACATATCAGTTCTGATCACTACTAATTCAGAAATACTGTTCTGCTTAAAAAACATTTGAAAAGCAGTGTCATAAACAGCAAAAAATATATTCATTATTCTCACACTTCACCCAGAAAATCCATTCTTCATTTATTTGGTTTCTCCAAATTCATATTTTTCTTCTGCTGCTTAGACTACTGGAAAAAAACCTCCCATAAATACTGTGTTGGTTTGACATATTTCAAGCATGGCTGAGAACATTTGGCCACTGCTGTGGATCTTCCCCACTATTAGTCTCCCTAAACAACCTCAAACAATAAATAGTTTGTGAAAATTGGAATTGGTTGTATTGATTCAGCCCCAACATCCATCTGGCTCAGTTTTTTTTCTCCAACAGGGACCACAAGCAGATACCTAGGAAAAAGTAAGAACAATCCTATGACACCTTCCTTAATATTCCTCTTCCTTACAGTCTCTGACCCTTCTTTGACTCCAGAAGTCTTCTGGGGCTGTTGTGGTTTGCTCATTTTTGTAACCCACAACAAATCTCCTTCAATTCCTGTCTGGTGTTCTGAGGTTGTGCCTCCACAGCATTCAATAAGCATTTCCACACATCTCCAGGCTGTGGTAGAGAGAATTTTTTATTCTGTCTCTTGAACCTGGTTGCCATTAACTTTCTTCCATAATCCCTAGTTCTAATATTCAAAAAGAAGGCAAATACAGGTCTTTATTCTTGTTTTCCATCTCAGTCATGACTTTGTAGTCCTTCATGCCCCTCAAGTCATGGATTTTTTTCGCTGGTTTGAAAAGCCTCAGCTTGCTCAGCAGTAGCATGGAGGGAAACCATTCCATAATTTTGATACACTCTCTTCCCTGAAATCTTTTCAGTTTTAACAAGTCCTTCTGCAGGAAGAAATCACAGCAGTGCAGTCACTCAAGATGTGGATGACCCATGCACTTATCCAGTCAGGATCTGCTCTGTTTTGTTCTTAGACTCAGATTTAAGAAGTCCCTGATATTTGTTGCACTCTTTTGACTGCTGCCAAACACTAAGCTGATGGTTTCACTGTACTATTTAGCATAACCTCAATTTGTCATGAGAATTCTGTTTATTTCATCAGATTTGTTTTAAGAGTCAGGTATTTGAGAACTTGCCATGTGGAAAACTTCTGTATTTTTCACTCTTTTGTTCACTTTTAGCTTTCCTTTCACAGGTTCCATTGATTTATCCGATGATTGAAATTAAACCCAGATGTATTTTCTTCTTACAAATAAAAGAAGAATGGACACAAATGAAGGCAAGAAATTCTAGGCTTACTTTTGGCACTCCTTGTTTCCAAAGGCATTTCAGAGTTGTCCACCCTGGTGTCAGCCCCATTGTCACAGATGGAAATATACATTTAAGGACCATTAAGCAAAACATTTATTCCAAATGTATTGTAATTACAGAGACACCTGTGCAAAGCAACTCTGAAAAGACACACTGTGGAGCTCAGCAGCTCTGACATTTCCATGGTGAGACAGGACAGAGAGGACTAGAACATGATGGGAATGCAACTCCAAATTTTCCAAATATAGAGCTTTCTTTGGCTGCTTTTTAACAATGTGCTTATGGTTTTTACAATGTTAACCTTGATACAGTTTACAATTATTCTTTTAGGAAGAATTTCTTCCTGGAAAGGGTGATCAGGCACAGGAAGGGGCCGCCCAGGGAAGTGGTGGAGTCCCCAGCCCTGGAGGTGTCCAAGCAACTCAGTGCTCTGGGCTGAGTGACAAGGTGTGGTCACAGGTTGGACAGGGTGATCCTGGAGGCCTTTTCCAACCTCAATGAGTCCATGATCAGGAGAATCAAAATCAAATTTTCAACTACAAAACTGCACCCTGGAGAACTGAACCAGTGAAGCATTACAACCAAAAACTCTCTGTAAAAAAAAAAAAAAAATCTTTACAGTGATTACTTGGAAATTACAAAGTCATAAACCAGGAATACTCAACTAAACCGGAAAAACTAGTTAGCATGGATTTCCTACAGATGTGCAGTTCCATGGCTGCTAAAGCCAATACAATTTGATGCCTTGTTGCCCCTTTCTCTAATTCATGTCCAACGATTCCAGGTCCACATTCTGCACCAGCAGAGACAGACAGAGCTCTGCACAGGAACAGATTGCACATAGTGCTTAGAACTGCTTCAGCCCTCAGTGGGTCCTAAATAAACTATCCAGAGTGCCTCCCAAGCCACACTGCTTCCTGGAGGGACACTGCTCAGGTTGTGACTGCCTTTGGAACCGGAGCTCAGCCACAGCAAGGATGTGACTCTACTTGCCCACAAGACCGGGAAATGTCTCTTTTTTCATCCCACTGCTTACAGTGAATCCTCTCCAACATGAGAGGCTTTTGGTGTTAATGCCAAGAGACATGACACACTTTACCAGGAGCTTGGGAAAGGATAGATTTCGGTAAGAAAAAGATTCCAGGTACATTTAAAAAAAAAAATGCAGAGATCAATTAAAAAGCAAAGAGTAATTAATTTAGTAAATAAGCAACAAAACCCCCATTCTGCAACGAACAGAAAAAACATGTGGATGTGTTGGAGAAACTTGTGAGCTTCCCCTGATGCTAAGGACAACTATAAGCACTTTCAATTAATACCATTTAGAGATTCACTTCAGTTGATTTCAGAAGAATGGACCCACTTTCCATAAGTGACTAATGGAGCTGACATTTGTAAACCATTATAGACCCCAAATTCTAATCACCATTTCTTTCACAAAAAGCTTTTTCATCCAGCTAAACTAGGCTGACTCCAAAAGTACATTTTAGAATGATAATTAATTCAATGCCAAATGTGCCTGCAGTAAAAATACCTTTAGGGAACGAACACATAATAGTGTGTGTAGCTTTTAAATAAGCTGTCCACAGGGCTATGCCAATTTAAACAAATTAAAATAATTGTCAGTGTGCTAGGTATGGAAATATTATTTTTGTAAAACTGCTGTGAAATGCCCTGGAGGTTTGGGTGGCATAGCAAGGCTGAGGGATAGATCCAGGCACTTACATTGCCTCTGTCCAGCTTGATAGGAGTATCCTCAGGTGTTGTGGTGCATTCAGTGGTGATGATATAATGGCATAATCCTGTTTTTTCCAGGCAGATGTACATTGAGCCAAACAAACCCCTTGAAAGGGAGGGAGTCCACACCAGAGCACTCAAACACAGATTTCCTCCACTGTTCTCTCTGGTTATCTGCCTCATATATGCATGTTCAACATTTCTCCCCCCGCCCAGAAAAGCACACTCTAAAAGGAAAAAGGCAAAAGTAACCCTTCAAATGTCTGTAAGTGACAACAGATCAGAACCTGGGCAGCATCTGAACTTCCCCTGCCTCTGTGTAATTGGATCAATGTGTTTGAGGTGGCACTGACACACTTTGCTCACCCACCACTGCTTTCAGGGCCGGCTGGGACAGTTCCAATTTCAGAGTCTCAGGCACTCAGTGCTTGTTGATGCCCTGAGAGTTCTTCTAATAAGCAGCAATTTTTAGGCCATTGCAATACTGTGATCTTATGCTGCTTTTTTTGAGCTCCAGTATTTAGACTGTCATTACCACCTTAGATCAATAGCCACAACTGGACCCACACACCCTTGTGAAGAGGAAAACTGAATTCCTTGCAGCCTTTTGTACAGCAGACAAGGAATCAGGATGTGACCCAGCATGGTCTGGGTCAGCTTTTCAAAGACTAAAACACCACATAGAGAAGGATTGCCCTCCCACAATTTTGATTCCTAAAAATACTTAGGTGAATGTGTGACTTTGTGCAGACCTCACATAGATTCATGTAAAACAAACAACTGGACAAAGAAGACAAAACCAAAATTCTGCAGGTTTCCAGCACAACCACAGACCATCAGTGTCATCCTTAATTTACTTCAGCAGATTCAGGGATGCCAACAGAATAATATGAGCATTTTCCACCTGATACTGTTGGAAGCAATAACATTTAAATGATCCAGACAGCTTTAAGAAATCAACAGCTTTAAGAAATTAACAGCTTTAAAAAATTAAATCCCTTGGGGAGGGGAACAAAACACTTTTCTGCTCTAATCTAACTTTTTTTGCTACATACCACGTTATATAATGACCTCTAACCCAGACTAAGATTTCATACCCCAGCTGGAATACCATTAGTCATATTTTTCATTTCTAAGCTTACAACAGAAAAGAAAGGGGTTTTATTCTATTATATTGTATATTAAGACTGTGTATATAAGGGCTTATTAGAAAAAAAGAAACTAAAAACTAATCACAACACTGTCAAACAAGGACATTTGGAACTGCTTTCCAGAGCGTAAGAAAAAAAAAAAGAATATTTCTTAATCAAATCTCATGGAGAAAGAATATCTACAAAGTTAGTATTTATATCTCAGTTACACTGCAGAATTTACTATATTTAGAAGGTCAAGGTATCCTGAAGGGAAGAAAGGGATGATCTTGGGGCCATCAGCTCCCAAGCTTTCTAATGTTTGTGTTTCACTGTCTGCCCCAGCTCACAACTCCAGATATAAACCCAGCCACCACTGTACTGATCCAAATTCTAGTCTTCTGTACCTCAGAATGTTTCTGGTCACATATTCCAGTTTAAATCCATTTTCACTTAGAATACATCTAGACATTACCTTTGATTAAGTGCTACACTAATATCAAGTATTCCAATAAAGGGCAGTGTTCACAATGCATTACACATCCAGGATTCTTTCCTTTGTGCTCACCAAGGTGTGCTGCTTGATTTTATAAAGTTGTTTTCATGCCACATCAGTGCCACAGTGTTTTAAACTCTATAAAAATCTCAAGGAAAAAATGTGATAAACATTTGCTTAACGTTTGGTTACTGAAAAAATATATATATGTGCTTACCATAAGCTGGTCTCAGAACATGAAAAACACATAGATATGGATGTATGAAAGCCTTTAGATATATTCTTGAACAACTAATTACAAAAATATATTGGAAAATCAAAAATGTTTGGGCCAAATAATCCTGAAACTGTAGGTACTAGAACTTTTTTCTCCTTTCTTATAGAAAGATGTAGGACAACTTTCAATAAAAACACTAAAAGGTTTCCTTTCCTGCCCCCCTAAAAAAACTTTCCTATGCCTTCTCATCATGAAGTTGCCATCATGAGACCATCTTCACCAGGTGTTAAGGAGAAAAAAGTTGAGAAAGAGCCTGAAAACATTTCAGGAGCTTTTGCATTTATCCAGCCTAAAGCACAGACTATCACCACCTTTACCTAATGCAGCAAAGCTAAAGAATGAGAGCTTTTTCTTGTGGTTATTCCCTGTGTTCCTGTACAGGGCTGTGTGTGTTGTCTGGGCTTATTTCTGCCAGCATTATTTAATTTTAGAAGTACAGACAGTAGTGTGCATTTACCAAATGGGAGCTTGTTAGAGGGAACACTTTTTGTTTAATATTAGGACCACTACTTTTGGTGGGCATGGGGGATTAGACATTTAGCATTTCCTCTGAAGCAGAGCCTTTGAAAAAGGTATTAGATACAAGGCCTGGCAAAAAGAATAGACAGTGAATAATGCAACAGGGAATTATTTTCTAAGATAACATTAAAATTTGCCACGTGGCATCTTTTTGTTTTACAAGCATATGCTTAAATGCAAAAGTAAAGTAGAAAGATCAGAAGAGATACAAAACCTGATAGCTTTAATTCAGCTTGCTGTTCTTTGAAAGCTGGCAGGCAAATTGACTTCTGTGACAAAGAACTCTGCAGGTGTTTCACATCAGACTTCACAGAGCAACGCCCTGTCTGTCCCACTTACAGTCAAATGGGACCCACAGGATGTCCTTCTCCAAGTGCACCACGACCATCCCAGTGTCCCGGCAGGGAGGGAAGGAATTTCATTAGCTGAGAGCCCAATTCTTCACCATCTGGTAAATAGATCCTAATAAAGAAAGAGACAGTAATTTTTTTTGTTCTTCCATCATGTCAAAACGTTTAGGGAGAAATCCCACTTGAAGGAGATGCTGAAATCCCTGTTTGGAATGGGATGGAATCGTCATCTCAGCAACAATGGGAATTTTGCTTTTCACTTCAGCAGGTTGAGAATTCCACACAACTTGTTTCTTTAGAACCATATTTTAACGCTTTAAGAAAACCCCCTATTTATATTGCATTTAATATATTGCATTAAATTTTATGATCTCAGAGAATTTACACAGCCATGTCCTAATGAAATGGTTTCCTTTAATGCAAGTGAGCGCATGAATTTTATGCAGATCATTAATGTCTATAATTTTGAAAATGGTTAATAAATTCAACTAAAAAAATAACCCCCAAACTGACCCCTAACTAAAAATGAAGTGTTAGTACCGATAAATATTCTGTGAATTCCAGGAGATTGAGTTTCCACAGAAGAGAAAACATTTTCTACAGTATTTCTTTCATTAATAATATATTAAAAAAAAATGCAAGCATTCAGACACTTTGATGCTGTGGAAACATCCTTCCCCATCTTCTCCAAGCATTACCATTCATGCTGAAAAAGGTCAAAGCTAATCCTCTCCCATGGATTGTTCTCTTTACTATGGAGGTGGCCATCTGTGCAAAAAGCTCTAACTTCTGCTCCAGCTTTGCTTTTTCCTCGAGTTCTTCCTCAAGGACTATTCTGCCTCTTCCATCTGCAACTGTGAACGAAACTACAGTGCCTGCAGGTTCAAAGGAGACTTCTGCAAGGCTTTACCTTAAAGCTGTTGTGAAGGGGTAGTGCTTCTTGGCCCTAGGACTGTGCCACATTAGAATAGGTTTGAGCACCTTTGCCCTCTGACCAACCTCCAGATTCATGCAAGCTGATCTGCAGAATTAGCCTAATAAGAGTTCAGCGTTTTCAGAACCTCACACTTTCATCCCTGTGCTGTCCACTTCATTTTGACTGGCTTGCAGGGATAGTAGGATGCCCCTTGCTCACCTGTGGTAAACAGAAGTGATTTCCTCTGCCTGATTGCTGGGATGCAATTTTTCCTCAATATGATACAATTTTAATGGTGTGCTAAAAAATTAGATTTTTCCTCTCATAGACACGGTTCTACATTTGTCACCTCTGGTGATCCTCAAAATGCATTAAAAAAGGCTTAGAAAAATGGCTTCTTCTGGAGAATACACAAGTCTGAGTAAATGTCTATGTATACAAAGTATTTCTGGAAATGAAAGTGGATGAATAAAATACACTATAAAGAAAGAGAAATAGAAAGAGGATTAGCAGCAACCTTTTAGCTGTGAAGCTTTGGGATGCAGGAAAATTAAGGTTAGAGCAAAAATCCTGCTGGGTTAATATGTATGGAAAGATGAAAGAGAGAGGAGAAAGGGAGTGTGGCAAATGGGAGGGGGAAGGCAAACTGCAAAAGGTCAAGTTGCATGCAGAAGAGGTGAGCACGGAATCAAAGGGTAGGAACCATATGAGCTGAATCAAAGCAGAAAGGAACCAAGGCTTGAAATAAGAACACTGATCATTTTGGAGATAGGTTATTGGATTAAACTGGAACAGTGTTATCACCTTGTCCAAGGAACAAGAAATGAATTAAAAACACCTCGTAAGGGAGACTGCGGGGCTGTATATTTTTTTTTTACCTTCTTTCATTAGTTGAGGTGCCAGCTTCTTTTGAGTCTAATTTCTTTAGCTTTGTTTGATAGAACAATAGGCCTTTTCTTTTCCATTTATGTTGATTTCCAGGACTCTTCAATTTATTCAGTGAATCATCACCTCTGTTGTTAATCACAAAAGGAAGTCACGTTACTTTGACTTATCTGAATCTGACAGATATTGTGGCTAAATTTTTCAGAAGGACATGTGTGCTGAAGGAAGAAATTGATTAGTGCAGGAACTAGTTCTCCAAGGAGAATTTGTGGCAGATGTCCTATTTTAGAAGTCTCCTCAGTGCAGAGGAAGCAATGCTAAATTGACATGGGAATGAGTAAAGATTAACTAATCTTTTAGCTTTTTAGCTGTGCGGCCACACTTGAGAATTATGTTGCTTATTCCCTCAAAATACTTATTGCACTTAGAAAACCCTTCTGTACACTGTACAAAACATTTCTAATTGCTTCCTTTTAAAGCCCACTCCCTCATCCCTCTTTTCACTTTGATTACAGACCCGCTTTGGTGATGGAAAAGAAAAAAGAAAAATTGAAGAGTCCTCAGACGCTTAAAAGATTTAAAAAAATAATTATTGATCTTGGGGAAATCCATGTTCCAAAGAGGACTTACCTAGATGGTAAGTGATTTTGAAGTCCTACTGTCACTTAAATTCAGACACCAAGCAAAGGACTTCAAAAGGAATTGGTTCAGGCTATGGATATGTGATCTCCATTTTGTGTAAGTTATACCAGCTGTATTTGTAAGAACAAAAAAATAGAACAGGTCTATAATACCTAGACTTTATTGTCTGAAAAACACTATTGGCCCTTTCGTCTCTGGAGATTTATGTTCAGCAATACCTTTCTTTAAGCCATGCAAAAAAAGCAAACACATTATTAAATATTCAGTTCTGACTTTTGCTCCACTGAAAGGGACGAATATTTTATGTACTGTAATAACTGCAATTGCTCATTAGTGCTCCGGGAAGGAGAGCAGAGCTGCTCTTGATACTTCTTTTAAAATTTTGATCAAACAGTCCCTGCCATGTTATGTATCTCTGGATATTGGCTGTGAAGGTGCTCCTCTGGTCACTGCACAAGCATGTTGGAATGCCTGGGAAAGCATGGCAGGATGATTCCCACAAACACTGAGCTTTAATCACCACTTGTGTTCCCACTGATTACAGCCAAGTGTATGAAGCCCATTAGTCAGCAGCCCTTCAAAAAAAGCTTTATAAAATCTGCCTTTAAAAGCAGGCCCATCTGACTCAGAATACTCCCCATGTCTAAAAAGTGTCCCACTAGTTCCTTCCTTCTACATGACTCTTGAGAGCTTTAAAGCCTGAGGAACATCAAAAAAAGTAGGTGTACAAGCTCTGTTTTTAGTGCTTGCCAACAGTGCATCCTAAATCAGATTGTTATCCTTATTCCATTTAAACACAGAGTTAATTGGACAAAAATAAGGGGAAAAAAGTCTTTAACAGGCTGTCATATTAACCGAGGATTTACACAGCAGATCTAAGCCTTTAGGAATCACTTTCACTTATAAGGCCAGACATACATTCATTTTTAACTGCTTAAATCTTGTACATCACTGTCAGTTCACAATAAAAGAGTCAGGTTTTGGTTTCACATTCCCTGCAGGGACAGTTCAAGATGAAGACTTGATAACTTCAGCTTCTCATGGTCCTCCATCCAACTGGGCTTCACAAAATGTCTCCTTAACCCCAGCCCTTGGCTCAGTGGAACACCACTGTTGGAAGAAGGAGAAACCAGGCCATGTCATCTAAGGATGGTTTTGGTGCTGACATGACACATCACAGTGACATCACACATGCCAGAGGCTCAGGGTGATGCCAGGACACAGGACAACCCTTGGACTCCATGCTCAGGAAGGCACCACACCACAAGAGCAACAGTGGCCCAAATAATGAAATAACTTCTCCTGAAAATAGAACCATTCTTTTGCTCAATAACACTGTCTCCATCTTTTTCAAAAGATAAATAAACTAATACCTTCTGTTTATTTGGTAGTGGTAAATGGTTGTTGCTGAATCACCTTGGATAAGCTGGATTGATCTGGATGCTTCAGGAAATGTTCCTGTAGAGCTGATCCACGCCGGCGTATGGAGAACACAGAGTGCTGCACAGTATCTTCTGGAAGATACTGTTTTATTTTGTTTACAAAACTGTGCATTCATGATATATATCTAAGCCATTAAGTAGTAAAAAAACAATACCGAAGTTCCACTCCATCTCGTAATAAATTACAGTGACAGCAATTCCTTTGATGGCTTTAGCTTAGTACTAATGCATAATTTGCCTATCAATAAAAGCCCTATCCAAATAATGAGGCATCAATGAATCTTAGGCTCTGATTTTGATCTCTAGATCAAGGAAATCTCAGATACCTGTAGGCCAGGGCAGGACTGTATCTGAAGTAAAAATAACTGGTTAATGAGACCTAGAAAATGTATGTCCAGACTCCATTGCATGGTGTCGTTCTGGGTTGTTCTCTTTCTTTTCCCAGTGATCATCTTGAATAATTGTTTCTGTTCTGCAAAAAACCGCAGAATTACAAAGCCTAACAAAACCTGGCCTGGTTTTGTCTTTGTGTGACAAAACACTTAAAAGCATTTCTAGGAGCCCCTCTGCTCTAGAGATAGGCTGGAAAGGCTGAGGGTGTTCAACTGGAGAAAAGAAGGCTCCTGGGAGACCTGAGAGCCCCTTCCAGTGCCTAAAGAGGCTCCAAGAGAGATGGAGATGGATTTGGGACAAGGGGTGGAGGGACAGCACAAGGGGAAATTGCCTTAAGCTGAAAGAGAGCAGAGTTAGGTTGGATATATGGAAGAAATCCTTCCCTGTGAGGGTGGTCAGGCCCTGGCACAGGTTGCCCAGAGAAGCTGTAGCTGTCCCTGGATCCCTGGAAGTGTCCAAGGCCAGGTTGGACGGGGCTTGGAGCAACCTGGGACAGTGGAAGGTGTCCCTGCCCATGGCAGGGGGTGGGAGTGGATGAACTTCAAGATCCCTTCCAACCCAAAATAATCGAAAACATGACTCTATGAAATGTGAGTTATCTTTTCAATGTTTTTCTGCCTTGCATTACCAAAAAAACCAACAACTTCCAATATGAAGGTTTTTCTTGTTAAAGACTTGGTGGTTGTATAATCAAATTCCTTAAACTTACTGGGTGGCATCATGGTTTGTAGACCATAGAGACAAATGGAAGGCAAATATAGTCTTAAATTCTTTTAAACTTTGTGGTGCAAGGCAAAGTTTTTCCCTCTGTAGTCAAGCACTGGCATTGATAGAATGTATTCTCTATTGTTTACTATAGAAGGGAAAACATATTTAGAAAAGGTTTTGAAATGCCATCTTTCTGAGTGTAAGCACACATGTAAAATCAATACAAATTCAACACCCTGCTTTTTTGCAATTCAATAATAATAATATTAAAACCGTCTTTAAATGTCAAGGATGTTGGAAAAATTAAAGATAAAATTACAGCTGAACTTCCTCCCCTGTGAAATAGTAATTCTTTCACTAATCCTGTAAACAAAAGCACGTATTTAATTGTGCTCATCTGTTCTAGAAGTACTTTATGACAAAGATGTCTCTGTAATAAGAATTAATTAAAATAAACCATCTGTTTGAAAAAAAAAAAACAAACCACAAAAACAAAACCCAAAAAACCCCCAACAAAATAAAAAGCATATATAGCAAACCCACAGGGTAAAAGGCTTTTTTCAGTAAAACCATCACAATTTCACTTGAACAAGATCTTGGTTTAGTGATTCCTATAGTGTATAGGGGTATAATAATGTGTACTGATACGGTCATTGAAAGTGCTGAAGGTGCTGGTGGTAACAGGTTTGTTTTAGATTTTAGGCCCAAAATCACCTTTGAGGAAAAAAGAAGTCAAAAGTGCAAATGAGCTCTGGGCATGCAGGTGAGGAGGAGCCTGTGCAGAGTCAGGGGAGGAGGAAGGGGATTCTGCTGAAGGACACCTCGAGTCACCTACAAGGAGCTCCAAGGAGGTCCATCAGCACCAGGAGGGATCTGCCCCTCCTGCTCCTGGCACCGAGCCTGGGAAAGCTCAAAATAAGATGATGTGAGCTCCATCTGTGCTTGTGACTGAAGGGAAATGTCAGTCTGGATAAAGGAAGTGAATGGAACAAACTGAAAATTTAGAGTAGTCAGAATTATCATCCCAACCTCAATTAACATCAGAAAATATATATTCTTTTTTTTCCCTGGGTGACCATCAGGTACCCATTCCCAATCAAAAAGCCTGCTCTTAAAGCTCACCTTAACCTTTACACTACATATCTATGAGTATATTGCATTCATATTTAATATTTTGCCCTGGAGTTAATGGAAGCGTGGTCCCTGTTTGAGATTGCAACACAAATATCATGTTAAGTAATAACACTGAAAGGATCTCGCTGGCATCTGCATAAAGGCTTCATTTTATTTATTTTATTTTATTTTATTATTTTTTTATTTTTTATTTGAATTTAATTTTTTTATTTATACCTTTGTTGTAAAATAGTGACTGCTATTTTGCACTGCTTCCACATGTATTAGGAAAATTCTGTTTCCTCTGCTGTTTATCCTTCCTTTCTGAGCTTTAGGCTGAAGGCTAAAGCTAACACTTAGAATTTCAGATTTCTCTTTGTTTTCACAGACTTTGGTCATCTGCTACAAGGGTAGTTATAACAAATAAAAGACAAAATAACCAAATTCTTATCACCCCCAATATGTATTACAGTACAAGCACATAGGTTGGATATGAAATACTTTTAACATTAAAACTAAATAATGCAGTGTTTCTGCACATTTTGGTGGCAACAGTGCACTTTTACAGCATTTTCAGCATCAGGTTCTGAACGAATATTGAAACAGAGAAACAATACTTTCTGAATTAGAGGATATGTATCACTACCAGCCCAACTATACATAAATATATAAGAGAACTAACAGCTGTATGATTTCTCTTGTATTAAAAAGGAGGGAATCTCACAGGGTTGAGTTGGATCCACTGCCCCCTTTTCATTGCTGCCCATACTCTGGTGTTTACTTTCCATCAGGCCATTGCTGACAGACTCAACGCTTTTGGTTTTCAGGCAGGATTTTGACAGAGAACAACATGAGTTCCATACCTGGAGTAGCTGATTTGGGCCATCAGTGTATTGCTCACAAGGGGAAATGAATCATTATAAGAGAACACTCTACTAGAATGTTCTCTCAGCCATAAAGCTGCTCTACTGGAGATAGGTTGGCATTTTCCAAGTCCTCATTAATACTAGTCAGAATGAAAATGCTTTTCAGGTTGTCCTATTTCATATATATTTATTCTGAAATTATGAAAAACACCTTTGAAGCTGCAATTGTATGAAGTGAGTGACCAGAACAACTTAAATGGAGAAGTATCATCATTTTGATATATTACATTTCAAAACACTGTACCTTGGGCAATACCTTACATGAGGATGTTACTGCACATTAATTTTGAGAATGTTAGGATCTGCCCACCACTATTTCAGCAGTAAATGCCATGGCAATAAAGAATAATCGCTGCAGTAGTCAAACTATTACAGTTAGAGCTCTGTTGGAATTTCCATTATAAGTTGTAAATGCTCTTTTTGAAGGATTTGCAACTTGGTGCTTTTGAATTCACATAGGGCTGCAACTTCACATGGGGAAGGATTAGTGTACATAATTGCTTAGGTTTTGTTTGATGTTTGGGTATACTGGCTGACAGAAAAATAGACCAGCTCCCTGAAATGCCAGCCTTGTCTGCACACTGCTTTTTGCCCTAACTTTTTGATTACAGTGCAATTTTATACAAGGATAATTACACTGGAGCAACCTCTCATATAGCTCCAGTGTGAAGGTGTCATACCAGTATAGCTGATTACTTTAAATTTAGTGGAATGAACTATTTTTTATTTCATACTATTACATCCTTAAATCCTAATTATAGGTCTTTTCCTACTGTGCTTTAGCTGTGTTGGCTTCCACATCAGCAGGATTAGAGCAAAAAAAAAACCTATGGAGGAAAGCCCAGAGATGCTGCATTTAATTGTTTACAGGAAGTGAGCAAACTGATATCTTTTCTCACGTTATTCCATCATGAAAAAAATCCATGCTTTTATACCCTCACGCTTTGATTGGTTTATTTTAGAGGGATATTTGGGAAAAGCAGCTTTTCATACTCTGATTTTTTTTCATTTTCCATTTGCAACCCTGTAGTCCTAAAGCTTTAAAATGTTCTGCTAAGAATTACTTATGCCTTAACAGAACTTCACCACTTTGAGTAATACATTAAATTGTTGGCTATTTACAGTCACACAGGGTCCTGGAATGTGAAAGAACTCAATATCATATTTGGCAACAAGGATCAACATGCATTGGTAAAAATGAAAAAAAAAAAGCCAACAGTAATTGCCCTGGGAAATCACATTTGACTTAATGGTCAAACTGTTAATATTTCCAAGTAAAGTAAAAATCATTAATAGAGGGTTCTCGTGCAGAATTGATGTGAAACAAAAAGGATTCAGAAGCACAGTGCAACTACAAAAAGAAAGTCCAGATATACCAACAAATAATGAGACAAAGGTTGAAAAGGCTCTAATTTTTGGTAAATTGCACAAAAACCAGGAGAGGAGCAGTATCATTATTGTGTGAACAAAACTGTAGCTTCAGTGCAAAGCTTGTCACACCTGATCCAATCAACTCAAAATCTCATGCAAAGAATCACGACCCTACATCTCCACTGCCACACTAGACTTCTCCCACCCAAAAGAACATAATTAATTAATTTCAGCTGGAGGATATTCTCCAGTTTTATAATTAATAACATGTACATCCAACACATTAACCTGATGAAGGTGAAACAGTATGCAAAGTGATTAGTAAAGGTAAATTAAGGCTGATTTCCTTCCAAGAATAGGTTGATACCAGTTGTAGGCAACTTTTAAAAGATAAAAACCATGTGGCCACTGAAGAACAAAAAGAAGTGCATAGACTGCCAGTATTTGAAAATAACTATAGATATGCAGTATTTTAAAATAACTAGGTAAAAATTATTTAGAATAAGAAAAAACCTATAGTATTAATGTGCTATAATGCATTCTGTATCTAATATGGCTGAAGCAGATGGTGTGATTTTCTATAGAATTTAATGTACTAAGATTTATACACTAAAAAGACTTGACAAAAAAAATGCAAAAAAACCACCCCAAAACCAAACCAAACCAAACCAAACAAACAAAAATCCCAGACCAAGCAACACCAGTGAATTTTGCTGTGACTTCAGGTGGGCTACAGTTTATTGGTTCATTACCTTTCTCATGTACAAGAGTACACTGAATGGAAAGCTTTGACATTTCTTAGCAAGGTTATAATTGCTTTTTCAGGGGAATTTGAAGACAGTGCCAATTTTCCTGTTGAACTCACTGGGAACAGGCACAGGGATCATCAGCCTTGAACTGGCAGAGGAGATGAGCATCTCTGGAGCTGCTTTGCCTGAGAGACCTGATTCACAAGTCCCCGTGATCCCACAGCCCTCCCATCTACCTCCTCACACACCCCCCAGGTTATATTAGTACATAGGCACGTATAAAAGTTTCAGAGCCAAGCCTTCATTAAATTGCTGGTATAATTGAAAATTAAAAAAAAAAAAAAAAAGAGGATTTAGGGAATGAAGTGTTAAGAAAAAGCAAAATCATTATAAAGCTGAGCGAGCTACAAGATCCTATTCTGTTAGTAAAAGTTACCAGATGAGACTGCTTGGGATATTGCAGGACTGCGGGAGAAAAATTGGCGTATTAGCAGTAGGGACTAGAAAGAAGACAAAAATAAGAAACAATCATTTTTACCCAGAGGTGAGAAAGTATAGGGTGTATGAGATCATTTTATTGAGTTCCATTATTCTGACTAAAATATTAATTTGGGGACCCACAGTGCTAGAGAAGCATTGTGTTGGAAAATGCCTGTCTATTACTTTTCAAAGTTCATCCTCAAGGAGAAAACTGATTTTCTGTGCATCGTTCTTGGGAAATGAAGCTGCCTAAAGCACTTTACGTTCCCACTATTAACACCCCATATGCTGAGACTGGCACGTGTTCAAACTGCCATTCTCTGTTGTGCATTCTGCTCACAGAGGAAAAATTATTAAAAACACACTTAATATATTTTAGCTTCGAATATGTTTCAGCAGGTGTATTAAAAATTACAAGAAAGTTGCAGGTATCATAATGTTCCTAAAACTAAGCAAATATTCTGCTTAAGAACTGCTCCTCTATGGTATTTCCAGGATAATTCTGTTTTGAAAATCAACCTATAATATATGGAGTGTGTCACACTGTGTATACTGACCCAACTGTGAGTATGGCTGGTTGTTCTGGTGCTCTTTTGGAAATATCAAAACATATCACAGGGGAAAAATATGAACAGAGTAGACTTTCCTCTTAGAGGTCAAATATAAAAAGAAAAGAAAAAAAGGATAAACCTCCTCTCCTCTCCTCTCCTCTCCTCTCCTCTCCTCTCCTCTCCTCTCCTCTCCTC
>JAWWLV010000021.1:4234701-4250721 GCA_035041135.1 Platyrinchus mystaceus
GCCCTGCAGATGTGCCTGCCCAGGGCTGGGCAGAGGGGCAGGATCCCCTCCCTGCCCTGCTGCCAATGCTCTCCCTGATGTCCCCAGGGCACACTGCTGGCTCAGGGACAGCTCCCAGAGCTGCTCCCCAGCAGGTCCCCCAGGCTGTGCTGGTGCCTGGGGTTGTTCCTGCCCAGGTGCAAGACCTGCATTTGACTTTGTTGAACCTCAGGCAACGTACAGCTAGCTGGTTCACAGAGACATGAGATGAATTTATTTATTTTTGAATAACTGTTTAAGGATTTAATGTTAATATAGCATTCCAGACCAGATTTAGAAGATAAATCCATTGTGTTTCTGACTGCTTTGGCTGTATTTTCATGCCTGAGAGCTGGGCTTGATACAGCCTTCTTGGAGTTGGTGACTGGTGAGGAGAGGAGTTGTGATCCCTCCCAGTGAAAGCATTTTCTGTCCCCTGTCTATGCTGGTCACAGCAAGAACAACCAGCCTGGTGGTCTGAGCTTGTGTCTGCTCCTTTGTCCCTTACAAGATTCCTGTCACCTCTTCTCTTTTCTGTGCCAGGTGGGACATAGACCTGCCTGGTCCCTTTATCCATGACAGCATCATAAACTGCTGAAAGCTTTTAAAACCTCCTTACTTGGGGTGAATCTGCAATTTTATGCCTAAATCACTATATATGTGGGGCTGTAGGACTCCCATTTTATTAAAGTTTTGACATGATTCCCAGTTCCAGTTGATCTGAAGATTTTTTCCATTCATCTGTGCACTCAGTTTTTGTCACAATGGGATAATTTGCCTCATACCTGTTCACTGGATTCAGGTGCCTGTTCAATGTATTTATCTCACTTCAGCAGAATTGAGACACCTCACTTTTTTTTGAGGAAATACTGGGTTTTTCTTATAAATCTGTAATTTGCAGTTTGAAGAAACTCTTGTACCTTCAGGGAGCATTGTATTCTCTTTTCCCAGTGCCTTTTAATTTTGTTTATTTTCTCAAGTACCAACGAAAATATGCTGTAGTACTGTAAGAGTCTCTTGTCAAATCCAAAGAATATATTTTTACCAAGCAAGAGCTTTAGTTTGCCATGGAAATGCAATATGATATCATTTATCTAATCTATGCTCAAAATCTCAATAATGTTATAGTAAAAATTTCCCTTAAAAAAAAAAAAGGAAAACTAAAGTAGAATTGCAATAAACTCTTCTTTACACATTTGAACTCCGAGAAGCCTCTTTTAAATCACCTAATAAACCCAGGACCAACCATATCTTCATTTGCTCATTAGGTACTCAGTTTAAAAGAAGGGAAAAAAATCAATACTTGTTCCTGTCTCATTTCTGAAGAATGGCACTGAGCCATTCGAGGGCTGGAATGCCTTCAAGTGAGTGACATGCACAGATAAAGTTCAAAACCTCAATATCACCTCAGCTCATTTTGAACATCAGTCACAGGATTCTGATTTTTGATGGAATCAGAATTAAAGCAGAGGGAGAGAGGGAAGCACACACTGTGCTGCCAGAAGAATGGATACAGCTTGGAGAAGGGAAAAATATTCTTGCCATTCTTTAGCAAAATTCTATCATAAAACAAAAATCTTGATTGTTCTTAGAGCTCATTTTTACTCCTATAGCTGTTTGGACAGTGAGATCATAGATATAAGACAGATGTTAAGATTGCACTCATGTGAAATAGATAAGATCTATAAAATATGCAAACCAGCTTAAAATAAAGTTTTAGATATGGTATCTTAAGCAATATTCTAAGGATTTATTTTTTCTGCTTTCAACTGCACATATCCTAGAGTGCAGAGAAAGAAGGCAATACTGCTGTTACAGACTCAGTGCTTGTTTAAACAGTGTCTGAAAAGCTCTATTATGGTGCCTCAGATTAAAAAAAAAAAAAAAGGTATTGACAAACTGAAAGGGCATTGAGGACTGAGGCCTTGGGAAGGCTGATCAATGAAAAAAGGCTTAAATAAATAAATATGTATGGCTTGTCTTAAAGGTGACTTTTACAAAACTTTGAATCACATCACTACATCACTGTTAAATCCTCTTCTTAGGACAATTCTGAGAGAAAACATAGACAAACCAGACAAAGCTACTTAAAGAAATTAAAAATTAATTACCTAAGTGTATAACTACATTCATTACAGAATAATTTTGCCTGTTCAAAATGATCATAGAAGTATAAACTTGTAAACAAATCATATAATTATATTATTAGTGTAAATGATATGTACTGAATGATTTAATAGAATTTTTAGGATCTGACTTCATACAAGTATCAAACAAATGGACTTAATCATTCACTGGATACAGTGAAGGCCAATTTAGGATACAGGCAGGCCCAGTACTTCTGTATTGTAGTCTGACTGCAGTTCTGTATTGTAGTAATTTTCCAGATGGAACAGAGAACTTTAAAAGGGCATTTCCTAAAACTGAGCTGCCAATATTATTGTCATAAGGAGGATATTTTAAATTTTTTTCTTCAATGCCTTGGGATTTTTTGGAGGAAAGGTTTCTATATTCAGATAACCTCCAATATATGTGTTGCATCATAGGAAATTGTGTCCTAGCACTCAGCTCTTCAGATGTTCAAGAGAGGAATTAGTCAAAGGGTTATGAATTTTATGACAGCTCCAGAAATCTGTCCTTTCCTTTCCATTAATTTATGGCCACAATCCTCTCAGAGGGCAGCAGTTTCTTTCCCAGACAGAGTCAGTGGGTTTCCCAGCCCAGGAGCTTCCAAGCTTTGCTGTTCCTTGGGTGGGAGTATGAGTATGGACTCAGTATTACCCCTTGCTCTCACCAACAGCATGGTTTGGCATAACTTTACCCTTGATAACATGTCTGGAGGGGCTGGCAGGGGAGATGCTGCCTGTGAACTACAGTCTGGGGCAAACTGACTCAGACTCTGCCCTCTCAGCCCAGGCTTTAAAAGCGGGAGCTCAGATTTATGCTGCCTGTGCTCACTGTCCTTTTCCCCCTATAAATTTCTTTGTTGTCTGCAGAATTTGCTTTCTGCTGCAAATGAACCTTGGGGGAAGAGACAGAATTTTCTGTACCTCCAGCTTTGACTAATGCCACCTTTGGTCCCAAATTCTAACTTGTCACCACCCTGCCTGATAATGCAGGTGCTCAGCAGACAGACACATGATGCCTCTTAGAGAGGATTAAAATGCCTATCTCTGAGAGACAAAAAGGGAATACTTTAATGTTTAATATTAAATCATTCTCCTAACTGGAGCAAAGCTATAAAAACAACAATAATAACAGACTCCTAGAGGAGCTGAGATTCAGTCTTTATCTGACAGAGGAGAATACGCAATTATAAAGCTATCAAAGCTTTGAAACTATAAATATAATTAAGAATAAAGATATGCAGAGAAAAATAGTAATATAAACTCTTCACAGCTTTAAAATGACTGGATAGTGTTCTAATATCAGAGAATAATACAAAGGAAAACACTGCCATGGTAATAAGATGATCCCACAACTCCCAGTTTGCATACAAGAGCATCCAGAATCTCAGATGTTTCATCTCTGTTGTGCCTCTCTCTCTCTCCAGTCAACATCCATCTAGGAAGAGGCTTCACTAAGATTCACACAGAATTTTAACACCCATGTTTGCAACAGGGGCTCAGACTGGAGGGCTGAGAAAAGGAGCATTTGCAAGGCTGATGTAAGGAGGTGCAGCTAGAAATCCTCTCTCTCAGCAGTCTGATGTGCTATTAATAAGTCACGAGGTAAAGCATATTAGGAGGTGAAAAATGCTGCTGTGAACATTGTAAAAGCAGTTCTGTGAAAATAATGAATTTATCTAAAGTTGCACTATTACATCACTCCTAAGGACACAGGACAGCAGGATGGGAGAAGGCCAGCATAAATTAGCTGATGTTGTTTTATTTATCAGGGAGTGTTACTTTTTTTTTCCTCACTTTTCTCTCTTTTACAGAATTGTCTGTTAATTCCTCTCGGGTACAGCCCTTCTTCATTGTCAATTCGTGTTTTCTTAAGTGCTGTGACACTGAATCAAGTCACTTTTCTCCAGCCATCTCTTTATTCTTCCCACAATTGTGTATCCTGCACTGCAATGCAGTAAAGTCTTGATCTCCTGCTTTGCAATCTTTCCAGATCTCTAATGACTGAGCCTTTGTTTTTGGTGTCATTTCCAGGTCCCTGTGCCTTCAGGATTAAATCCAGGAGTTCCTTACCTTATCAAGCCTTTGGTTTGTTCTCCTCTTCCTTAATTTATCAGAGGTAGTAACATTTTCACATATTTTCCTCTCTATGTTTATTGCTTTGAGCATTTACAGCATCACTTTCCAGACTGACTCTGTCAGTATCCTATGCCTCAACAAATGTTCTTGACCAACAAAAAATGACAAAAAATGGTGCCCTGCTCTCTTATCCATCACTTTTACACTCTCATCACTTGTCTTTGTTGCTGATGCTCTGTTTTTTTTTCCTTTTCCAACATAACAATAATTACCATATAATTCTCTTTTAGCCAACTTCTGAGTTTTTATTTTCTGCTAGAGTTTCCTCCCCCGCCACCCCCTGCTTTTTAAATATTTAAAAAATAATTCTTTAAAATTTGTCTCTATACATCTGTGCAGTGGAGTTGTGATATCCACATTTAAAAATAATAATTTCCTTTATAGGCTGCTACAATCTCCCTTAATTGTACCCAACTTTCAGGATTTCCAGATTTTTTTCACAGAAGTTCAAACATTTGGCCTCATGCAAAAGAGGCAGATATAGTTTATTCTACTTCCAGTAGATCTGAGTGTATTTAAAATCATCAGCTATGACTTGGGTTCTATCTTTTGGAATCTTTGGAACTATTTAAAGCTTGTTTTTTGTTTCAAATCTAAAACCATCCTGGTTTTAAATTCCAAAGGCAGTGTCCTGCAAATATTAGATGTGAGATTTTCAAATAGCACTGCTGTTTCTCAGTGTCATAAAACACCTTTCCATTTTTAAGGAAAAATTTATGACCAGTTGGGGCCATGGTTACTTTATGTTGAATACTAAAGCTGTGCCTCACCATAAGCTGGATTCCTCATGTTGGTGATGTAAAAGGGATAGTTTTAGGATACCAGCCTCCTATCTGAGATCTGTGCCAGCCTGGGGTGAGTGTCCTGTTGTCACAGCTCAGCAGTGCCAACTGGCTCATCTCCATTCCACACAGTTTGGCTGGGAAGTGAGTAAGGCATTGCTGGGAAATGTTTTGGAAACTGGAGCATTTTAGGATAAATTAATACTTTTTTTTTTCCCCATTTCAGTTTGAGTCACCTGTTCAGCTCAACTCAGAAGCTTAGAAAGGAATTAAAAAAGAAAGACCCTTCAGTTGGACACAGGCTCAGGTGAGTAGAAATTTTAAGTGTTTCATCATCTGACCCATAGGAAAAGAAATCAGTTGATTCCCCAGACTGTTCCTATGGAAAACACTTGCTCTTATTGGCAGAAATTACCATGGGAAAGGCATTTGTACTATAGTAGCCAAATAGCTATGCAATTTGGTCCTGAAAGTGATTTGGGGGATGTATTTGGGATGGTATTTTGGATGTACTTGGCATGTATTTGGGATGTATATAGGATGTATTTGGGATGTCATGAAACTGATACCTGTGAATATGACCTGGTATAAGATCTTAGTCCTCATGGGTTTGGGGACGCAAGACCTTGAGAGGGTAGAATTTTGGTAATTCCAAAAGAAAATCTATATCCAAAGAAGTAGTGAAAAGCTTATCCTTAATCATTCTTATCAGCTGATTTTATGGGCTCACTTCTATGACTTTCAGTTTTTTCACCTCCAGGCTCATAAGGCATCATATAATACCTGTTCTCTGTGCATGAACTCATTTTATAGCCTCCATCAGCTTTTTGAAAACCAAACATTAATATCATGATTATAATCTTGGCTGATGCTGCAAACACCAGAGTATTTTTCTAATTATTTGAAGTTATCTGGAAGCATTCCTTGGTTTATTGTAATAACCACCTTGGTACACAATGTTGGATATACCAACAGTAATACACTCACCAGGGTTTGTGAATGCACATTAGTTAAATAACATTTTTATTGAACAAAACCAGAGGGAAATGATTTATTTTGCCAGCTTTCCATATGAGAGAAGTTGATAGAAGCTGAATGGGTGGTATGAGAGTTTGCCATATTCAAAAACTTTAGGGATTCTAGGAAAGAAGCAGATTAATATTTTGATGGAAGAAAATGCAATGGAGGGAGATGAGGAATCAAGATAATTTTATGGCAAAAGTCATAATTTTATGTAGGACAGAATACCTGATCCACCTCAACTTCCTCCTTCACTCTTCAATCAATACTTTTGAAGGGAAATGCTGGTTCAAAATGGTACCAAATTCATGTTTTCAGTAAAATTCCAGCTGACAAGGTTTCGGAAGGGCAACAGCAAGCTGTCAGTAAAAGGATGGGACAATTAGGTGGAAATGCTACTTCATGTCAGCCTCTGGTACAACTAATGACATTTTGCACTTAAAAAAGATGCAACTGCATTCTGAGTGACACTGGCTGTGGATACAAGCTGGCATCACTCCACAGACTTCAGGAGAGTTACAGCACCTAAACCCAGCAGGCAATGAGGCAGCTGGCCATAAATTGTCAATGAGACTTTTTTCCATGGCTTTTAAAAAAAGGTTATGCTGCTTCGGCTAATATTTAGTCAAGGTCTGTGTGAGGGCAGTATTAGAAATTCAGTTCATCTCTCTAGCACTCAGACTTAGGGCTTTGATCAGGCTTCTGCTTAAAGGGCCTGCAAACCAGTTGTGATTTGGAGACCAGGAAGAGCATCACATATAAAGAGAAAAACAATAGTTAGCTCTAAAATTGCTGTCCAGAAATCTGTCACTTAAACCACAGAAATCTGAACTTCAGAGGGATCTTCACATTTGACCTTGAAGCTTTATAGTCAACCCTGAATAAGCCCCCAAATGACATCACTCTTGACAAACCTGATGGCTCAACTCAGCTGAGATCCATAAGTCTGGATGTTACTCCATATTTCTTCCTTCTTCTGATTTTTTTTTTTTCACTTGCCTATGATCCCCAACTGGGAAACTGCTTCTAACCAGTGTCTTTTTCCTTGAAAACCTGGCTGCTGTTGCCCAAGCCACTAGCTGCTTTTTCTAGCACACATTACTTTAATTATTAGCCTGTTTAGCCTAAGTATGATCCCTGGCTGGAGGGCTGGGGAGTTCTTCCAGCTCAGAGTTAAAGTATTCATTTGGAGATAGGGTTGTACTTACCTTCCTCCTCTATAGAAAATGTAACTGATTTTTTATTCCACAGAAATTGCATTCAAAGCCAGAAAGGAGAAACAGGCCTTGGAGCAGGGCCCAAACATAATGAGCACCTTGAACACTGAACTGCAGAGTTATCCATCCTTTCTGACCTTGTGAGTTTGGAGCTTTTCTTTCTGCACAAAGGTGCAGCTCTAAGAGAACAGCAACATTCCCCACCTCCTGAGTAGCCTTGTTTCTTGCAAGTCTTGTGTTTTGGGCACTCATCTGGAAGATAAAAGGTTAGGTTTGAAGTTCAGACAAGAGGGAATTCAATCTGTACTTGCCTTTTACGGGGCAAGCATTCTTACCACTTGGCTATTTTACAGAAAAGAAAGACTCAGTGTCTCCTTCTTCAGCTGTGTTTTAAAAGAAAAATAGGAACACTGCTCAAAGGGACTGTGCTCCTGCTTTCAGCAAGGAGAGCTTGCCAAAGATCTGAAGCTCTTGGAGAGGACTAAGACCCAGAGTGGATTAATATTTAGTCATTTAACTTGCTGTTGGGTACCTGTTGATGACTGTTCAGCCTGTTGGCTACTTCAGTCCCAGTGTGCAAGAGTTAACCCTCCCTCAGGCTGCAAAGAACACCTGATGGAGAAGGTAAGACCCTCTTCCATAAGAGAAGATTGTGGATTGCACTTGATGGACCAGGAGCTTGGAAAACAGCCACTGCAGCCCCACACTGTCACTGCTTATGTTCAGAGTTGGGATTTTCTGCATTTCTTGCTTGGTTTTGTTTGGTTTGTGTGTTTTGTTTGTTGTTTTGCTTTTTATAGTCCTTGCAATATAATGGTAGATTTACTTTTCTTTCCTACGATAATATGATTTAGGCTTACAAAATGGCAGATGTGTTCATCTGCTGTAGTTCAACATAGACAAGACCCACAAAACTTTTGTATAGAAACCCTCACTCTGTCCAGAGATGTAGGAAATGGTATAGGCACCTGTGAGACAGAAACAAGTTATTTTTAGAAAATGTGAAATGGTGTGTTTACTGAAAAGCACCTCCACCTCATGAATATTCCAGGAAGTTTTAACCCTTTCAAAATTTCCTGTAATGACGAAAAAATGCCACTTTTTTGTGGGCTACTTTGTTTTGACATTTGATGCTTAGATGACAGTTAGAGAAGCATAGCAACACACACAGTATTAACTGCTGATGACACTGATGACATAAATAGGCAAATACCTGACTTATTCATTTATTTTTCAACCTTTTTTCTATTCTAAGGTATCCAAACATATTCAAATGTTCTCAGCACTTATGAAATAGAGCAAAGAGATAATATGAAGTAATGACTAGTGCCTAAAGAGTTGAAAAATACTTCTGATACTTCTTTTAACTGCAGGAAAGGTTCAGATTATGCCATTAGACTGAAAATCATCTTATTGGGACAACCATGAAGAATTGAGAGCTAAAATAAATGTTTCAATTAAGTGAAGAATCTACGTATTTTATTATGGCATGAAGGGGGTATGCTGTGAATGGCTGAGATTTATGGTCTCAGACAAAAGAGGGAAAATGCTTACTCAGTTTCCCTAGAATCTTACAATAGAAATACAAATATACTGGCAAGATGGAACTTATCTTTTGCTTTCAGTATTCCCAAAATAAAAAAGACAAAATTCTAAAGTGTCTTCCATGCAATGAGGATAACAATGTGCAAAAAACACCTGAACACTCAGCTCAGACATGGACCCTTGGTACTTTCTACAAAATCCTGGCCAGACTTTGTAATACATAAGCATCAGTTCCAGGAGAACATCAGAAAAGCAAAAGCTTTATGTGCTGTTCTAGAATCCAGGAAAAAATGCATAGCCTTAGGCATTGTATTTAAATGAGCCTTCCAAGATACTCATGAATGTTTGCTCAGACACAATTTATCTACCAGGGGGAAACCAGAGATTCAGTTTCTCTGCCAACTTTCTTAATAAACATGAGCCACTGGCATTGTCCAAAATAGAGCAGATAAGCAGAAGTTGCACATCCCACTCATTACTATGCTATATTAATGCTTAACACAGTTGAGGAAACAACATTTCAGAAGTTATTTACAATGATGGGAGCAATTTAGTTTACAAACAAATGAGCAATAAATGTCCTTAACCAGGAGATTAAAAAAAAAAGAGTTAGTTTTTACAAAAAAGTCAAAACACGTTTTCTTCAAGCATTGATTATCAAAGAAATGTTAGTGATTTGGGTGTGTTTAGTAGGGTTATTTATTTGTTTGTTTTTAATTAGCTATTGCTCTGTGTGAAAGACTGCTGCTCTCAGATGATACAATACCTGACCAGTATTCCAGCTGATACAATAGAAATGTTGAAATTTGCTTGGTTTTTACCCTTTCCACAGCACCAGTTAACACCATTCTCATCTTGTGGCAGCAAAAGTTATCAGTATTCATTGCAATCTTTTCCTAAAGCAGCCTTTTTAATGTCAGACACTCTAAGCTCAGAGTGCAGATCTTTGATAGACACTCAGAAACTCCAAGTCTTGTGGGGTTCCCCAGCAGAGTGTCTGCTCAAAGCCTGGGCTTTTAAACCGGCTGTGGATCTCAGTGGAGATGTGCAGTCAGATTCACCACAAGGACCCACGTCCTCCCCACTGACACCAGCAGGAGAAGGGCAGGACTCCTCAGGAGGGGTTCAGAAGTACTTTTGTTGGTGACAACTGCTATAAAATCAAAGACTATGGTATTGTTGTCCTAGATATTTGTCCTAGAGTGCTTTTTACTTACTTTACATTACTATATATTACTTTAATATGTTACTTCAAATTCATGAGTTACACTGCAAAGCCTTTAAAAGGCTCTGAGAACCTGAGAGAAACAACAGGACTGAGCTGATTTAAGGTTGTTTCAGTAAACACAAGATTTTGTGGGAAGGAGTTTTCCCTGTGTAGCAGTGGGTGATCAAGACATCTGGATTTTACGGCATATGAGTCCAGTTCTTTCCTCAGACACAGTCCTCCCTCACTGACTGTCAGGCATGGTCTCCATGCCTCCAACTCTTTGGAGGAAACCCACGGAAAAAAACACAAGGAAAACCCACAAGAAATCCAAGGAAACCCATGGAAAACCCACAAGAAATCAACCAAATAACGATGCAGAGCATTTACAGAGCCCAGCCCTTTGTGGCTCTCCAGATTTCATGTCACAGCTGACAGCTCTGTTCTTCAGTGCCACACCCAATTCATCACTTACTGCCTCAAACATCTCCTCCATCAGTTCATTCACTTCCTTTTCTGCAGGTCAAATTAAAAAATTGCAGATTGCCTTTTAGCTCCCAGGTGTCTGTGAAACACCTGTGTGATGTGTAAACCCTCTTAGGTCTGCAACGCCACAAAGATCAGCTTTCATGGAATCATAGAATCATTGGGGTTGGGAAAGACCTCCAAGATCATCAAGTCCAGCCTTTGACCAAAGACCACCATGTCCTCTCTTGACAGCATGAAACAAAGGAATTATCAGGGCTGGGAGGCCCTGCTTAGCCTGCAGAGGGTAATGAAGCCCTTTCCCCTCCTGATCTCCTGTACTCCCATCAGCTGGACACATTTTGGAAGAGACAGGCATTTTGAATCTCCCTTTATTACCTTTAATGAGCATGATTGCCTGTGCAGCTATGCCAATGGCACAAATAAATAACCACAAGTAGTTTTCCTCTTAGATCCAGAAACTTGGGTTTTAATAAACATCAGCATTTAAAAAAAAATGAAACTGTTATGTGGCACATCATCCCCTTCCAACTCAGAATATTCTATGCCTCTGTGATTAGCTCAGTGTTTGCACCTCACCCAATTCCTGAGATATGCTACCAATCCTGCAGTTTCCTATATAGTTTAAAGAAGTGTATAGGGGTGCGTTTTCAAATATATTATTTCTTCTTGTTCATGCAAACTTCCAGGAAAACAACACTTCTTTGATTTATATGTTTATACACATCAAAATAAACCTGCAGTGTTTATTTTTGCACAGAAAGCTGAGTGGGTAGAGGTTCAGGAGGCAGTTATTTAGCAGACCTGAAATACCTTGATGTAATGCTAAGAAAGTGATATATTTTGGCAGCAAAAGCATATTTGTGACTTTGTGAAAATCCTGAAAATAGTAACAGAAAGAATACTATTTTTCTGATCTTTATTCCTATGGAGTATCTTAATTTTTCATGTAAAATATATTTGGCTTCTTTAAAACTATCAAGCTATTTATTTTTCTTAGAGGGGACTCCAACATGAATCCTCTGATCACTGCTAATTCTATTTTTTTTCCTAAATGAGAAAACAAATGACAAAAGGAAATGAGACAAATATGAAATTTTGTGAAAATCCAATACACATTACTATTTTCTTATTTCTTAGCTTTGCTGGATATCTTTTTCATCTACCCACTAATCTAACTTTCTTTACATTTTGTTTTTACTTAAATAAACATTAAACATACTTGCCTACAGTAAGCTCTCTTGTTTTATTCTCTTTGCTCTCCTTTCCTGTACAATAAGCCCATTAATTTTTAATACTTTATTTTCTGAGTTTCTCTTTTGTTATTTGATTCTTAATGAATTCTCTCTTAAGCTTACAATATCAATGCTTATTTATTATGGATGTATTGTACAGAAACATTTTTACTGTGATTTGATTTTTCATCAGAAGACCTTGAAGTTCACTTTATACAGAAGAAATGACAAAAAAAAAATCCTTGAGAAATAATCCACACAAAATAAATATTGATAATGCAGGAGAGGGGAAAGAAACCCCAAACAAAAACCAAAGAACAACAATGGCAGTAAACTGGGAAAATAATGTTGTAAATAAAAGGAATCTATTGTAAAAGACAACCAGACATTTGTACATTTTCTTTTTCTCCTGTTGGATTCCAAGACAAGTGGTTTCAATTTTTTTTAACCAAAGTTTTGGACTAGTTTTAATGGAGATTGTGTCAATCAAATTAAAGAAATTTTCTACATTTATAGTTACACCAGTAAAACAGACAAGATGTCTTGGTCAGTAGGACTACAGAGCATCACTTCCAGTATCTGTTTGATTTATATTCAGTTAGGAATGTAATTAATAAAAAATATAAGGAGCGATAGCCAGTGATCTCTACCTGTCCAGGAAACAGGTAAGCGCTGTTTTGAGACACAGATGAGTAAGTCAAAAGTCCAGAATGCTCCTTTAGTGCCTGGTCTCAGTAATCCTGCTCTTTTTCCATGTTTTCTGGCTGTGTGTGGTAAAGTGGGTATGAAGAGAGATGCAATTTTCCTCCCGCTGATCAGGCAGGTTATTTTGATCAGAAGATTATTCTTCAGGTAATTTTAATGTTGATATGCTTTTAAGCTTCTATAATTATTGCAAAATCATTAATGTTATATACAATAGTGATTCCAGGTGCTGTCTGGCAGAAAGAGTTTCTTAAATAACTATTTACTCCTGGTTTTTAATTAAATTCCTTTGGTTTATCCAAGCAACAATTCCAGCCTAGGCAGTGTAGGTATGATTTTATATGGTCTTGGACATGTTGCTTAGCTATTTTTAGCTCCTGTTCTCTCCCAGCTAACTGGGGATTGTCAGGATGAATCCATTGATTAGGATCACTAAGAGGAGGCTGTACAGCTGGATTTTAGGCAGATTTATGGGCTACAGTAGTTTTCAGAACAGTAACAATAATGTTAAAATGTCAGCGATGTTTCATGGCATAACTGGACCATGAAATAAACAGAGTGAATAAAGAAAGAGTTGGAAAACTCTTGAAAAAGCTTGAAGTTTTTAACCAGAAAATTACCTGCTGCTCTATAGGAAGATAAGATTACAGATTTTCATAGAATTATGGAATGTTTGGGGTTATAAGAGACCTTAAATCCAGTTCCACCTCCTTGCCATGGGCAGGGACACCTTCCACTAGCCCAGGTTGCTCCAAGCTCTGTCCAACCTGCTCTTGGACACTTCCAGGGAAGGGGCAGCCACAGCTTGTTTTTGCTGCACTTTATAAATTAACCAGGTTCCCCTCTATTAGCTTTCCTCCACTGTCTCTCTTCCACTACTCTGAGGATAACTCGAAATCTTTTTTGTTTTCTGAATAATGGGGCAGAACAAACCCATGCTGTAAGCAATTAATATAATGATTTTTAATTTTTGACAGAATCAGCATTTTTTTAAAATATCAATATGAATAACTGCTTGCCTGATTTTCTAAAACAGTATTTGGTATTTCAGAGATGCTGTGATGGAAACAAACCTTCTGTTTCTTTCTTATTAGAAATCAGGAAAACGTAGATGTTTTCATGTGGTGACGCCACTATTTTAACTGGAATGGATTCAAATTCTTCTGAGTATCAGCCTGAGCTCTGGATGCAGAAAGCTCAAGAGAGAACTCAGCTGGATTTGCTCCAGCTCTTTTATAGCTCCAGCTAGAAATTCACCCTGGGTCACAGTCACACCTTGCTCAGAACACAAAGCCAGCACATCTGTGCTGTTCATGAGCCTTCACCAGCCTGTCACTGGATTTTCAGTTTGCAACACAATTCCACACGAGAGGAATTCCATTTGGATTTGAGCATCCATGTGACAGCCCAGATGAGCACTAGCCAATAATTAGTGTGGGTAATTTTACCAGTGAAGGAGGAGATAGCTGTGCATCCTTTGGATCTTATTTATAACACACTATTTGTGTTCTCTGTACTCACTTGGGAGAGTCAGGATATAAATTGGGTTATTTATACAAACCTGCCCTGAAGGAAGAAAATTTGAAGAGGTCTTTCCATTCCTCTGTCTCAGCAGTCATTCTTTGTCACTTCTCCTTAATTTCTGGGAATTAATTGTAACCAATCCAGTCTAGATATGAGAGAGACAAGAATCTGGACTGAGTAAATAAAACTCTTTTTTTAAACTTAGGTTTCTCTAGCATCTTGGTTTTGTTGTCTCCTAAAAAAAGCCTCTCAAAGTCTACAGGGGTTAAATTTCATATAAAGACAGAGATAATTCTGTGTGAATATGTCTGATTGTTCTGTTGCACAAGTGTGATTTTTCACATGTAATGTGTGTCTTGTTTGTTCTCTCATGAAGGCAACTGAGAGGAGAGAAAGGATGTCCTAGAACTTAAAGAATGTGTTTGAGACTTGAGTGAGCTGATCACTAATCTCAGCCTGGCTAAAACTTTCCATGTAGCTGGAAGTCACATCAGGGCTGCTGTGCCACAACTGCAGGTTTGTCAGCCTGTTCTTGTTCCTTCTCCCCTGTGACTCACAGGATAATTTTTAGCTGACGATTTCCAGCTGCCTTTGCAAACCCTTTGTGCCAAATTGTGCTTTCAATAAAAGCCTTCCTGTGCCATAACTTCTCATTCATACATATACACACCTACTCTCGCTGCAGATTTTTACAAGGATGGAGTCAATACACAGTCAGAAATTATCAAAATTATTCTTCATGCCTTGTGAGCACCAATAAAGACGCACTCCTTTCAGAATCTGCTCTTTGTTAATGTAAGAGTATGGAATTTTGTACCTGTGTAGGCTGACATTTTATACAATTTACATTCAGTTGCTGAAAATGTTTCTTACCTCTTGGGTAAACATTATCAGGGATATACCATGTTTTTCCTGCAGACAAGGTCATTGATGAGAAATGAACAGAAATGCTGTCAGACCCTGAATCCATGTAACAGTTTTGACTAGTTATTTTATAACATGCTGCTTTGCCACACAACAAGACAACTCCTTTGCCAAATAGGAGAGAGCATAACAGTTGTTACCTTTCAACAACTCTTCATTTCTGATCAAAAGATAAGGAGGTAATTTTTTGAAATCTGTTAATCCGAAGAAGCTTAGCTGCTAATAGTTCCCAGGATCCTTTCGATGTGCATGCCATGTTCAGTCTTTGCAATGATCAAAAGTGAGGGAACTCTGCTGATCAAAAATAAAGGAACATGTTATTTTGACACTTCCAGATAAACTTTGCTTTCCCCGCTGATGAGAATTCAGAAATTGTGCATCACCCTACAACAATTCAGAAAGTCTGTTAAAGAATGCAAATCTTCCACCTTGTAAAACATCCTCGGGGAAAAAGGACTTGGCATTCTCCTTCAGGAGGAGAACAGGATTTCAATGCTGTGTATTACAGATAGCCAGACAGGATGTAAGAAAAATATTTAATATTTACACTTAATGTGAAAAAAAGTAGAAATGTGAATCTTGCCTCTGGTAAACGGTAGCTCTCGACAGAATAAATTTCCCAGGCACAGGCAGAGTTCAAGTTTGCCTTTTAAGTTTTGGTGGGGAATGAGGTAGATTGAAATAATCACTGAAGAATGACTACATGTTTGCAGAAAAGAGGATTTCCCTTCAGCCACGTCAAGAAGAGCAGCAGGTCTATGCCTACTGTGGTTGGGATTTGTGCTATATAAGCCAAAGACACCCTCAGTAACACCTCTGCTCACACGTGGCTTTAGAATCATAGAATCATAGAATCAGATGTGTTGGAAAGGACCTCTGAGGTCATCAAGTCCAACCCTTGATCCACTACCACCACAGTTACTAGACCATGACACTGAGTGCCACATCCAGTTAAACACCTCCAGGGACGGAGAATCCACCACCTCCCTGGGCAGCCCATTCCAATGCCTGATTGCCCTCTCTGTAAAGAATTTCTTTCTAATATCTAACCTAAACCTCCCCTGGCAGAGCTTGAGACCATGCCCTCTTGTC
>JAWWLV010000021.1:4250821-4265882 GCA_035041135.1 Platyrinchus mystaceus
TTCCTAATATCTAACCTAAACCTCCCCTGGCAGAGCTTGAGACCATGTCCTCTTGTCTTACTGATAGCTGCCTGGGAAAAGAGATCAACCCCCAACTGGCTACAACCTCCTCTCAGGTAGTTGTAGAGAGTGATGAGGTCTCCCCTGAGTCTTCTCTTCTCCAGGATAAACAATCCCAGCTCCCTCAGCCTCTCCTCATAGGACTTGTGTTCAAGTCCCTTCACCAGCCTGGTAAGTAATCTAACTTGGCAGGAAGATTTTTCTGCTCATACCTATATAGCCCACAAGTACTACACTTACATGGTTCCGTTCATACACAACATAGTGGATATTAAATTCATTCTTTTTAATTCCCACAAACCTATTAGAAATATCTGACAGAAAATGCCTGTGTGAAAAAGGCCTGTGACATTCCAGGGATATGAGGAAACTAGCCCTGACCTTTCCCTTCACATTGGTCGATCAAGGTGAAAAGCAGCTCCATTTATATCAGATCTCCCACAGATACCAACTGTATGTTATCCTATGGAGCTTCTGTGCTAAAAGACCAGTTAATATGGCCAAATTTCTGAAGTCAGCCTGGCACCAGCTTCTGTTCACCTTTGGATTTATTTATCTGTCTTGGAGGAGAGAATAAAGGTCCCTCACAACATGATGATTACCATCATAGCTTGGTGGCGGACCTTTAGCTTCTAATCACTGGAGGGGGCTCTTCTCATTTGCTCTGGTATATATATGGATCTGACAGAGCACAAAGAGGGTTTTTTCTTCTTAGGGTATATTTTTTTCCAAATCAGCAAGTAGAACTGGCAAAATGTTTATGTCAGAGTTTGTATTTCTAGAAAACTGCAGGTGTGGGCTGACCAGAGATGTTCATGAAATTACAGCCATTTCATGCATCCGTTTCTGAAAATATTAAAACAAAAAATCACTTATGTCCTCTTCTTTATGTTTGAAACATCTATCACTTACTTCATCGTGGAAACCCTTCTAAATTAAACTGTCCTCATTTCTGTTCTTAGGAACTGCTGTTGTGGATATTTTGCTGACATCCAGCAGAGCAACACTTAGGAGTGACTGCAGAGCTGTGTGTGATTTTGCCTCTAGTAGCTCGGCACTATCACGTTCTCTCCTGCCTCTTGTCCCTCTGCTCTTTCCAAACCTGTAATCAGATTCTCTTGATTTTCAGCTCTGTGTGCCTGGAACTATGCTTCTGATCTTGTATGCAGGCACCCACTCTCTTCCTTTGAATTCCTTGCTGAAACATTTCTTCAGACAATTATTTCTACCCTTTATTTATAATCAGTGATCTCTCCTGAACTGTTGCCTCTTGTCTTGTCTTGTTTTTATCTCGTATCAGATTATAAGATCTTGGAGTAAGGGAATATGTCTTGCTATGTCTTTGTAAAACGCTTTATAAACTTACAGTGACAGCCACAATAATTCATGGTGCATTTCCACTCACATCAAGGAATCCCTGCTTACTGATTCTGGGCAGCACATGCTCCCATGGGCTAGTGAATTCAGCTTTATCAGGGCACTAGACTATCCTGATAATTAGAATTTGCTATTGTGATGATCAGGAGTGGTGTGACTCCTCCTTGCATTAATTCACCGACGTTCCTCCTGACCTGAATCCGTCTGTCAGAGGCACTGATTCAGCAGGGAGGTGCTGGGGGAAGGAGACAAGAGGAAAGAGAGGGGGCTACTGTCTCTGCATGATTGTTAAACTTGCCTTTTCTTTCCTTTTCTTTTTTTTTCTCTTTTTTTTTCATTGTACTTGAAAAATAATTCCTGTCAGATGTTAAGAAAGGCAAGGCTGGAGCTCTTGCCTTCCATCTCCAGCTCTGTGGCAAGGGAGCTGCATGGAGGCAACCAGAACTTCCTCCTAAGGCATAATTTTCTTGAGGAAAATGCAGAAAGGCCAATTGTTCTCTGGGAATGAAAAGTTGAAGAGATATCCTGCTGTATAATTTTAATGGCTGTATATGCTGTGTGTTTTATACTATTTATCAGAAATTCCAGCCTCATGCAAAGACATTTCAGTGCCTTGCCAGAGTGCATTCAAGTCACAGTTTCACTACAGTTCCAAAGAGGGAGGCTAATAAGTTACAATAAAACATTATATTGTACCTCCAAGTTGTCAGTGACTGAATGTTTAAATTGTACTAACTAACAAGTGATATTTTTCTTGGTGGAAAACAATGGAATTTTTCTCCCCAGTATTGCAGTTTGAGGTTTATAGCAAATCTTGGGATACATTCAGTACTATAAATATAATCCTCTAGTAATACATATTACAGTCCTCATTAAACTTTTAAGAATAGCTACAATATTTGCTGTGGAAACAGTTCTCTCCTCTCTACCAGTTTCATCTTATATCCATCAGCAGAAAACCGAGCTGACTCTCTTCATAAAATGAATTTACTCCTTCCCCTCTCCCTCCCTTGTCACCATTCTTAGTTTGCTGTTCAGAAATGAAGCTAGGTCACTAATTTAAGAAACTCTGCTTGTGTTACTGATTTCCAAAAGGCTTTCTAAAGTGCAGTAGAGACAAAGGTACCTTCTGAGCCACATTTGGCCCAACAGAAACTCATATCAAGTATTTCCTTGCAAACCCATTAGTAGTGATTTGCAATAGTCCAATTTAGAGGTCACTTAAGCATGAAAACAGTGTACAAGAAAATGTATAATGAAACAATATCAGTAATAGCATATTTAAATGAACAATATCAGTAATAGCATTTTTAAAATGTTTCATTAAGTCTGAATTGTTATATTGTAGTACTGCTGTGAAATAGCTGCTACTTTCTCTAAGATTTCTTTTATATCCATATTATTGAGGCACAGAAACCAAAAGATGATAAAAGTAAAAATATTTTTATTAATCATGTGGTTTAGAACATTTGTATAATGGATGACTTGTTTTATAGGTCTTCATATAGTCCATAATCCTAGATTAGATCCAATTAATATAAATTCAGTGTCTTTTTTATTGAGGCAGTGTAAGACTGAACATTTTGTAGTCTTGCGTATTAAATTAAAACAATTAAAATACTTCTTTATTGCTTTCAGAAAACTATTATCCCAGCAACATAGATTTGCAGTGTCCTGATTGGAAGGCATGAAATAAACAAAAATATCCCATTATAATGTATCTATTAATTTTTTTCTTGCTAAGCAAAGCTGTCCAATTCAGTGGGGCTGTGCTTTCAGTGTTGCTGAATGATCATCTCCAGGTCAGTCAGTGTCCAGAGAAAACTTGGCAGTGGGACACGGTGAATACACATTGTTCTCCTTGATGCACATGTGGTGGTTAAAGTGAGGATTGATTTGGGACAGTTCTTCCAAACTCATTATATGGAGGCCTTCAGTTCTTTCCAACCTATCTTTAGCTGAAATAAGCTAGTAAGACAACACTAAGCCCCTAGTTAAAACCAAAATTTTCCTGGCCTAGGTGGCACTCCTTCTTTTATAGCAATACCCAAGTTAGCAATGAGCTGGATTTAATTGTTGAACAGCATAAATTGATCTAATTCCCTTAATACAATATAGCCAGGTATGATCCTACAGGTTGAGGATTTGGTCTTGTAAGTCTTTCAGTCTGCAACTACAATTAGAGGGTTATTCAAGAACTCTGTAGTACTGAGATCTGGTTTAAAATTGTGTGGGTGGTTGGTTTAGGTTTTGGGATTTTTTTCCTTTTTCTCCAGCAAAATCCAGTGCAACAAAACCCCTGAAAACTGATTTGGCTTTTGGAAGCAGCAGTTTTTAATCTGGGAGCTTCTGAAAATTGGAGTGATTTTGGCTGAAAGCTGCTTCAAAGAAAAAGAAAGTGTCCCAAACTCTGGACTACATACATTTTTATTTTTATCTTATGGCTAATAAATCTGGGGTAGCTGGGAAGATATGCACACTCAGAACTAGCAGAGAGGCTGAACCTTGTCCTGGCTACCTGGAACAGCTCCAGACCCACAGCAATGTTTGTGTGGCTCCTAACCAGTTAAGTTCCCAGCTGAGGTCAGTGGTGGCTCGGACAGCTCTGTCCTCACTCCATCACGAGATGACACAGCTTTATGAAGAGAACAGAAACCTACATGAAGTAATGGAGATTTTACTATCTCACCTAATAAAAACACGTGTCACTGTACTGTCAGTTTACCCTTTGCTGGCTCCAGATTCCACATCATCAGATCAATTTTGCTTTCAGCTTCCAGGACAGAGTAATCTCATAAGCACTGTCTCGACTGCACGACAAGTGCATGCTGAGCTTTCTTGTCTTCTGATCATCTATTGCAGGCAATCAATCAATTCAATCTGCCTGAATGGCTCTGATTTTATTTAGGTCTGCAGCTCTGCATTTCCTTCCCGAGGGAACCATCAGGATGAAATGCCAGGAGGTTTGTGTGTGAAGTCACGGTGTTCCTGCTCAGGCGTTTGTCTCACCAGTTAGAGATAACTGTAGTTGATCTTTGCTTCTTATGTAGTCAATTAAGCTATAAAATACTAGCATGAAAAAGAAATAATTAAATCAACTGATGCCTATCAATATACATTTCAGCAGTCATTTCAGATTGTAAGACTCATTTTATCCTTATATCAATATTTATGTGAAATATGAGGCTTTTAGAGGGCCTAAATCAAACAGGACGATCAACTACTCAGTGCCTCCAATTTTTAAAGAATTAACTTTTGTGATTATGTGGCTGAAATGTAAAGATAAAAAACAGTCATATGGATATTTCTTGTGGTTCTTAGCCCACAAAATTGACTGTCATGGGAGAAAAAAAAAAATCAAACAATATAGCATTTTGGAGCTGTTTGCTTCATTGGACATATCTTTTATCATGCACCTCTGACAAGCAAGGTTAAAAAAAGCAATATTGAAACTGTAAAACATCTTGCTCTTATTCCCAGCTAATTATACTATCTGTTCATTGTATTCAGTACCTCAAAGGACCATGGGGTATTACTGGTGATTTTTCATCACCCCATTGACAGTACCATGGCATTGCTGCAGAAAATTCAACCTTCAGGTTACACCTCCTGAAATTGTGTGCTGGTTAGAATCAGTCTAATGGACCTGTTTATGACACAATAATTCCTTTCCATTTGGGCTGCATCTGTTCAACTTATCAAACATTTTTTGAGGACTTAGTGCTTTATGTGGTTTAGTCCCCAGGAGCAGAAGCACAGAACAGCACTGCCAACTGAAGATTACTGTACGGAGATACTAAAAAAATAGGGTGTTTTTCTCTTCTGAGGGTGAAAGGAAGTAATGTCAGTGACAGGCTAGAAAAGGATGGATATATTTGTAAACTGTGACAATAAAAGTTAACACTGTGGAAGGAATAAATCAAGCATTCAAGCAGCAACTTTGGCAAATATAGACTCTAGCAGTGCTGCACCAGAAGACTGCACTTCATATGGCAATATCCAGTGCCAAATCTAGAGGCTAAGGATCCTTTTGTTCCACCTGTCTGTATAAGACTAAGACATAATATTTATTGCTTGTATTGAACTGCTTCTACACATCTCCAGTAGAAAACTTCCCAATCCCCTTTTTTAAATAATAGATTGTCTAAAGAGGCACAACAGGGGTCGAAGGCATGATATGAATATGTATACTTCCAAAATGGATAAATTAAGTTAATGTTTTAAGGGAAGCTGGCATAAAATAAGTGCCACAGACTGGAACTAAAATAAACCTTGTGGTTTTTTTCTAGATTATTTCTTTTCTGTATCTGTAAATTTTGTTTGGGTGAAGTCTGAAGGTTCTGTGCAATTTTCTAAGATTTCACAGCACCTGGCCTGGCCGCTACCAGAGCGGAAATCCCAGACGTGCTTCCAGGAACTCTGTGCAGCACAGCTCTGTGGCAAGTCTGAAAGTTCAGCAAGCAAGCATCATATTTTTGTGTACATGCTGCACAGATGGTTCTGCCTCTCTCTGCTCAGCCTGACAGATCCTGAGAGCAGCAGGCTGGGTGCGCATGCCCAGCCCATCTGTGCGGAGCATCCCGAGCGCAGCCGGCGCTTTCCAGGAACACTGGGCTCGATATTCCTGCACGTGCACAGCACAAGGGCATGCTTCTGTCAGGAAAATCCTGTACAGAAAGATGCTTTGAGTATATCTAAGTGAGATAATGAGTTTTACTAGAAGTTGGAAGCAGAGGAATGAAGTCCAAGTCTTGGTCCACCACGGTCACCACACAGACACACAACTTCTAACACACTGATTACCAAGGTCAGAATGGATTTAATATTTTTCTCCCTTACATCAGACCTTTCCCTTACCATTTTTATGGCTCCTGCTCTGCTACTGCACAGTTACAAAATCCTATTTTTTTCTTTCTTTCTTTTTCTTTGTCACCTGCCATGCTTTGATCTGGTTCCTCCTGAGCGGCCTCCATGGGTGTCCTTACAAAGACCTTACAAAGCCTTTGCAACTTGGCTGAGACTTCACACTCAAGGCCCTTCACCTCAAAATGCTTGATAGGACTAAACAGCAATGAGGCAACACTTGCTAGATATGTATATCCTGCCACTAATGATGGTGGGGAGCTATTATGTGGAGGGTCCTCTCTCTGATGCCCTTGATACATATATGGCAGGAGTCATTTTCACTGCCAGCTTATCTATACAGTGTCAGACTTTCAGCTTTAATAGGCTCATTAATCATCTATGTCACTCACTTTCCATTCCTTCCCTGAAGCCGCTCAGCAAAAGTTTTGCTGCTGTATTTTGCCAGTGCCTCTGTGTTTTGACAAGGGAATGTAAATGCCACTGTCTGGCAGCCACTGAACCAGGGAAAGGTTTAATTGGGTTCAATAAGCATCACAGTCTTTGGATGCTTATGAAGAGCAGTAATGTGTTTGCCTCAAAGATGGACCCAGGGGAGAGTAGGGTCTGTTTATCATCTGAACTCCCCCATTCTGAACATGCAGTGCTAGATCAGGCCTTGTCTTGGCCTGTCTGCTGGGGATATTTCACCCTGAGCACCTTTCATTTCCCTCTGAGTCAGCTGCCTCCCCTATTTCATCCCAGTCTGACTAGACTCATACATGGTAGGGTCTGACTCTCTCAAGATTGATGTTCATAGATTTCTACCTTTAATTTTCATTCCTGTCTTCACATTTGACCTAATAAAAATATATTTACTGGTTCTCAGTTTTCTTTTCACATTTATAATCAATCATACTTGATATATTACTTAATCCTGGATCTAGTCTTACTGACTCACTTTGTGGTGGAGCCATATACTAATAGCCTTATGTTGGAGCAGAAATCAAATCAGCAATGTTAGCATTTCCAGCTTACTTCAATCAACATTTTTAGGAGATTTTAAGACTACTAATACTTTTACCTCCTTGTTGAATTATTTTAATCTCATTTATCTTGTTTTACACCCTATTTACAGTTACACTGTTTGATTTTTTTTGTTAGTATTCTGTTGCATCTTTATTTTTTAATATGTGTCTTAAACCTCTGATGAAGAATAAAAACCACCTTTTAAGCTTCACAGCCACCCTCTTAGTTCTCCTCCTAATCCTTCTTCCAAACTCCTAAGGACAAAGAACCAAAATAAAGAGAACAGTACATTTAAAAATACCCCACTAGAAATCATTGGCTGATTTTACAGCATCAGGACTCTTGAAGTAGTGCCCACAGGTACTGAAATCTGAATGAGGACTGAAGATCCTTAAAGTTAGTCCTTGCAGTGTTTTTATTATCATTTGAATTTTAGTGACTGATGCCAGGTGGAGTAGAGATTTAAATGCCTCAGTTCACAGCCATATCTTCACATAGGACACAGGGTAACAGAAAACTTTGGGTGGTATCCAAGACAGCCAGAATAAACTTCAGATGCCCAGAGAGACCTGCAGGATAGGGAGCACAGGGAGTCTGTGAAAGGCTTTAGGGAGGTGACTTAATCTGTGTAGGATCTGGAGCCCAGAAATTGCTCCTGATCAAAGATACCTGTATCTGTTTCCTTCCTTGTATTCCTCCTCCTTTCCCAGAGATATATAAGCACCTACTTATTTGAAAAGACAGCCAGATAAACATAATGCTTTCCCAAGAGAGGTCACTCAGGCTCCTGCTCTTAGCAGGGTGCCCCAGCTACCAACTAAGGCTACTCAGGGTAGTGACAGCCTGTAAAAATACATGTCTGAATAGAAAATACTTCAAAATGCAGCAGCTTAAGGACAAAGGAAATTAATATCTGAGTGTGTATCACAGCTTTTAGGGCATTTTTTTAGAAGACAGAAATCCCGATTAAATTTCTAGTTAAGGCTTAGCTTCAAATGAACCAGTGAAGAGAACCAGAGCAACCAAAATCAATCTCAAGTAGCTCTTAGATCTTTGTACCAAACAAAGATCTGGGTCTTGCAAGTTCTGAGTTTTAGCTCTGATTACAGCAAGATCAGCAGGAAAAAAACCCAAAACTCTAGCTTAGCTAATTGATCTGTTCTAACCAGACAACCAGATAATAAGCCTTTGGAAAACAACACCAATCTACTCCACTTGGTCTTGAGAGAAGAGCTGAATTCTGTGCTATATCAGCTCATTCATCTTCCACAGGATTTTTAATTCATGCCTTCTAAAGATGTCATTTGGTTCTGTCAAAAACATCCTAAACTCACTGCATTTTGAGTGGGTTGAAGTTTTTGCTGAAGCTGATGAATTTTTAAGCAATGCTCACTGTCTCTACATGCATTCAAATAAGTGTTAGTAGCAGTGTAAAACTGAAGTGTCAAACACTTCTAAGCAGTGAATGCTTCATTTCAGCCACAAATATAAGTTGTCAAAGGTCATTAACTTTCCTATTGTGATAGATTAGGCAATTTTTCCTATACTCTGTCATCTGGCAGCATCTTTTTAATCTCTGTGGGGCACTTAAGTCCTCATAGGGATTTAAGGAACTACTGAAGGACCAGGGTGGTCCACAGGCACCTCAATCTTTAGTCCAAGATTTCCATACTTCATTTGAAAACAAGAGCTTTGCCACCACGACATGGAAGAGCTGCAGACTACTGTTTCTTGGTGTTCTCCAATTTTCAAACACTTAAAAACTCCCTTCCCATTCATCTTTCTTTTCATGACTGTTGACAGGTTTAAGAACTATCACTTTTCCTAAAAGTTGAAAGATAAGTGACTTTGTTCAGTGCCCAGAAGTCATCTCACTGTGGATATGGGTTTGCTGAGGAAATGTGGGACAGCAGAGGCCCAGGGATAAGCAAGACCCCCAAACAAGAATGATAAATTTCCACAGATCTGTTAAAGAAAATACAGTAACACACACGCAACACCGTGTTGATAACGGGCATTTATAATAAACATGAGTTATAATGGCCTTGGTTCCATACACAAGAAAGCAAATATAAAGTAAAAGCTAATTAAAAAAAAAAAAGATAATTAAAAACAAACCAGTCAGATCCAGTTTATTCTCATCAGCCTTCAGTCTTTTCCCAAACCAGCACTAATTCAAGGATTCCTTGGGGAGAGCTGGGAGTTTAGAGTATTCAAGACAAATTCCCTCTCCTGATGCCTTCCACTGTGTTCAGAAAGAATTGGGACCCACAAGATGTAAAGTTCACAGAATGTATTTTTCAATACTGAGAAAATTTAGAGGCATGAGAGAAAGACACAGTGACTGTACAAAGGACAGTTAAGAAAGGAAAAAATAGTCAGGGGAAAAAATTCCAGGTTGGGTCAGGTTTTGAATCATTTTTAAAGAGCTGGCAAAAGAGCAGCAGGAAGAATAAGATGAATATCTGCTAGAATGTGTTCTAATAAATATTCTTTTGATTTATTTTTTAATTCAAGCTCAGTCTTTTACAGCCACATGAACTATTTTGTTTGATTGAGCTTGACATGGCCTGTGTGGTTAATGATGCATATTTTCATCAAAGGTGTGTCTTAATATGTGCTGTGATTGAAAGAATTGAGAAAGTTGGTTTATGTTTTCTCAAATCCTTAAGCAGGATGGATGTCAGCTTCCTCTAAGTGACTCCAAATTCATTCCATAAGTTTTACAAGCCATTTACAGTAGCTAACAAATATCCGCCGTGGTAGGGATGTAACACCTGGCCAGCTTTTTACTCCAAAAGGCCCTATACCATATAAATATCCTCAGTGAGTGGTAGTAAGACTGTGCAGCACCAAGACATAATAATACATCTTATTTAATTACTCTGACAGCAGAAAGTTAAGTTGAAATGAAAGCTGGTGTCTTAACTTTGTCAGGACAAACTTAAAAGATCCAGCAGATGTTGGTATCAGGGTAAATTTCTAGTAAATTAAAACTAATCTTAGAGTAGCTGGAACTTGGTATAGCAAAAGAAAAAAAAAAGCCCTCTCTTTTTTATTATCATTTGAATTCCAAATGAAATGGTTAGTGAGGCAAGTGGCATACCAGTTTCCCATTCTGAAATGGCAAATGTAGGTATTCTTTCAACTTTCAGCCCATTCCTGCTAGGCTCCTCCCCTGAAAAGCAGAGCTGTGGTGCTAATCAGATAATCCTGGGGAATAACTGGAGCAATGTGTCAGCCATGAGAGGAAATAAAATGAACAGCTGCAATTGGATTATGCATTCTTCTCATTATCCAGATTCAAATGCCTGATGAACACTGTGTGTGCAATGAAAGGAATGTCAATGTTGCATATAAAGTAGCAAATCAAAGTGTCTGCAATTCAGATAATGCTAGACTGTGCCTTGAGGCACAGCCCTGAGCAAGGGGTGCTCAGGAAGCTGCCTCGTCCCTCCAGAAGCCCAGGGAGCCCTCGTGTCCCGAGCCACACTCCCCCCAGGCCGGCACTGCTCCTCTCCTGCTCCAGGGAAGGGAATAAATGATTGCAGCTGACATCCCTCTTCATGCCTGGCCAGCTATTCTGATCATTAGTAAGCAGTGGTGTGGAGCCAATTCTATGCCCATTCTCTGCCAACTCCTTCACAGGGGGAAATATCTGGGAAGCGGAGCCGGCATGTTACACCACTGCTGAATCCAAGAGCGGGCAGGCATTAGCCAATGGAGGAGAAACTCTGCTTGACTGGATAAAGGAATAATATCTAGAGTAGCTGATAGTAGAGGGCATGTCATTGCCATCTGAATTGCCATTTGTATCTCAGAGTTACGGATCTCTGTGAGGTGAGGCAATAACAGAATAGTGCTTCTGCCTGGAATGTGTATGAGAATATTCTAATTTATGTCCCCAGATTATCATCTGTGTGTCATCATGGCTAATCCAAACATCTGAGAAGGATTTTACCCAATCTGCCTTCCCTTAGGGTGCAGCTCTGAACTTGGATCTCTCGGTGCTTGACAGTGAGATGTCATTACAACATTCTTGTCACTGAGAAGATTCTTGATGAGTATTTCCTAGGACTGAAAAGCACTCTTGAGAAAGGAACAAATTCTGTTCTTACATTAGGAGTAAAAGCAAGCTGCTGTTGTTGCAAAACTCAACTTTATTTCTATTAAAAATTAATACAAAAATTATAATGGGCAATGAATAAACCCTCTTTGCTCTGCTTTATTAGTTTAATGTAGAGAAACACAGCATGTGCTATAAAGCAACTTTCTGCTATGGCAGCATATAACTTCTAGCACTATTTCTATCTACCTGAATATACTGCCACATATAGAAACAAATAGCTGTTTTCTCTCTTTTATTCTGCAGATGAGTGCTGAAGCTTCAGGAGTGTTTTGAAACTGGAAGTAATACACACTAAAATACTGCAGCCAACAGAAGTCTTTTATATTAGAAGACCGAAGGTAAGAATCTAACAATGTGTGCACAGAGAAAAAACAAAAGCCCTAAACATTAAGACATAAAAATTAAGTAACATTAACTGGCCTTACCACAATAACATCTCAGACTTTTGCACATGCACATGGTGCACAAGCTCATTAGGTCACATGAAAAATGTCATCTAGTTAGCAAAAATCTGCCTCTCCTTCAGGAAAAGTCAGGAAAGTGACCTCACATTGTGAGCAAGGAATAAATAGACATTTCCTAAAAAATGCAGCTATTTTCTATTGTGAGATAATAAGAGAATTTGGAGTAATTACTAACCCTTACTGGCATATATTTATGATATTGAAGGCTACAACCCCATCAGTTTACTTATTACTAATTTCTACTGGTCATCTTTCAAGAAATAGTAAATTTATGTATTTTCTTTATGTATTTCAGTGGAAAAACTGCCAGATTTTCTGGAATTGAGACAATAACATGAGCTCCCAAATGCCATGGAAGCCAGCTGAAGTGGAGCTCTTTCTGTGAAACACTGTACTTCTGTTCAACCTTGTTTACTGTTTTCTGACACTCAGTAGAAAAAGGCAGCCAGCCTGGAAATACCTGTTTGTTGTTTGTCTGTAAAATGGTGCCATTGGATCTTTTATATCCTTCTCAATATGCAGATCAATATACAGATAATGCTGTCTGGCTAGGGCTGGGTTTTAAAGCCAACATAAACAGCTTAAAACTTTGATGCCAGGTGGCTCGTTACTATAGAGAAACAACATGCAGGAGAGGAAACCACACTGAGAACGGTGTAGTTTGACTAATAAGTGAATGTTTAAGAATACATCTCTTACAGAGTTTGCTCTTGCTAAGATGTACAGCACTTTGTTTTAATTCTTTTCCTCACTGAATTATGCCTAAATCTTCCAGCTACAGACATAAATCACTGCAATCAGCAGTGTTGAGCCTGTCTCAAACTTTTTGGACTGATTCAATATTTGGTAACTTAACAATGAAAAACATGTGCTGGATTAGAGTTTAGTGTCAAACACATGGACATGGTCAGGGAGAAGTTTCTCCACAGGATGAAAGGAGAAGAAAAACCTTTGTGTGCTGGTGCTGGTTGTAATCCTGATGTACTTAGGAAGCAACAGAAGTGAATAAACTTTCAAAACTTGCAGAGAAATATCCACATGCAAAAAGAATTCTCTTCATGAGGCCCAAGAGACTTGCTTTTATGGGTAAGCATTTGCTAAGCAAATTGCCAGCTACTTTATACAGGTGCACAGAGCAGACACATAAAGGAAGAGAATTGTTTTATGGAAGCAAAAGAGATGCTGAAATCATGCCAAACAAGGAAGGGGCAACCCCATCCAGCAGACTTTAGCAAGTGATGCTATGGATCTATAAGCAAGTAACTAAGCCACCCACACTGCTGCAGAGTCTGCCAAGAAGACAGATGGTGCTGCTTGTGAAATATCTTCAGGTGTTCCTCATAGTTTACAGCATATATTTTATGGTGGAAATAAATGGAAAAAAAAGGAGTCTTTTATTCCTTACATTTTATTGGCTACAAATGTTTCGGTATGTCCTTTTAAATCAGCCTACAGAAGGATCTGCTCTTAATTAAAGTCTTTAACTAATTGGTAGATTTTAACTTGCCTGTGGAGGTTTGATCTCCATACTCACAATTGAATCACAAAGGCTCAATCAACATTTAGTTTAGTTCATCGTTTGTGTAGGCAAATGCCCAGCTAGAACCCTCCATAGCTTTTGGGCCTGCTCAGGCTCAAAATATGTGTGCTAAATTAAAAAAAAACGCACTTTTACAAAAACTGGGGGGGGCTTGAACTGCATTAATGGTGTTTGACATCCTGCCTCTAAAAAGTGATATTCTGGCATTTATATTATAGATTTCACTGGAACAGCTACCTGTGTTTATCTTCACAGTTTGGGAATAATAGTAAGTAGGGCAGTAGGTTCTGCAGATCACTTTGAACTTGGAAGATTTAGAATATTATCTCAACTGTAATGAACTGAGTTTCTCTACTACCAATAATTGCTTGTGCTGTGCATTTATTTTTAAAATAATTTAATTTAAATAGCAGGTCACTGTCATCCATGTGACTAAGTTTTATAAGCACAAAAGAAAACATGTGACTTTTTTATATTATCTTGTTGGGTTTTTTCCCAAGAAAATGTAATATTTATCAAGTATACGATTATCAAGCGTACAATACAAAAGAGGATTTGACACAGACAGGCTCTCAGCTTCAATAGAAGTGCTCACTTTGCTTACAAGACAATCAGTAGAAACTTAAAGGAACCCCCAACCTAACAAATGCCAAAAGGCAGGTGAAACATTGCTCATGTCCTGCCTCCCAGCCTGGATGCAAGTGATGTCCACACTTCACGGAGGGGCAGGCACTGAGCTGGGATCAGGATGCAGGGCAGCAGCTGCTTCAGCCCAGTGGGAAGTGCAGTGTAACCCACAGCTCAATCCCGGAATTGCAGAGTCCTGAGGACTCCACCACCAGGACACACAAAGGGCTGTGCTGGAGCTCTCACAGCACAGACCATTTTCTGTAGGTGACGTGAAGGACTTGTCAGACCTGACAATAAACCATTACTGATCCAAAATGCTTTAAAAATTGTTTTCCTTATTTTCATTCACATTTTTTCACATTATAATCTCTTCCCATCTCTCCTTTTGTCAGCACAGAATCCAAGTCATTAGCAGCATTCATCAGAGGAAAAAGGGGCATGTGGCTCATCACTTAACTTCATCCTGGCATTACCATTATATACGAGTTATTTTGTTTTAGAAACCCATACACATTCATCACAATCACACTCATTTTTCCACGAAAGATGAAGTATGCAGGTAGCTACTATTTTTCAACCTCTGTGCACTAAATCTGCGTGTACTGTGTACTAAAGTAGTGAGTTTTAATCTCATAATCACTGATGAACAGTCTGAAAGCTTTATATAAACAGACTTTGACAAAAAATATGTATATAGAGAAAGATACTCTTATTTCAGGGCTTTTTGTTCCTATTACTTTTTAAATCAGCTCAGGATCTCTCCCATCCCCCATATTGAACAGTTATGGATATGTTTAAGAGTGGAAAACAGACATTTCAAAGTTCAGCTTAGTCAGCTTTTAAGCCATCCAAGGAACATCATTTTCTCCGGTTCCCATTTTGGGAAGGCTGTTGTTTTTTTAAAATAGCCCTGTTTCTTTCTTTCTTTCTTCCTTCCTTCCTTCCTTCCTTCCTTCCTTCCTTCCTTCCTTCCTTCCTTCCTTCCTTCCT
>JAWWLV010000021.1:4269930-4292295 GCA_035041135.1 Platyrinchus mystaceus
TGAACAGGCTCCCCAGGGCAGTGGGCACAGCCCCAAGGCTGCCAGAGCTCCAGGAGGATTTGCACAACACTCTCAGGCACAGGGTGGAATTGTTGGCGTGTCTGTGCAGGGACAGGAGTTGGACTCCTTGTGGGTCCCTTCCAACCCAGGATAGTCTGTGATTCTATGAATAAAACAATCTGCATCAGCAGTGGGATGGGGTTCCTTTGCCCTTTAGCGGTCATTTTCTTCAGGAAGAAATTCCAAGTTTTGCCAGGTTAGTAATCACTTTCCATAACAGTTACAGGTCTAATAGAAGGAATCTTTTGTAGTCACTAAAAAAAGAGAAGACGCTCCCAAGTCAGGTTCATCTCATTCAAACACTGATGGCTAGTTCTGGAGTGAGTGAATTCCTCTCTGGAATGCCATTCCCTCTCCCCAGACAGAAGGGCACAGACGTCTAATTTTGGATAGACACATTAAGTTGGCTCAGACAATTATTCTGCAGGTACTGTGAGAGGCACAGCTCTGCTCACACCCTTCATGGTGTGCCACCCTCCCTGAGCAAACCTCAGCAGGCTGCTCCACATGTCTCAGCAGGGCAGCCAGAGAACTCCGACATGAGCCGGGTTTAGACCCAGATCAAAAGCACTCTGTGATTCAAGCCGGCTGCTTTGACTTTGCATTCAAATGGAGCAGAGGAGATGGGCTTAAACTGCTCTGAATAGGGAAGCATCAAGGAGCATCAAGGCTTTGTGCTGCACACCACAGCAGCTCTTCTCTGGCACATTGTTCCTCTGGCGTTTTCCAGGCTCAGTTGGAGCAGCCGGAGGAAACTTCCACATCCTGCTGTTTCAAACCTGTGTCACAAATTGTGGGTCAGGGCCAAGTTCTCCCACATGCTGTACAAACAGCCACAAAAAGCATCACTAACCAGTCTGGAGCCTGGGGATCCTGCCAGGGAAGTAAAGTGAGGGAATGACAGTGGCCGAGAAGCACAAGAGGATGAAAGCTGAGGGCCAAAGGAAGCACCAGAGCTGAGAAATGATCAGAGTCCGAGGTACAAACATCTTGTGAACTCTCTCTTCTAATCATCTGGCTTGTTTTTTTTCTCTTCCCCTTCTGCCCACATTAACCTTTCCTTGTGGACAGGACTCTTTCTGGTTTATTTTTCTGGGTTTGTTTTGGTTTGGGGTTTCTTTTCTTATTATTTGCAACTGTATTTCCTTCTTGCAGACTTTGGGAACTCAACCCATTTATCTTTGCTAAATGATTCAGGACCCTACAGGATCCAACTGCAGTTATTTGACTTCTGTTTTAATACTGGAAATAAATGTTATTAAATAATAAATTTGATTGTCTTCTTAGAAGTGCTTGTCTCCTCGAGTCTAATGCTAATTTCTTGTTTTCTTAAATTTTTCTTGTTAATAATATGACATGTATCATGGGAAATTGCTCACTAAACCAGAAGCAGATTTAATAAAAATGTTTCCACACTCTCAACACCAACTGCTTTAAATCTATGCAAGCAAAAATTAAGAGCCATCATTCAGACTTGTGTTTTCAAACACATAAGGGAGTTTTCTTTAAAAAGTTTCCTGATTGTAAACATACACAGACTGTATTCCTCTGTTTCATTGCTTGGGTTTCAGAAGTAATAGAATTTTGATACAGCTATGTTAGTACAAGGATTACAAAAACATTTTCAGTGGTAAGAAAAGGGGTTTACTTCTGGTATGTTGTGAAAAAAAAATTGGATCAATAAAAGCCTTTACAATGCATTACTGGGAAGAAAAAATAATTTGTAGAAGTTACAGTGAGCTTTAGACTAATGGTCATAACTGTAAATTATATTGAAAAACAGATAAAATTAAATAAAGACTTGCAAAGTATAAATTTGCTGCTGGCAATCTGAAAAGGATTTTCTTGTTACTCACCCATGGGATTTGGGGTTCTATCAAGGAAGCTTTCCTACTTGTCATACATCATTTCAAAGAGACATATATAGCCTGGAAACTGCTTTAAGGCAGCTGCAAGCAAGTGTCACTTTGAGTTAAATGCATTATTAAACTGTTGGGAAATTTCACATCATGGGTCATTTATCTATGCTAAATGGGTCAAAAGCCTCTACACATGCCTAGATAAATGAGAGAGAAGAGCAAAATTCTCCCTTGGGAAGTAATACGTTGACAAGCTCTTAGAGTTCATGTTGTTATTTTTAGTAGATAAGAGGAAAAACTACTTGCTAAGTATACTAATTCATAAAACTGGGTGCCAAACACTCACAAGGAAAGGTTACCAGACATCCCCATAGTTTGGTGCTGCTCTGTGCAAGATGTCAGCAAAATGAAGTATAATATGCTTGGGGTCTCTGTCTTTAATGGCTGGTTATGAGGTCTCTAAAGATGCCCACTCAATAATGTTTATATATCAAAGAATCTCAGAATGGTTTGTTTTGGGAGGGACCTTAAAGATCATCCAATTCCAACCCTTGCCATGGGCAGGGACACCTTCCACTATCCCAGATTGCTGAGAGCTCCATCAAAGCTCCCTAGTTCAGGTGCTTGTTGTGTTCACTTTGAGCAGGGCTTGCAGGTACCGAAAAGAGAGCGAGGAAAAATTTCTAAAACTTCGATGTGTTGCTGAAATGTGATTTAATTCAGTCACAGAAAATCCTTTGGTCTAGTAAACCCTGCCCCTGGCATGTTGCTGGGCGTTCCCAGACACCGTGATATGCATCATCAAACAAATTGGAAGCCAACCTGGTAGTCAATTTTAGGAAATTAGCAGCAATGTAAGCCCACATGAGAGGAGAAGTGAGCTAGAAGCAGTTCTTCACAGTGCATTGGCATTCTTTCATGTTGAAAGATTACGTTTTCCATTTCCTTGCACATTTGCCCATCAAGCAGACCAGACACAAAAATAGTTGAGCAAACAATTGCAAAGGGAGGGCCATGCTTTTGATTAGAAGCAATTTCACTTTCTCAGTAGCTGATAGAGGGGAAAAATATTTGGTGTTGGTATCAGTTGATAGCTCTGAGCCAGCTGGGTTTACATGGAGCTCAGCATGTGTTCCTGGCTCAGAGACACCGAGAGCACAGCCCCCTCTTCTGCCAGGAGACCCTGCAGATGGAGGTGTCAGAAGAGTCTCCTTGTCAGGCAGATTATGGGGTCATTTATTAAATACATTCTAAATGTTGGGGAGGGATTCTTCATTTTAACACAAGAAGCTGATTTACACAACTGCTGATGTTAATGACTACATCTTTAAGTATCTAATACATGAATTTTTTTAAAAGCTTTCATTTTCAGTGAAGAAAAGTTTTCTTGTTTTGAAGTTTAGTTGATTTATGGGTTAAAAACACTGAAAAAATGAAAAGGCTGAAAAACATAAAGGATCTCTGTGTAGCCAAAATTGTTACTTCGTTTAGTTGATGCAACATGCAAAAAGGGATCTTAACCTCCTAAAGGCACTGAGAATTTCAGCTTTTACTAATCAATATTGACTCAGGACAAAGATGGACTATTTATTGCACTGCTCACCTAGAAAATGCTCAGTCCATAGCATGTATTGAAACTAAAAACTAAACGGAATTTAAAGTTACATCAGCATAAGTTTTCTCTTTAACTGTTTTTCATATTTAGAGTTTTTAAAATTCATTTCATACAAACTTCAGTACATTAAAAAACTGATGAATCAAAGAAAGCAAAATGTAGCAAGATGTTTGGCTGATGAACCTAGCAAAGCAAAGCTGATCCGCTGAAGCCAGCTGACACTGCTGGCATCATCCCAAAACATACAAACACATAGCCTGACCCATCAGTGCTTTTTATTAAGATGTCACTGAGAACAAAATTAAAACATCTCATTAAAAATTTTCTCAGACACAAAATTAATGTATATATCAAAGCCATGACACGGGTTCTCAATTAATTAATTAACCCACTTTAAAGTACAAAATCTCTGTGCTCAGGTATTCTGTCTATTGAAAGTTTCTGACATGGTCCCCAGCTATCCTGATAGGCTTTTAAGATAAATTGTCTTAATACTGCAAGAATAACTTATATCATCATTAATTCCTTACTTTACTCCTCTTTTAAATTTACCATGATGAGATTAGAAATAGATATTGTCAAACAGCTTCATAGATCAGAAAATATTCCTGATGGTGTTCATCATGCAATGTGAATATGGTTTCTTTGTAGAGAATTTAGCTATTTTTGTTTGTGTACAATGTTTGTTGTCACAACCTACATCAGGCCATTTGCAGTATCAACAATGGCTCTAAATTAAATAAGCCAGATTTACTTAATTTGTTCCATAATAACAATATTACATTATTTTAGCCAAACGTCGATGTCAAACTGAACAGAAATAAGAGGAAAGCAGTAATTAGTCTAGGTTAAAATATATCCTCAAAGGATATTAAATATGCAAGAGCTCATCCATGAAAATTAGACTGCAAGAGGTTACACCATGTATTGGCTTATTTTGTTACATATCAAATTATCTCTCATGAATAAATATATCTAATAATGTTTAACTCTATAATTTAATAGTGCCCTATTAAAAATACTTTCTGAATCAACCAAGCTGTGTATTTGATTTTCTATGATTATCAGATTTTAAGTGCACAATAATTAAATGTGCAATTTGTACTGACTTCTACAAACACATTTAGGGAGACTGCCCTTCTATCCCTGTAGTGGTTAACTTCAATAAATTTGAATAGCAGGACAAGATACTTCAGTTGGAAAATATTATAAGTTAAAAACCACAACAAGATGTGAAGTTTCCTAACAGAAAAAATAGTTTAAAAATATTTGTGCATTTAAAGCAAAAGAAACAATCCCTGAACTATGAAAGGTATGTTTGATGTGTTTACAACGTGAGCACTGCTGTGTTCCCTTTCCCACACATACCACAGGTTTCTTAAAGGACTTGAAACCACATCTCATCTGGTGCAAAATGCTCACCTTGCTCCTCATTAGGCAGCGACACAATTCCCTGTCAAACAGCTCTGAACCGACTGACCCTCCAAACCCTCTCAGAGTCACCTGCAGCTGAAGCTGACGTAACCCCAGTGCCATTTGCTGCCACGGAGCACCGCGGGATGCTTTGAAAAATGAACCTGGTTAACAGGTGCTGAGGAGAACAGGTGAGTTACAAGTCCCCCTGTGCAGCATTAACCCAGAACCATCTCTGCTTCCTTAGAGGAGCAAGGATTGCAAGGACTGCTCGAGTTGCCATGGTGAACTCTACTCAAAGAATGGTTCTCTTGCTCCCCTTTTTCCCCGAGAGGATGAAGATCTCACGGAGTTTTTGTTCCCTTTCTCAGTGGTCCCTGCCCAGCACCAAGCACAAACCACGGAATGATGCCAGGCTGAACAGAGATTTGGTGCTATTTGCTAATTCTGAAAACTCATGAAGATAAATTAATCTCCTTCCTACCATGTTCCCTCCACCTTAAGAAATGAAGATGAAGAGTGGAGCAATCAGCTAATTAACCCTCTTCTCCAGGCACAAAGAGCTGCATTACAATGTGACATTGCTCTGCCCTTTTCTTTTTGAGATGTTTTCGTGGCCTATCAGAGTCTGCTCTATGAAAAGACCCTCTGCATCTGCTCTTGCAACCTGCTAATTACAATACTGTAATTAAACGCACACAGAAGCAATTACCTTCATATATCACTGTGTCTGACAAGCAGAGAGCAACTTCCAGTTGCAACATGCTCAGCTCACCGCTCAGAAAGGTTTGGCTTTGGCTCACCTGGTTTGACTGCTGCCTGAGGATACTGAAAATCCTAAATATTGTCTGTCCTGCACTTCTGGGAAAAATCTGAGCACACATCCATGCACACAAACAGGCCCAGGACTCCAGGAGTAGGTGGTGAAGCCCCAGTGAAGTTACTGGATTTGGATGGTTCACAGAGGCCAAAGAGACTCCAGTGTTGTGGTTACCCCGTCTTTTCTTTGAAAAAACTTGGTTGTTTCCCAGCTGCTGCTGCCAGTTCCTGAGTCTCTGAAAAGATTCAAAGTTACAACAATATCCTGGGTTTTCCCTCATGATGTTTAATTCTTCATCCCTTTTGTGGTTTCAGCATTCCCAACATCCCTTTCTCTATAACAATAATAGAGCTTAGTTGTGGTTTGTTTTGTTTGCTTTTTTTTTTTTCTAGTAGCACTTCAGCCTCAAGGAGAGCAGAGTTTAAGATTTTATTTTGCTTGGTAAGGAACAAATAAATAGATTTTTTGAATGATTCAGACTTTGCTGTTTACTCTACAGTACACTTTGAGCCTGCGGCTGAGCTACACTTGGTTGAGCTCCACACCCAGGGTACTCAGACCTGTGCTCAGCTGTGGGATACAGAGAAAGTTCTCCAAATCACAGGTTGGCACAGTAAGAAACCACACAGAAAAAGGCCAGACAGTGAGGGGGAACACCACCTGACCATTGCCAGCAGGTATCTGTAGGAAAGCAAGGGGCACTGAAGAAAAAGCAGAGGACTTGACAGTCCCCCCAGACATTATCCCACTCTGCTTCTGTACTCTGCCCTGATGGTGTCACATCATTATCTGAGGGGAGAAGATGAAAAAGAGCTGCTGTAAAATGTCAGTGCTTTTGAATTATGGACAAAATGCAGACACATCAAAATGTATTTTCCTTTTCTATACCTTTTCTTAAATGATATATAATGGTCAGCTCTAGGCTAGGTGCTGCCACGGATTGCCAATGGGAAGTGAGAAACAACAGCAACAAATCCATCTTTCTTCCTGAAGTGCTGCTTGCAGCATGAGGCAGCACTAATCAAAGACAAATCACAAAGGTTTGGAATTCTTCTGTTCAGGACTAATACCTAGGTGCAAGGTGGAGAACAGAACTGTTTGATATTGAGCAGCCATACTCCCTACACTCTTTACCACCCAATTTAATGAAAGCTCAGAAGGTTTATTCTGAAAGAAATTAGGACTAGTATTAAATCAAAGCAAGCCCTATTATTTGATGGCAATTCTGTAGCAGCATAGAAGAGCTGGGAGAGTTTATACCCAATACTACCCATATGCATAAGAAGTGATTTTTTTTTCCCCACTGCTGAAACAAAGAGTTACACCTGTGAGTAAGTGTCTACAGGACCTGTGAGGCTACAAACAAAATAAGAGGAAACAAACAGCAGGGATACCCTAAGAATGGAGCAGCCTGTGCACAGCCTTTCTTTGAAGTATAATTACAGCCCCACCGAAGCATGACTGGAGCCTCACGTATTTGCAACCACTGTAATCAGTGTAATCATGCTGCCATTTCATTTCCCCTCACACATTCTGTTAAGGCATTAGGACTGCTGTGCAGACTGCTGGAAAGATGCAGTTAATACTGTCCATTTATTTCACTCATGCTGATAAATCGTGTTGTTATTCTGCTGTATTCATACTTCTTTTCTATGACTTTAAGGCTAAAACAGCCCATTTCGTGGCAGCATAAGAATACTGTTTGTAAAACAAGAATAGAAGGTGAAACCGGATTTTGGTAGATTTTTTAAAACCTTTTCACAGGACCTTTCATAGCTGCTGTTAATTAGCAGTATTGGGACCAAATAAAAGTAACAGATAACTCCCCCTTGTAAAATTATTCCTTCCAGTTGTTATTATTTAGTCACAGTGTAGGGAATGGAGAAAAGGAAACAGAAAAAGACACCATGAAGCATAATCTCACTGCCATTTTACCCTTTCCTGAGTTCCCTGCTTACAGTTTTCTTTCTTTAAGCAGGTGCATTAGCAAAATAAAATAATAAATGGGAATTGCCTTCAAGGTATAGAAGGTAATTAAAATAATATACATAGCTAAGTGAAGCAAGGGTAGGTGAAAATAATGGGCAAGGTGTAACATCTGCTCTAGCACACAAAGCCCTTGGAAAGAAGACACAAACTGACTTAGAACAGATTGTGTTGCTGATTTTTCTTACTAATTATAACCCTCCTTTCTTTCAGATGGTCCTTCAATACAGTTTGCACAAACAATGGCCTGAAGTAAAATCACACTAGAGAAAGGGCAGCGCCTGCTGATAAAGATGCTGATGTCACTGTTGCTTTTCATTTACTTATCTTAACTGTTTCTGAGTGTTGTATTTGCCTAATTTTTAAGGAAACATTTTCTGTGGTTCTTCCTGTATCAAATAATTTTAAAAAGGTCGTGGAGAACGGTAGTGAATGTTTAATGACAATTCTGCACCTTGACATCTATCTAGGAATTTAAACAACTATTTAATAATCAGACTCATAAGAATGGAATCTATCTAACAATTAAAATAATAATGTTTTTCTAATCACTTACGTACCTAGAGTATGTATCAAGGTAATCACAGTCATTTTGAATTTATATGCTATGCATATCCTTGTAAGCATTTTGAAAGAAAGTGGTGCAGAAGACACAGGTGCCTAAATTAATAAACATTAGAAAATCAGCAAGAGATTTAACTACACTGGTTATTGTTTTCAATTATTAAATAATTAGTTTGAACATCTTTGTACACCTGGTCCCAAATCCTGGGATTCAATTACCTTGAATGGCTCTGGGCTGCTATTTGATCATTTAATACTAAATCTGCAAAGTGCTGGGCATTAGGAAGAATATCTGGTGGAAGACATGGAGATTTCCCAGAAGTTTTGTGGAAAAGTTCACTAATCAGAACATTTGAGTTTGCAGAGTCAAGTCTATAAATAATAATGGAAAAGCTTTATTTTTTTAAGATAACTAAAGAAACAGGTGGCAGACAAAAGACTGAATCAGAGCATTGCAGTGTTCTCACAAAGAACTGTGTATTTGTCCAGGACAGGTACATTTGATAGAATAATTTAAGAAATGTCATGTGCTCCTCCAGCTTCCCTACCCTTATTGCTCTACATTCTGACCAGCCCAAGTACCCTGTCTTGTTCAGTGTCAAGAGCACTGAATTTATCTTTTACTCCAGCTCCAATAGTCGCCTTCTGAGAATTTCTATGCAATAGAAATTTCAGAAAAGCTTTACTGAAATTAAAGTCCTCCAAGAGGCTCTTAAGCAATGCACCCAGCCTCTAGTTATGTGTCTTGAATTCTCTTACTCATTTAAGCAACACACTGAAACAGTTTGATATAAAATTTCAGATTAAACAAAGCATTTCCTTACAAGTTTTAGGAAAAGTTTCTCATTAAATGTCAATGTGTTTTACACAATGTTTATAACATGTAACCATTTTCCTGTAGAAATTGAGGAATGAAAAAAATACTCCTATAACATCCTCTTTTAATGGCTCCAGTAGGATAAATAGGAAGCAAACACATCTAGACTTAGGAGGAATCAAGTATATCCCTTATTTTTTCGGAAAGACATTAAATAGCCAAATGCCACTTCTGCACACATCCCTAAATAATGAATATAATTCCAACAGAAGTTGCAACAGGTCAGAGCATCCTTTTCCTTTCCAGTTTTTGAGCATCCATTGATTGCAAAACCCTGTAATTTCACTAGCAAAATACAGAGCAAGATTATTTCTTTTCTCTGCCTAAAAGCTCACTCAAATACTCTACAGAACTATAAATTTTATCTGCAGCACTAAATGATTTCAGTTAGGAAAGTCTACAAGCATGGCTGAGCCTCTTTGTCACAATAAATATGGCACTGAAAAACTCATCAGAGATTGTCATTGGTACTGAATGTGAGTTTTCAGCTTTCCTCAGATCTCCAGCCCTTGGCCTTGGGACGTCCCAGGTCAGTCACCCAAGCACAGCCAACCTACTTTGTGGCCTGCTGATTTATAACAACACCCAAGGAATTACTGAGGCCATTTCATACCAAAACAATGTTAGCCCTACTTCCCAGCATCACTACTCATTTAATGCAGAATAATTGTCCAGGTAACCATCTACAGTCACACCTTGGGGTCATAGTGCCCATAAAAGTGAAATTTGTCAGGTCTGTCTGGGCATTAATTAGGACGATGAAAGTGATGATGTATTTTCTGCAGGCAATAGACATTGGTTTTGCTAGACCCCAGTCTTGTCCTTTACAAGTAGAATTAAGGTGCTTGGGTTTTTAAAATGCATTCTTTGGAATGTCTTTTGGGACAGCCTTTTTAAATGGAGGTCACACGTGTGCAGAGATAGGCCTTGATGAGGAGGCATTTGCTGCCAAACTGAGAAGCACATGGTGGCATGAAAATTCCATTAAAATTAGGTCAGGCTTTATTCAAGTGGTATTTCCTTCCTCTGAAATTTATTCCAAGTTCCCAAAAGTCACTTGCTGTTTTCATAAGAATGGAAGAGGAAGGGGTAAGGACTGGTTAACCGCCATGTCTTCACAGGGTTAATCTGATGCTGTAGCAACCCCACTCCTTTGAGGCTGACACCAGAAACCCCAAGTTGATCTGGTTTTATATAGAACACTACACCAATCTAATTAAAATGTGTATGAGGAGATGCCAGAGAAAACCCAAGACTTAATATTTTAATGTGGAAAATGTGATATAAAGATTAAATGTTGTTAAGGTCAAGATGAAATACAACTACAATCTAGTACTGAGCCTTTTTTATTCATGACATTTTCATTTTGCAGGTTATTTCTTTTATTCCTGTTCTTTTTGATCCTTTGAATTTTAGATACAACACCATCTTATGAGCTCTCCCACTTGAAGGGCTTTTTCTGTAGTTATAATCATCCCAAAGATACTTCGATAAATGACTCCATCTCTTAAAATACTTTGAGATACAGTAACTCGCTCAGAATAGGTAACCATAACTAAATATCTGTCAGCTGTGCTGACTACATGCCATAAAATTCATATCAAACCCTGATCATCTGTGAAGATTTAAGAGAACAAACTGGAATCCTGTCTGTTTTCACGTGGCAGTCCTAAAAGGGAATCTGAACACCATGAAAGTTTACAATATGTGCAAATTCAGATGGCCATAGTCAAATACCAAGATAAGGGTGTAAGAAGTAAATTGATTCATTCTTGGGGGTTACAGGTCTGGTTAATGTAGTCCTGTCTCTTCTGGGATTAATAAACAAGGTCACTTCTTTTTTTTCCCATCTTCTATCACAAATTGACTTGCTGTTTTGGTTTGCTACATCAGCAGAATCAAATACAAACTAATTTTCTCAGTACAAGGGGGGCTGTGCCAGCCAGAGAGTGGGGGTGGTATATTAGCATTCTCCCCTATCACCTCTCTCCAGTACTTTCCTGAATGAGATTTTGCCTCCTCCATTTCCAGAGCACCCTTCTTGTGTCAGGTTAGCACTGAGAGCGAGGAAAAGAGAGGAGCTTTAGGATTCCTCCGGGTTGATTTTGCTCCACCTGCCTCAAGCTACACCTTAGGTATAAGAAAGGCAGATGTGACATGAGAGCTGTTATAGTAAATGCTGGAGACTGCTGGAGGAGTGGGTGATACCTGTGTGTCACAACGTGTCCTAGAGGTAACAGGCTGGGAAAGCTGCATCTAAAGCCAGTCATGACTCCTTCAGTAGGTTTCTGTCAGCATCCACTGGCAGAAAGTGAAAGATGCAGAAAGGAAACAGCAGTCCCTCTTCTTTATATACAGTCCTGCTGGATGTTTGAGGTTTCTGATAGATTCAGGAGAAGAGTAAAAGTGTGGGAATCTGTGGCTCTTCCTATGACTAAAATAAACTCTCTGTGTGTCTCTGCACTTGTGGCTCTGCCACTTTGAACTTTCAAGTCAAAGAAACAGCGAGCATTGGCCAGAAAAGCAGGGAATCTGCAGGTAACTGGCATAAAACAAAAGGATCAGGGATGGCTTGTCACCCCATCATGGGGAAAGTCACCTCACCAGGACAAAAATCTTTTTGCTGGGAGAGAGCAGTAACAGTGGGCATTAATATCACTGGGAGCTCTTGTGTAGCTGCTGACAATAACATCCTCAGAAGGATTTCCTGCCTTTGAAGTGCCTGCCTCTCCTGCACAGCAGACAGCTTGCTTTCTGACTGTCTTGTCTGTCTGCTCCCCTATGTGCTGCTCTGCTGAAACACCCTGTGTCATTGCAGTCACTCTCAGCACCTGGCTGCAGCACTGAATCAAAGTGTTGTGAAGGCAGCACATCAATTTGGGTTTGTGCCATGGTAATAGTTACCTGACACTTAAGTGGGATCCTTTCAAAGGTACTTTTTCTTCCTTTCTCCTATTTCTCTGGGCCCACATCACTGCCTTCCCCCTAAACACTACGTGCTCACCTTTTGTGACTGTCTAAAATAGGAAAACCTCTGCTCTTGTCAAAAAGGTAAACTGAAACAGTCACTTATATGGCTGAGGAATTGCTCCAGTGCTCCATCAGCACTTGCCATCTTCCCACAGCCCCTCTCCCAGCACAGCCAGCAGTGATACCCTGCACACCCATCGGGGTCATCACTCTGCAGAGGGCAAGCTCACCTCCCAGCTGTCACAATCCAGAAGAAATAGGTGAACACAAATAATCAAATAATCCATTTTTAATAGATTTTGAACCATTAATACTTATAGAATCACCTTAAATAAAGAAAAAAATGGATTATATGATGGTCGATTTCATGTTGCTGAACAAAGAGTTGTTTTCACAGAATAGAATGGTCAGGGTTGGAAGGGACCTTGAGGATCATGTAGTTCCCTTCTCCCTTTCTCTTTCCAGTAGGTGGTTACAGGGGTGCACACCTAAAAAGGGAAATCTGCACGTTCTCACAGTCCGTGATATCTGCATGGAGAATACACAGAACTCACAAGTGCAGCTGTGCACGTTTGCCTACAAGTTAATAAGATTTTAGTAAATTCAGAAGGCTGGAATGTCCCCAAATACAAGCCAAATTAATTCATATTTAAAAAGATTTCTGGCTACAATAACAGGAGTAAATGCCACATAAACCCCAGTCCTGCTCCCATCAGAGACAATGGGAATTAAGCCACTAACTTCAAAGAGCAGGGCTCTCCCTGTAGAGTGTATTTCATGCTTCTGCAGTCTTGGCTAGATTAGTGCAAATTAAACATTGGGTTAAGTTGCCAGAACCCATAAGCACTCCATTAGGCTCTGGAGGATTTGGCTAATTTTAGTCAAATACTTACCTATTTTACAGAACACATGCAAAATCCATCCATGGGCTAAGCCCTCTGAGCTCCAGAGAATGCCACTAATGAATTCGGCCTTCCAGCTCTACTGTCTCTGCATTTATGCAGCTCTTGAAATGCATTGCAGGCTTATGCACCTTATCAAATCTTAAGAAACAACTCTTTCATACCAGAGCACACGTAATAATTTAATAAGAGTTGTAAACAAGTGGCTTTCATGAGTGCTAAAGGATCTAATCATCAAATCACATTCTGAGTGCACAGGAGGCTTTCCCTGCCTGCAGGGCCATCGTGGATAGGGCTGCTGCAGCCTCCTTCCAGAGCTGCTCACTGTCCTATATCTTGTGAGTGGCAAACTGCCCCAGGGAGCTACAAGCTACATTTTTCAATCATCTCTGCTTTATGTTAAATACACTTACAAGCAGCCAAGTAGCATCCCGAGAGGGTCCTACTACAACAGAGGGATGTTAACAATATACCTCTGCCTTTTTTTCCTCTTTCTTTTTCTTTTTTTTTCAAATATGCTTCAGTTATAGCCATCCCTGAATAATCTCCTAATTAGTGAGGAGGCCTCGAGTTTAGATTCATGGACTGCAGAGATAAAGACCTGAGGTGTCTTTTCCAAGCTCCATGCTGTAGGATTTTAGGGCCAGCATGGACAAAGCCTTGCCTGATTTTCAAGCCTCATTTCTTCCCTGGCTGAGCCCAGTTTGCTGGCTGAGTCCAGGGAATCCCATCACTGCTCTGTGCCTCAGTTCCCATCTATCCAAGATGGACCTGTACCTACAGTAAAATGTTCTGACATCTGATGAGAAGCACTAGAGGAGCTCATTGCCAGGTTGTACCATGGCTGGAACCACTGCCTTTGCAATCCCTGTCAGGGCTTTTGGGTGTTAACACAAGCATCATACTAATTAGTCATTTTTTAACTTATGAATCAGGCATCTACTAAAAGGATATAGGTAATAAGTGCAAAAAATAACACAGCAACACCCTATGGGAAGGCAGAAAAGGTCAGGTACAGTGTTGCTCTTTGTTGGAGTAACACACAGAATTTGTATGTGGGAACTTGACCACTCAAGCAGCTAATTGCCAGTGGGAAGTCTTGCTGTACACATCTTCTGAGGTACTTTAATTATGCAAAGACACCTTGTTGTCACACAGATATAAATAATGTTTCAGGCTCAGGTTTGTTTGAAGTAAGTGCTGTGGGGATTATGTGGTTTTTTTTTCATTACAATTCCCCTTTGGGGAGAATACCATGTAAAAAACAACGCAGCACATCAGCATAGTGGGTTTTTTTGCAGTTGGGTTACCCCCCTCTCCCTCATATTATTTAAAAAAGCTTCTGGCTCTGTTTCTGACTCTTCTTGCAAAATTGGATACTTCAGCAAATTGCTCAGTTGACAAAAGGGAAAAAATTGTTGCTTCAAAACAAACAATTATGATGACTTTGAAGCATAACATGGAATGTCTCATTGATTTTGTCCCAGAGGACTGGTGTAAAGAATGAATAACCAAAGGTGCAACGAAGCATGTAATATTAGTGCATGCACCATTACTTGTGCAGCATTATTTTAAATCCATTTGCCCACCTTTGCCCTTTATGATCACCTGCTATCAACAGGGGAAACACACACGAGTAATCTAAATAGTTGATTGCTTGTAAGAGAAGAAATTTCTTCCTATTCAAAGATAAAGTGGCTAAGTAGTGGCAGGAAAATGTACTATTCCTTTCCCACAGACTTTAAGTGGAGCATTAGAGACAGAGATTATAATTTCAACCTGTGGTGCTTGGATTCCTGGCCACTAGAATTCAGCATTTGTTTTCTCCTGGAGAATAAACTTTACATTTAAACTCTGATTACATCCCAGAATTGGTGTAATCAGAAGAAGCATTTTTCCCTTTTCTGCTGTCTATATTCATATTGTTAAGTGCACTCTGATGGGACATTGTGCAAAGGGCACTGGCAAAGCCCAGTTCTGGAGACAGCCACGCACTTGGGAGTTTTTTATTCACACAACCCAGCATTCAAGAACCAGAATTTCTGAGTGTTAAAGCCAGAAAAAGGGAGCAGCAAATGATCAACTGTAGCAAATGTTCTGCAGTCATTTCTTCAAACGCAAGTGATGCAGTATTTTGTCCCTGGGCTGAAATATCAATTCCCTATTAGGCTAGAAAAAAAGTCAGTACAGCTGCTCTGCTACCTTTGGATATGGCTCTTCTCTAGAAGACCAACTTATCTTTAGCCAAGGTATTCGCTTCTTTGATGGAGAATCTGTGTCCTCTAAGCTTCCTTTCAGCTAGGCAAATTTAAATTGCTTAAAAAATGACATTAATCAGATGGTTAAAAATAGCTGAAAACAATCAAACAGGTGCTCTCAGTCTGAAAGTTTGATTCCTAACAGATTTGGAACTGAAATTCTGTTAATCATATTTATCTCTCTAGATAAGTCTGAAATCGTTTCCATCACTGAAGTGGAACAGATAATTTATTGTCATGGGTTTCTCAGCATCTTTTCAGTGCTCAAATAATTCTATACGTATTTCCACTCAGCTTCACTGGTTTGGGATTATTACCCTGCTGTGAGTCCAACCCCAGTCTTTTGGATGTGGTGATCAGATCCATTTTTAGAGAAGAAAGATTCTGTTGAGAAACTGCAGCTATTCCTTTACTCCAAAGATTCAGCCACACTGTGCCATCACCCTTGCCAGACACAGTGGGAAACAGTATTTTTGTATTACAACACATACAAATTTAACAGAGACAAGACCATCCCATCCTGTTAGGGAATCCACCATCTGTGGGATTTCATTGCCCAAATACTTTGGAAAATTTCAGCCTCTGCATTTTTTTGTTTCTGAATTCCTAGTTGCTCTCTACAACTACATTAACTGTGTAGGGAAAATAACCATTTACTGAGGGAGTGACTTGACAATTTTGTTTTCAGGATTGCAGACTGACAGCAGATGGATCTATCCAGCTCTGCTGGGCAGCAGGGCTCAGCAGTGAGCTAAATTAGCCCACAACATGTTATTCTACCCAGACTTTCCAGCAACCAAAGCAGTTTGTGTAAGGCTAACACACACAGTTACACAGAGCACTCAAAGGAGAAAGATAAAATATCAGCATGTTTTATTTCTTGGGTTGATTATTCCTCCAGTATTCCAGGTTCTGCTCTATGTTAATTAAAATACAGCACCCCATTCCATTGCCAAATCTACCTGTCCTTACCTCCACAGGTTTATTTTAGCTTCTATAATGAATAAGAATGAAAAAGAAGTAATAATAAGACTGTAGAGCTCAGGAATATGCAAGACTGATATTCAAAATAACTGTAATAAGTATTTGTAAAAATGTAATAAGTCGAGTGTATAAATGGAGGGAATTAAATGCCATAGTAAATTTACATAAAACAATATTTAAAGCAGGAAGTGGAATAAATATAATATAGATAAGTAGTAATCTTCTCCCTGCTTAAGTACACCATTAATAACAATTTTCAAGGACAGACTGCAAAATATCTTTAAAAATGGAAGGTCGTGTTCAAGACTAGAAGGGACTGATCCAGGAAAAACAAAGAGCTGGCCCTATTCTTGCCTCCAGCTCTTCGTCTTATGTGCAATGGTTCCTTCTGGAAGCCTACTTTTCCTAGTAGTCACTATATCCTGAGACATAATGATGATACCCATTTACTCTGGTCTTTTTTTCTTACAGCATTTTCAAGTTTATTTTTTTTAAAACATTCACTGTGGAACAGCATAAAATCTCTGACCATTGTTTTGTTGTGGTTTTTTTGGGTTTTTTTTTGTTTTTTTTTGTTTTGTTTTGTTTTTTTGTTTTTTTTTTTTTCTAGGAGTAGAGCAGAAAAGGCTTTAGAAATGGAAAGAAAATAAGCTATTCAGTTTGGTCCTTTGAAATTAAGCCACTTGCAATTCATAAAGAAGCTATTGGAGATGACATTCCTGACATTTTTTGTCTTGTATAAAGCTGAAAAGATAGCTGCTTTACAAAGACAATCATTCCTAAGAGTGTGAGCATTATTAGGTTTTCTCCGCTGATCTTCAAGGTGTAAATGACAGGTAACTTAAATACCCTGCCAAGTGCAAAATTTCTTTGCAAAACATCTCAAAAAATACGATTTCCTGTTTAACATAAGACTTCACAATCCATATTATGGCTAATCCTCTAACATGTATTCTTCTGTTTTCTCTATACCTGCAGGATTTCTTGTGAGCAGTGCACATGGCTTTAAGTATTAAAAAAAGTAAATGGTGTCTTGAATAGCAGAATTAAATTCAGAAGCATCCTGCACTGATAGGAAATCACCTCTAAAATATATTCCTGCAGACAGTTGCTCTGTTAATTCCCAGGTACAGGCAAATATCGATCTAATCCCAAAAGTAACAACTGTCAGTAGAGTGAGTTTTCTATGACCCGCATCGTGTCTCTGAAACTCTGACAAGATAGGAGAAGAGTTCTCCAGCAGGCAACAGAATCATGTTACTGTTTGCTGACATTCTCTTTGATTTTTTCCTGCCAGCCTCGTTGATCAGTAGGTGAGTATTAATATAAACCACCCAGCAGAAGCAGGTTCAGAATCTGAGCACTGTGAAGAGAGATGGGGGAAGAGAGAGTGGGTCAGATCGACTTCAATGTGCTTTTTTTTTTCTCATGGGAAATCTCCTCAGGCATAAAGGATGATTCCATGTTCTCTCCTTGTATGACACTGGCCCCAGTGACAGATTTCAGGCAGCACCAAATAAGCCCTTTGCCAGTGCACTAACCTGGGTTGGATTAGGGTGCTCAGAGAGAGGTAGGGCAAACAGTAAGAGCAATCACCTGGTACTTCTATCTTGGCTAAGCAAGGTTTGGATCAACTACCCACAGCAAACAACACAGGCTGGAGGGTCCTTAGATGCTGTCACAAGGATATAGTCTGAATAGGACTTTTATTAGGCAGCTGAGGTATCCCAAATCTGAAGAATTAGACATTTGGAGCCCCTGAAAGCAGAGAATTCCAGATAGAATCTGTCTGAATCTGAATTTTGATCTTAATCTGTCTGAAAAGAAAAAATCTTCCCAGATTAAAAAAAGATGAGGAAGGAGGTTCCACCCCCTCTAACTTCATGCACCTCACGCTGCAGCCAGCAAAGGCTCCAGAAGAAGCTGTGCTGGAAGCTCAGCTACATTGGTCAGGCAACCTCAGAAGCCAACCTGGCACCTGCAAGCCCAAGCTGAGCTCTGTAAATCTCCCTCTTGCCCCTACTCTGCCTACAGTACAGAGCCCAGGCATCGCTTAGGGAGCAAATCCGTGGAAGTTTCTTGTGCTCTTTGAAGTTCCCCAGCAAGATGTGAGTTCAAACGGAGTCAAGAACTGAGTGGTATCATCTCATTTTGGATGTAAGTATGAGGTGAGATTGAACCTTACACATGGCAACAGCTTTAATCAGACCAGAAGCCATGCCTATGGGCTGAAGCTCTGCTGGCACAGCAGGTCAGCAGCACTGGGCCCTGGGCAGGGGTCTGCTGCGTTTTTAGAGAAACTGCTCGATCCAGAATTTCTTATTTTTTTCCTGTGCTTCACTCGATGAAATGTACTGGTTTACAAGGAGGTTTAGGACTTGAGGGAGAGAAATCAATAGCTTTTTAGTGAATACTAAGTGCTATGTGTGACAATTCCGAATACAAAAGAGCCCCATGCTGTCCAGCTCTCACAGCCAGAGCGAGAGCAGCAAGGCTCAGTGCTTTGAAGGGTGAGAAACAGATGGCAGAATTCCATTTTCCCCGTCCTTTGACTCAGTGCTTGGACTGGGTGATGTGACCACTGGACAAAATGCAGAGCACTGGGAGGCTGGATTTGGGCCTGACTTGTATGTTCTTAGGACTACCCAGGCAGGTTCAGTGAGCATTACTGAGCCACACACAGCTCGTCAGGACATGCACAATCAGCCTGCAGCTTCTGGGATGATGTTTATTGCACAGCACAGCCAGGTGGTGTGCAAAGAGGGATTTTTGAGGTGTGTGCACATGAATAGGATGTTGCAGCCTGGCTGCACAATTGCACAGTTTCTAGACAAAAATGAGGGTTTCTGCAGCCATACTGCATATTTCAATTATGCACTGGGTCGGTCTGATGCTGTTCTGAAGTATATGACCTGCTTTGCAAGCACTTCATGCTGCATAGAAAATTCTTGGTAGTCCAATGCACTTTGGGCTAAGTGAATCAGACCATAGATTAGATTTATGAATGAGTTGTAGAAATGCTGTACCAAATGCCTGCTATGAATACAATGCAGATCTGTCTAAAACCAGTTTTGTTTGGTTCAAAAGGACTAAATCCTCCTTACATACACAGGATTCACAGTCCCCAGAGGAACAAAGGAAGGAAACAAACTCTGGTTTTCAGTACTTGGGTGCAGAGATATTAATTAAAAGAGATCAATTTAATTAACAAGAGCCACATCTTTCTTAGAAGAATTTGATCAGCATTCCCAAGTAGTTTGCAATTTACTGAAAACACGTTGAGCAAATAAAAAAAATTGTATTGCAGTGATAGATATTAAAAAGGGGGAAAATAGCTTGTTATAAAAAAGAGAATTATTTGCACTTAAGACCATCTGTTTCTTGTGCTCATGTAGTTTAGATTAAAGTAATTTATTTCTGTCTACTAATTAGGACTATTTATTACTGACTTCATACAATTTTGAATTACAATTCTTACAATACTTATTTTAATATGGTATCAGCACAAATAAAGGATGACTCTTGAGAATCCCTTGGAAAACAGTGAATAGCATCAAATCCTAATGAAAGTGGTGGCAGTTATCATGCCTGGGAGAAACTCTCTGCAAGTTGTAGAATCAGACTGTGTCAGCTGATTTCTTGTTCCTCAGAAAGTTGCCAAGCACAGTGCACTGGGGAAAGGTAATCCAACAGTCACAACTGGGAGATCAGCTGAACAAGAAACCTGAAAACTCTTACAAAGTTTGTTCCAAAAGTGATAACAGTGACTATAGAAATATTTATCCCTGAAATCTACTTAGAAATTAGCAATTCATTGTAGAAGTGAAAAAGATGCTCAAATATTCACCGAGTTTCGGGACAGAGCAATAATAGACAGGGGTTTCTTTGTGGTGGCTTTCAAACCCACTACATCTTATGTATGGAAAGCAGAGAGGAAGACAGTTAACTGGCATTAATCTTTTAACAGCATTAGAGGTGTTTCAGCTCTGTTTGTGCTGTGGTGCTTCCCATAGTTGTGACATGCTAATTGATGGATAAGGATAATTGTCTCAAGAGTCACACTTCTATGAGGAGTCTTGATACAGGGTGGAAATGCCATCACCAGATGGAGGTACACAAACAGTATAGTTATAACATAATCTTGGGCCTTTAAAGCAATTTTTACTGACTCCTTCTGACTCCTTCTGACTCCTGATACTCAACAAAAAGGTATCGAGGCCCACCGAGGGAGGCACACCAAGAGAAGCCAAGAAGTAAGACACAGTTTTCAAAGTGAAACATGAACCCTGCTCTGACAAAAATAGAGACATTAAGTTAAAAAAAAAAAAATTAATGAGCTGAGATACAGAAAAATGTCACAAAAAATACATTAGAACAAAATATTTGTGAACCCAAATGTTACTATATTACTATGCATTACATCCTGTGACTAGTCCTAACTGTCTGGTCTTCAAATGAGGATCAGTTTTCCTAATATCTGTTAGGATATAGGTGAAGAAAAATCTTAAAGCTTTTTTTAAAAAAAATAAGTAAAGGAGCAGTAAGTAATGAAAATTGGAATATTTTTTGTCAATACATGTGTTTTGAAAAAATTCTAGTTTTGTTAATTGGGCCTATTTCCATATGGGACTTAAATGAGCCATTTATTATTGGCAATATGTCATTAACATCATCCTAATCATTCTCATCTAATTCTCTAAGGACTTTTTGCTCCGGAGTAATTGCAAGTCTCATTCCACCAAGTGGAAATACTGAATCAGGATAAACTGTTACCCTACAGCCCTTCAAATAACTCTTGCACCATTTCTTTTTTAATTAGGCTTAACTTGAACAAATACCCCTGTTTATAGAAATGCATGTACACAATCTCTGCAAATTACTAAACAAGACGCTTATTAGAAGCACAATTACCATTATCAAAATAAACAGCTCTTTTCTGTGGTGTCCTTCAAAGAGAGAGCTGGGGGCATTTGCCACCAAATCTATTATATCCTTAAAAGAGTTTTTAACCAGTTTTTTAACTGAAATATAACTGGTAATCTTCAGCTATTAATCCCAATGCTGAAGAGCATCACTTTGCAAGATAAGCAATGAATAGAAAAATGCATTTTGGTCGGATGACAAGTGTGTGAAAGCTCTCTGGTGGCTGTTACCCAGTGTTCTTTATCACTTGGAGAGTAAGGATCTATAACTGGCCACGCAGAGTGGATGTCTGCATTTACAAATGCATGATAATGTCACAGGAATTCAGGAAGTAAGGAGCAGAGTGGGCTAGACTAGAATCTGGAGGAAATCTTGGAGCAACCCCAAGGAAAATTTAGATCTGAAAGCTGCCTTGGTGAGGGACCCTTCAGAAAGTGTAACAGCATCAGACAGGGGAAGCAGAGGACTCAGATTTCACACATTAGCACTTCATATGCATCTCATTTACCTTGTGCTGAGCGTGGTTTTGGGATCCCTGACAAAACGAGGCATTTCAGATTTGTGGTTGTAGCAATCCCCAGAACAGGTGTCATGAAACACTTACCAGAAATGAACTTCCTGATACAAAACTTGTATTGTATTAGTAATAATGCATGAGTTGGCTCACACAGTAGCTCCTAATGTGCCCCCACTGAGCAGTGCAGGCGAAGTGGGGGGCTGGCAGTGCAGGGTTCCTGCAGAACTTGGGTCTTCTGCTGCAAAGTATGAGACAGGTGCTCTGTCTTAGCAAATTAGTCCGGAAAAATGTGAGATTTTATGGTAAAAAAACCATTCCTAACCATAAGTAAGGACACAGTAGCGTGAAAAGCTTTCTCATACAGGGTTAACAGAGAGCTGTGTTAGAAGGATTTCAGTGTAACTTAAGTCAACCACAACTGACAGTAAGAGCTCCCAAGCATTTACTCAAGCACACTTCCAACCAATCTGCACACAGTAAAGCTTTTCTGATTCAAGCAGCGAGCGAGTTACTTTGTAGGTGAGGTACAATACCAAAAATCAGTTGATCAGCTTCACCAAGAGTCCCACGTGCCTTTAAAGAGCTTCTCATTGCAGTGGCTGGTTCCCTCCCCACCC
>JAWWLV010000021.1:4299585-4314324 GCA_035041135.1 Platyrinchus mystaceus
CCCCCCCCCCCCCCCCCCCCCCCCCCCCCCCCCCCCCCCCCCCCGCCGCGCAGGTCCCTGCAACTCTTCCATTTTTAAATGACTTTAATCAAGTTGCTTTAGTTCCAGCAACCCTCAGGTTCCTCCTCTGTTTAGTGTTGGTAAGAACCCAGTGAATCTCATGAGCCATCACACGCCCCATAAGAACCTGCTTGCCAGTGATGTCTTTGTTCACTGTCATAAATTCAAATACTTTATGAAATTTACTTTCAATACAGATCCGTTAGACTAAAGTCATGTTAGAAGGATGTAATTAATCAATCCTTCATAGAACCAGTTTTGGATACTCACAACAAGCTATTTATAGAGAGCAAAGCACAAAAGATGATGAAAAAGACACTGGCATGTTCATGGGGTGCTCATAGCGGTTTCAAGCAAAATAGGGGGGAAAGTGATTATGCCAATGACTTATTTGATAGCTAATTTTGGTTCAATTTCACCATAAATCATGAAGATTTTGCTGGATAATTTTTCTAAGGAGAATGAACTACTGACATGACATAGTCCTTCCATGACATTTGCTAATGCTCTTCTCTGTCAAACTGTGAAGTTAAGTGTTTTCATTGTTGAGCTAAAGAGGCTTAACATTAAAAACTTATGGAAATGGCTTTAATACTGAGATTTACTTCTAGAATACTTTTGAAATGCAATATCCCCAGGTACTTTACAAAAAAGCTAGACTCCATTTTCAATAGCTTTTGCTGAGTTTTTATCTGTATTCATTCTCCAGAATGTGCCATTTTAAATAATTAATCAATCAGCATCTGCTATGCTCACAGAACACTTATATCTCAAAACTGACTGTTGGCCTGATTCTTCTCTTCTGAAGTGGCTGAGAACTTTGCTCCTAGCTTCTATCAGAAGAGGATAAAGCACAGAGCACAATCCCCACCACAGCTTTTGGGTCTGCAGGTACATCAGCAGTCTGACCCAAGCCAATGGAATAACTGCTGGCTGGTACCTCAATGAAAATCTCAGTTTAAAAGCTGAATTTTTAAACTGCGTTTACTATTTGCAGAAGTGCAAATATAGATTTGTACTTATATATATCAGGGAAAGGGTCGGGGAGTGTTTCAGATTAGTCTCAGTTATAACTTCATGTTATAACCTCAAGCTGTCGTTCCTCTGTCTTGGCCACACAGAGGGCAAAACCATGTTTTCCATGTTGCACTGCAGGTCCTGTCATTCCTAGGGGTGGCATCCATCTACTCAACTCTTTGTTGAGGGCCATCATGCTTGGATGAACACTAACCACTCATCTGCTTTGCCCTGACCCCTTTGCCATTGATGGAATGTAGCTGAAGTTAACAAAGCACAGTTATCAAACTACCACAAGCCAATAAACATCATTAAAATGTCCTATATTGAATCTTCCCTCTTGCCTGTCTGATGCTTTTTCAGCCTCATCCATTCATTTAGACATTCTGTCTGCACTCTGGGTGAAATTAAACATCCCATAAAACACACATAGTTTTTACAGTCTGTTGTAGGCAAAAAAGAAAAAAAACAAAAAAAAGAAAAAAAGAAAAAAAAAAAAAAAAAGAAAAGGAAAAATCCAGTAGACATGCTGAATTAGCTGAAACAGTAGAAAAGAGCAGAAAACAGCAATGCCCAAGGACAGATTAGCTACCCTGGACATGTATAGGCCAGAAACCAGTTATGTTTACATTACTTTATCTTCAGAGTGGCTGTATCTGCTTGTGTAACAGTGTACATGGCAGTGCCTAAACCAATCTTGAAAGAGTTTTCTACAAAGAAGATAACCAAACATGATAAATATGAGAGTGGCCAGCAGCTATCTCCTTGTCTTATTACCATTTTACTCACAGTTATGCAGTTTTCTTTAATTAGTTTTTGTCACCTTTACTGCCATCACACTTAGGCAAATGTTTTTTACCTGACTTTGCAGAGTTCATATTATTTCCTTTCCAGAAAACCCTTGCACTGCATTGACCTTATTATAAGATGTACTGCATAATGGTGAGTCCAAAGCCATAAGATTCTTAGATTCTTAAATTTACAGATTCTTAAATTCATAGATTCTTAAATTCATAGGATTCCTCAATGCAGAGTATGGAAGTGGAAGTCTAAGATTTTGAGTAGATTTTTTTTTCCAGACTGAAGAGGCTGGGACTGGTTTAGCATAAATAAAAAGAAACAAAGATTTCTCCTTTAAATCCCCATGTAATACAGCCAAGTTTGGGAAACTAAAGCCACAGCTCTCATGCAGTCCTTTCTCTCTCACTTCGTCACCTGCCAAAAACCTTGTTCTGCGTTACATTAGGAACTAATACTTAGCTCGATTCACATTCTCTTTTATCACTGTTTAATCTTGCCACTTCTCTACTGTTCATTTTTGTCCAAAAACCTCTCTTTGACAGCCAACACAAGGAATCTTATGTTTTAAACGGTCCCAGTTTCAAAAAACCCTGCTCCTTTCATCACTTACTCAGCAACAGCTAATACACAAATTTGGAATTTATACAGGCAAGAGCTTTGGAACTAAGACTGCTGCAAAGGCATTGCACATTTCTTCTCGTTATACCCCTCATTTTGCTAGTTAGTCACATATTTAATGGCAGCAGGGATCTCTTCAGAACTGGCTTTGCTTATTTTGCTTTGTGCAAGATACTGCATGATCATTATTCAGGGTTGTAAATAATTCCTAATTACATCTCAAGGGGTCCATTTTGCCTACCTAATTCCTAAAGAAATGACTCTCTTCTGTTTATACAAGCTCGGGCCATATATTTAAGCTGTGGTGGTACAAATGTTTACCTGTGCAGTAACATCTCATAGGGGGACTGCTCCCATTTCTGCAGCACTCACCTGCACAAGAATACAAGGAATGAAGGTATGGGTATGAGGGTTTCTATCCTTTACCAAAAAAAAGGAGCTTAAAAATGATTTTGCCTTCAGCACATAATGCTCACAATGAAGAACATGTGGTTAATGAATAAAAAAGCCTTTTACTTTTTCCCTTTAACTCAGGCTGTCAGTATTTTCATGTTTATTTGCCAGATGCATCCCAGCTGCTAATTAAGCTTGAACAAATTAAGGTGAATTGAATCTTGCCTGAGCATCTGCTGTTCTCCTATTAGTATGGCAGGCAATGAAAGGAAGATGATGCTACATCTTTAAAAAGGCCATTTATACTTAAAATTACTTCTTACAACACACTAATATAGAATGTTTTTTCATGAAGTGTCCATAACAATAAAATGTGCTGTAGAATATGCCAGTGAGACGACCTGTGTCATAATTCTAGCAGTTTTCTTGGTAGATTCTCATAACATGCAAAATTAAGACTAAAGTTTTAAATTATATTCAGAAGTGAGGAAAGAGCCAGGTATCAAACAGTGCACAAGCTGAGTGGCTTGATCAGGAGTGATGAAGGTGTAGCTTCAATTTCTCACTGGTTTTGGCAAATCTAGCAAATTAAAAATACAAGGTAGAGTCAGGCACTGTTCTGTGGGGCTTCTTTCCTAGAGAAAGGAAATGGCATTTGTGTCAAAACAGTCCCCTGTGTAGACCTCAAAATGGGAGGTAGAAGAAGATGTTTGAGGAGTTCTGCCTGTGCCAAACACATAGGTACTGCTTAAAGAGCTCAAGAGTCTTGATTCCTGTAAAACTGCAGTTAATATGGTATTAAAAAAAAAAACCAAAACAACAATATTAAAAATAGTTATGAAAGGAAAGCAAAAAGTAAGTCATTTTGATCCTGGACATATTTTTAGGTTATTTTAGATGCAAAGAAAATCTCTTCATAAAAGAAATATAAAAATGATTAAAACTCTGTGCCTTGAGAAGGTGCAGAGTTTGCTTTTACACAATTTTCAGCAAGTCTTTAAAGTGATAAAATCTTGAATATTAGATGTGCATCTCTTAGGGCTTTCATTTCATTTTTATACTGAAAAAAAGGCTAATACAAGTTCATAGTAATCAAAAATTGTGATAATTGCCACTACGAAATTTCTCTGTAAAAAGCCAGTGCTGTCTTACAGAAAAGTCATGGAGAATTCATCAGAGTTAATAATTTTACTTATTGCACAAGAGACAGTTGGAAAGTGAAGTTTATGAATGTAGATGTCTCTAATTTGGAAGCACAGGTAAGCATGATACATGTAAGATCAGTAAATGGTGGATTGTGGCAATTAAAACTAAGGATGCACAGCGGTAAAGCTGCTGAATTAATGTTTCTTGCTCCTTGCTCTCCCATGGGAATATACTGTTGAAGGAAAATCTAACAGACTTTATATCCCATAATGAATGTTCTTTTGCTTAACACCAAATGAGAGAGTCATAGAACCATTTCCTGTCTAAAGATGATTAAGTGTTAACATCCATTGAGCTAAAGAACAAAACAAGAGATATTGATCCAAAACTGGACAAATGTGGTAGTTTTATTCAGTCCATATGAATTTTGGCAGTTCCTAATGGTAAACTCAGCACCATGAGAAGGGGAGTTAATGATGAGGCTCTGGAGATCTTAATGATGCTTGGTTTGCTCTGAGCATTACCTGAAACACATTTATGTACTTGGATGAATTAATCTTCATCACTAAATTCTGTCTAAGCAAAATAAGCCAGGGAAATGGCTTTAATATGCACAGCGAGGGAGTCTTAAATATAGGCTGCAGGACTTATGTATATCATCTGTACTTGAATAAAATGTGACTATTCCATCACATCAGAATCCTCCATTTTTTCCACCAGACAAAAACCAGTAAAAAGCTGATTGTTTTTCCTCTTCCATGAGGCTATTCTGACTTGAAACAAGCGGGGGAGAGAATATCAAGTGGAACCTCAACCCTTTTTTTTGAGTAAAGGTTCATGAACTCTTTTTCATAATTTATTTTAAAAGTTTGTCCAGAGTGAATCTGACCCTTTTTAAACACGCCATGCAGAATTCCCTAGGATGCCTTCTGAATCCTTTCTTGGGACTATTTGTGTTGAACCACACAAATGACACACATGACAAATGACAAGAGCAGCAAGACACCAGAGTGACAAACAGAGACAAAGGAGAGTACAGAATCCGGAGGACTGGCTGCAAATGAGCAACACAGAATGCATTTTGGATGTTAAATTTCAAATTTTAAGCTATTCATTAATTCATGAATAATTCATAATTCACACTTAATAACTATGATGAATAATAATTACACATAAAATGGAAAGTGCAGGAAAAGAGATAACAATTGATATTGAAGAGATAACAATTGATATTGAAGAGATAACAATTGATATTGAGTTGATGAGAGATGAGAAATATTCAACATCTTCCTTATTGAACAGCTAATCTCTAAATTAAAACTTTTTTATGGCTTTCTCAAAAACAAAGCACATTTCCTACTAACATTTCAATGTTTTAATAAGACATAGATTCTTCATACCTGCCTTCTTCATGGACCAGTCCTGCTTAAAAGGAGGCATTTGTGAAATCAAAGCTAAAAAAGAAAGAATTTAAATTCACAGCAGAATAAAAGACATTGTTATTGTAGAAGCTTTATTGTAAGATGAAAGAAAGAAGATAAGACAGTGTAGGAGAGGAAAAGCCTTGTGCAGTTAAAGTTATATATATGGAATGATATCAAGGCAAAGATACCTGGAAGAGCTGCACAATGGAGCTCTGCAGAGAAATCTGCATGAGACTTCAATAAGTGAAGGATGGTTTGTCATACTCCTTTTCAGAGTAACACAATACAAGAGGGGACGTCTTAGCCCCCTGCCAAGGTAAAGCCAGACTAAAGCCATGCCTAACTTGCCTAACTTGTTTTAAAAGTCTGCAGGAATGCAGGTTTTACCATCTCAATCCATTCCTCTGCTTAACCACCCTACTCATAAGTCTAACTAAAATTTTACTCTTTGTTGAAACTTAAATGTTTTGTTATTTGTCTGCCATAAACACAGAGAATAGTTTAGAGTGATCTGTTGAGAGCATTTGGAAAGGAGACTTCAGAGAAAGTCCAGCTGAGAGAGAATAATTACTCTAGGGGGGAAAAAAATGCTATCGAATTACTGTGTGTTAGAAAAATTATGGCAAATGTAAAAACTGGTAACTCTAGGGAATTAATTTAGTAATGGGGACCTCAGCCAGACTGAGGCATTTGCCTGCTATTCTGGATTACAGGTAAAGATGGGATCTTTGGAGCTACCAGCATCTCTTGGATGCCTTCAAGTCAAGCTCTGAGCCTCAGAGAGGAGATCTGGGCATGACAGCAATCCATATAAATGTCAAAGTGGCAAGTATTTCCCAACACTTTCTAGACATCATAACACACACAAGAAGGGGCAAAATGGAGATCTAAAGAATTAAAGAATTAAAGCTGCTAATTTAAGCAAGACAAACTTTAGAATAATGTGTGAAATGTTGAGAGAACTGGAATAGGATACAGAGAGAGAGAGATGGAGATGAGGAAGGCAGAAAATGGAAGTGTTCACAGATAATTTAATTTATCCCCAAGAGGTATACATGTCATCTCATAAAAAAGTATGTAAAAGATTAGGTCTGACATCTCATAAAGACTGTAGGTAGAGCTAAAAAGGGCAGCCAATATGGACAGCATGCAGAAGGTAACCCTGGGAAAGAAGCAAACAAGATCCCTTGACACATGCTGTCCCTTCTATCACTTACAGGAGGCTTATGGCCCCTCTGGCTTTTCCTGTAACAATTCATTTAAAAATAAAGATATTGTTCTTTACTATTATTTCTCAATGGTCTCATTTGCATCTTACTCTTAAATTCTCTGTCAGTTTTGATAATATGCATTTAGCAGTTCAAGCCTTGTATCCGACTGGTTTGCTCTTTTATTTTGCCCGGGTTTTAGTGTTCTACAAAATAAGCAAGCAAATGAAATAAGTAATGTGAAGTAAGGTAAAGTTAAGACCAGCCCTAACTTGTAGGAAAAAAATCATATTTATTCTACCTTTCTTTTTCATCACAGTGACAATGTGTGTTTCACTAACCACAGATGAAGGAGATTCGGGTTTTTACTCAATGTCTGAGTCTGTCACTGATCCACTCGTGAATGTGGAGCTGCTACTTACAGTCACCTGGAAAATAATATTCCTTAGCATATTTTGAGACATGATAAAAGTTTGTAAAGTATTTTGATATCTTTGATGAAGGATGACATATTAAGGTGACTAATTACTCTTAAATATCATCACTGAGTCCAAGACTCCAAGCACCTCCCTGTTCACATCTGTCAAATTCAGCAATGGGTTGTGTTGTGTCCACTTCTTTGTTAACTTTTCCCTGCTTATGCTACTGAGTGAAACACAAGTGTGGACCTCCCAAACTTCCTCCCAGTGGCATCCCAGAGAGCTCAGCTGTCAAATATTGACATTGCTGGAGCTGTCAAACCTTGCTGGGCAAAAGACATAGAAGGCAACTAAGGAGGAAAGTGAAACACTTCACTGGTTCTCCTTCCAATTTATGTCCTTCCAGGTTGGAGCTGGGGATGGGTAAGGACAGGAAGGAGTAGCCATGTCTTTCCTTCCTCTCATTCATTGGGTCTCACAACTGCTATTTCATTTAGTTTATCTGGGAATTCTTTTTTCCTTAGCTTTCCTAAAGGCTAAGTAAAAAAAATTGGCCTTAAGTGTAGTCCAAGTTGCTGTTTAGTCTAAGAAATATGTGCATGGCTAAACTAAAATACTCATAAACTTAAAAAAAAATCACCACCATTGCCAAGGATGTCTTCATAGTGGTGTAATTCTACCTAATAAAGGAATTCTTTTCAATGCTCATCTGTGCTGCACAAGTTCAAAGAGGTACCTCCCAATCAGGTATTTCCCAAACTGATGCTGGTTTTCATTGAATATGAAATCAAATTTAAAATGTCTGCTCAGATAGAAGTGTCAGTGAGCAGAAAGGTATTGGTTTGAAATCCAATTCCCATAGGCCCTGCAATAATAGATAATGTAATTTTTATCCTCTTTCTGGTTTTAAATATGTGGATTTTGCAGGTGAGTGAAAAAACAAAGGAAACATAGCATTGATGGAGCAATTTACTGTGTGGATTTGCAAGTAAAATTGTTAATTGAGGTCTCTACAAATAAGTTAGTCTAAAAATGAATGTCTATGAGTGTTTTATTATTTAACTAATAGTAACAACATCTTGGAAAACAATTAAGTAGTCATATCCAAATCATACAAGCAGTTACTTTTTGTTTTACCATTCAGTAACTAAAATGGTATTGATTTCTATATTACTAAAGAACTGAAAGCCAATAGCAATCAAAAATATATATGAGCATGAATAGGCATTTTATTTAGACATGAGAAGTTTTTATTTCTTTTTTTTTTTCTGGTTAAATTTCAATGTATCTGTGAATATGTCAGGATGACAGAATCTCATTTAAAAGCTGTGAAGACAGCTGACAGAAAGTGCATTAAAAATTAGATTTTGAATTCAAAGAATGAAAGCTTTAAATCACTACAGGCATGTCTGTAGGACAAGATTGATACCAGATGCTATTTAGTACATGTTATTAACAAACCATTCAAGCCTTGAAGGGACCTTGTCACTACATAACTTCTGTCTATGTAAATAAGATTGAAGCAAGGATTTATATTGCCAGTGATATCGAGCATCCAGTACATCAAAGAAACAGGACAGAAAGTATTGCTCAAGTTAAAGAAAGTACCAGAGAATACTAAAACCTGTGACTTTCTCCTGACTTTGCCTGCACACATAAATCACCAGAGAGTGCCACACAAAATCTATCTCATGGAAGCACTGGCTGCCGGAGCAAGAGCAAACACCTACAGTTGTCTCTGTGCTGAGGAAAAAGTATTGCATTAATCAAATGTTGTTGTATTATTACAAAGCAGACATTAATGCAAACTAAGTTATAAACTGAAAATAGACCCATCAAAAAGCTTCTTTTCTGTCTCTCTCTTTCAAAGGTCTCCTGTTCTTGTTATGCATTCACTAATAATTTTGTTATCAAACACTCAGTGCTCCGGGGAATATTGTGATGGCACTCTGAACAGCTCAATCCTGCTCTTCCCTGAACTTCTGGTCCACCACCTCCACTGATTTGGACATTCTTGCCTTTTCCTGTGGCTTTCCTAATTTACCAAAACCAATTCCCCCTTGCTTTTCACCTTATTACATACACACTTATGCACAAGTCTCTTCAAAGGGATTGCATGTGTCACCAAAGGACAATAATATCTGATACCAATTCTACAAATATTTCTCAGACTCATAAGTTTTCATACTGAAGAAACCACTGGGAGATCACTCTGACCGTCTTTCTCAACCCTTCTGGTTGAACTAAAAAAGTTTTCAGAAACATCCAGTCTGGATTTTAAGACTTAGTGAAAGAGAACATATCTTATCTGTACAGAAATATCTGAAAACATAGTTATGCACAATACTGATGATTTTCCCCTTGTTTTCTTGGCTTGATTTGTCTGAAATAAAATTTTAAGCACTAAATACATAGCTATTTACTAAAAGAACTTGAGGAATCCTGGTCATCAGGAGTTTTGAAAGTAGAATTTTGATGGTTGGTATTTGATCTTTAAAGCCTTATGTGATTTTGTTGTTGTTGCTGTTGTTTTGGTCTGTGATACTGTTTTCTTTGTGCTGACCTACATCCCTGATAACAACAGTAAAACATTTAAGCTGCAATCCCACTTTTACAAGATGAAATGGCAGCTGGCAGGTCCTTCTCTGTATGAGAAAACGTTGGAACTTACTTGTCTAGAAAAAAAAACATATTTATCTTCATTCATTGCCAGGCTTCCTTACTGGGTTTGTTTGCATTCCGTAAGTAAAATTTCATCAGGGAAATGGTGTGTTTTGGAGCCCATGAAACTGATGGAAACCTCTGAAAACAGATATTCCGACTCCAGGCTATTCTGTCTTTTCCGGAGCACTTTTCACCTGGGCAATTCTGTCTCAGTAATCAAGAGACCCAGGAGTCATCCTGGCCCAACAGGTAGGGTCTGTTTCAGTGAGAGCAGCAAGAGAAAGACATAGACCTTCTGCCTGGTTTGGCCATTTCATGGCTGGACTCAAGGGCCCAATTCCAGCTTCTTCAGGGCAGGCAGCACAGCTACACCAGGGCAGGTCCTGCCTGGCCCACCCAGTGGCTTTGATGATGGAGTGACTTTGTCAGTGGACAAGGGAAGGGCTACATATGCCACTTATCTGGACTTTTGCAAAGCCTTTGCCACAGTCCTCCACAACATCCATCTCTCTAAGTTGGAGAGAGATGGGTGGGTGGACTGTTAGAAGGATAAGAAATTGGTTGAATGGTCACATCTAGAGGGTCGTTGTGAACACCTCAGGGTCCCAATGGACACCAGTGACAATTGAGGTCCGTCAGGGATCTGTCAGGGGTCCGTGTTCAAACCAGTGATATTTAACATCTTCATCAATGGCACAGACAAAGGGATCAAGTGCACCCTCAGCACATTTGCAGGTGACCCCAAACTGAGGGTGCAGTGCCACACCTGAAGGATGGCATCATCCAGAGGGACCTGGACAAGCTCCAGAAGTGTCCAATGGGAATCTCACAAGGTTTAACAAGACCAAGTGCTGGTGCTGCACCTGAGTTGGGTGCAATCAAAGGCCGGGGATGAACAGATGGAGCAGCCCTGGGAGAAGGAGCTGGGGGGCTGGTGGGGGAGAGGCTGGACATGAACCAGCCCAGAAACTCCCCGTGCCCTGGGCTGATCCCCCAGCATGGGCAGCAGGGCTGGGGGAATTCTGCCCCTCTGCCCCCTCAAGTGAGACTCCTCTGCAGAGCTGCCTCCAGCCCTGGGGAACAGCATAGCAAGGACATGGAGCTGCTGGAGAGAGTCCAGAGGAGGCACCAAAGATGATCAGAGGGATGGAGCAGCTCTGCTGGGAGGAAAGGCTGGGAGAGTTGGGATTGTTCAGCCTGGAGAAGAGAAGCTTTGGGGTGACCTGACTGTGACCTTGCAGTGCCTGACGTAGCCAAAAGGAAAGATGGAGAGACTATTGACAAGGGCCTGGAGTGACAGGAGAAGGGGGAATGGCTTCCCACTGCCAGAGGGCAGGGTTAGATGAGATATTGGGAAGAAATTCTTGGCTCTGAGAGTGGGGAGGCCCTGGCACAGGTTGCCCAGAGAAGCTGTGCCTGCCCCATGCCTGGAATTGTCCAAGGCCAGGTTGAATGGGGCTTGGAGCAACCTGGGCTAGTGGAAGGTGTCCCTGCCCATGGCAGGGGGTGGAATGGGATGAGCTTTAAGGTCCCTTCCAATCAAAACCATTCTGTGTTCCTGTGATTCTTCTGATGGAGGAATGACAAGAAAGTCTGCAAACAGATCCTTGTTAAGGTTCACTCCTCCAAGCTCCTCATGCTTTTTAACAAGGTTACATGGCCTATGATACTTTTTGCTGGAAATATTCCACAGTTATCTGTGTCCACATGAAAAATAAGGGACTGTTCTTTCACTGAAATTTAAAGCTGCCTGAAACTCTACTTGCTATTTCTTTGATGAATTCAGCCCAGGGACTTTACCTTAACATGATGCCTAAAAACCGGATCTGGTGAAAATCCATAATGTCTCCCTTTTAAAATTATTGCTCTTATTTTATTTTAGTCTCCTACTGATCTGTCAGTTTGGAATTACAATGTTACTGGATTTACACATGTTATAGAAATACACTGATTTATTCAGTGCTGTGTTAGAAAGGGTGTCAAAACACAGGAAACTAACTTTCCCCTGTAGATGTGGGTATATACATGATGTGTCTTTCTCTTAAATCACCTTCTCTTTGTAAGTCTATTCATTGTTAGATCATCCCCTTATGTGAATATTACAGTCTCATCCCCGGCTTTGCTGAAATCTGTATAAATGCCCTTGATTTGAACAACATATATCAGATTTAAATTCTGCAATAAATTTCAAATGGCAGAATTAGCACTTCAAGTTCTTGTGAGTGACTGAGATTGCAAAGAGCAGCTGTGTTTGATCTAGTCAGCCCACAGGCCATATTCTGAGTCTGTTGGTAACTGCATGGAGGGGGAGAGGATCCTCCTGTTTGTTTTCCAAGCACTGAAAATAATTTAGCTTTATTTTTCTATGGATGGAGAGCTTTGGTTTGATGTTTAGGACTGTCATAAAACACAGATGACCTTTCTAGGAGCACTGATGCTATAAAACCTTAACCCCTGAGTACTCATGCAGCAGTGCTTCGTCTGCCCTCCCCTGATTATGAAATGGCTAATAGGTGTATGGCTGCTTGGAAAAAACTTTTCCAGTTGCTGGCAAGGCCAGTGGGCTGATGCTGCAGCCAGGTGTGGGCAGATTGCAGATTCATCCCCACCTCATTGGCATTCCCCACGTGGCACTGCTGCCTTGAGACAACACAACAGCCTGAACTTTTTCTGCTCATCACAGGAGGTGAGCCTTGTCCTGGGTAATTCACACACTACCTTTTACTGCTGGAGCATGAAGTGGCTCCTGTACACCGCTGGCTTAATGAAAGCCTGACAATTTGTAGCATTTCCTGGCCTTGTGATCAGATGCCATGCCTAGTTGAAATACTGCTGCAACAAACAATGAATTCTAAAGCATCAGCTTAAAGCTTATGATCTTAAATCGCCTGCCATGATTCACGCAAAAATTAGAATCAATGAAATGAAAATATATAAACCCAGACCTCCTCCCTCCAGTGACTGTTATTAAGCAGAGATTTACAACCAAAGCCCACTCATGTTAAGGTTGGATGCACTTTTCAACTAACAAATATTTCAGCCATTAAATGATATACTTTACAACACATTGAAAGATTGCTCTAATATGCTGGTAATACATATTTCACTGGAAAAGAATGAATTCCTTTTTTGACAGAAGTAGTAAATTCTAACCTGATGAAATGGAAGTTTGATCTTTGAATACTGTGGTCTCCCATTTACTGATGACAGGCTCTTTGATAAGACAGTATAGTTACTATTATTTTCTATAAAACAATGAGAATCTCCTTGCTTCTGAAACTTTCAAAACAAAGTTGTCTCTAAATTATGTAACATCAACTTGAAATTGGCACACAGCCTTTTCTTTATGATAGGGGACAATTAAATCAGAGATAATGGAAGGAATGAAATAATCCAAGCACAAATCACTAGAGAAATTACTGATGAAATGTAGCATACCAAAACAGGTGAGAATGAGCAAATAAATATTATAACTTCAATTAAAAAATAGAGTATTTAATGGACTGGAAAGGGATGTGGGAATTAACATTGGCTGATATATTTCAAACCACTGAATTAAATCCATAATATCAGTTTGTGTTGCTATATTTTAATGTCTGTGGTTGCCTGGAAGTCAGCTTGTAGGAAACAACAACAAAAAAGATATATATTTGTCAATATGATTAAAACAGTGCTATTGACTGCCACCAGAATCTAATTGGAACCATTTTGTGCAGACACACATTAGAAGGAACACTTGTGTTTTTAGAACAACAATACTGGTTAAAAATCCTGCCGGTGTTGGGAGCAGAGATTTTAAACTCCGGACTTTGCTCATGGGGAGGACAAACAGACTTGGAGAAGTTCATGGGTTTCTCCAGCAATGCTGCAGCTCCAAAAGGAGCTAAAGGAGCTCCAAAAGCTGCTAAAGAACCCAGCTGAACCTGGGAGGGTGCTGTGCATGGACCTGCTCTTCCAGGAGCTGCTGCAGTGGGGATTAAAGTGGCTTTCTGAGCTGTCATCTCATTCCTTGAAATTAATTCAACAACAAGAAATATCTTTGCATCTAAACAAAAAACATCCGCAGAAACATTCGACTGGCAAAGGGATTTTGATTCCGCAGCAAACTGATAGAAAATATTCACTGATGATTCACTCACAGGTGGAGAAGAGTATTTGTTTTGTCTCATTTATTCAGATTGCTAAAATATTCCCTGGGAGCACACATCCAATGCACTGGGTGCCTTTTCCAATGCTTAAAGAGAAAGCACAGAGCAATACAGCATAAATGACTGGGCCTCTGCTCTTCAGGGTATCACTGAACAATGTTAATTTTCCCCCCTGGGAACAATAATATTGAGCTCAGTGGAGAGAAATAACAAACTCTGGGAGTTGTTGAATTCCATCATGTGGACTTAAATTCCATATTTCAAATACATTCTGTAGTTAGTATTTTGTAGCTCTATTTGATGCTTTTCTTTACAAGAGACAAATTCACTCTCTGTCTGAGGGTTTCATACACTAATGGAAGAGCCATAAAACTATTTTTCAGTGTCTCCATATATTATGCATCAGTGAAAATCTGAAGTTTTCTTTTCCTGATTTTTAAGTGTCTCCCAGACCTTACTGACTGTTCTTGACTGTTCAGTCTGCAGGAGCAATTAGCACTGATTTAACAATAGGATGGAATGCAATCTGTGGGGAATGAGGAATTTTGGTATTATTTGGATGCCACTTCTTCTTTTCTAAGGCACCTGATACATATAAGGAAAACAAACTACTCAAAAAGAGAACAAGACCATTCAAGAAGAGATCATTTGGAACCATGTTTGCTGAATCCGAAAAATCGGGTATAACAGACCGCTCAGAGATTTTTGATCTTTTGAGAAGAAAAGGTATTTATTTGCAGTGCTGGGAGCAAGCCAGCTATTGCTGGAAAAACTTGCTCGAAGGTTTTACACAAAATCATCAGCTTTTATACAATTTTCATACATGGTTAAATGCATATTC
>JAWWLV010000021.1:4326541-4348284 GCA_035041135.1 Platyrinchus mystaceus
AGGACCCCCACGAGGCCTGGGTCTTAGCCAGGAGGGGGTAAACCCAGCCCTGAGGTCAACAGAGAGAGAGAGAGAGAGAGAGAGTTTCAGCGATAACAGAAGAAAGACTTTCAAATGCTGCAGAATTGTATTGGAAGATCTGTAGCTTTGGAAGTGAAAAGAGACTGTTTTTCTCCTCCTGAATTGATCTAAAGGGGAAAAGGGTACTTCTGTAAATATATAGTATTTGTGCTTAATTAGAATTGTTGTACATATATAATTCTTTAGTTTTTATTTATTAAGTAATAAATCCTAATATTATTTTCTCCCCACATATCTTTTGTCTGCATAAACTTTCTCTCAATTTGTAGCATTTGGGGGGGGGGCAAGAAAAAAAATTGGCCCATGGCCAAACCCACGACACTCATCTTACCCATAGAGCAGTATCCACGTGGATAATATTGTCTTCATATCCTTTTCCAAGTGACCCTGCAGATACCATTAACCCAAATGGGATTAGTCACTGGAGCTGTGCACACTTGCTTTTAGCAGATGCAGCCCCAGCAGCAGCACTTATCAATAAAAAGAGCTTGTTGAAGAGAATGAGCCTGGATCTGGAAGTTTTGAAGAAGATCATAAGGACATATGGTATCTGAATTTCTGAATATGCCAGAGACAGACTGGCATAAGGACACATATCAAAACCAGGAAAAAGCCTCTGTAAAGAACACACAGTTTCATGTTCATTTTTATAATACACTGCAAGTGTTTACACAGAAGCCTCTCATCCACGAAAGTGAAGTTTATTACTATCAATCACAGAAACAGCAAACAAAAATGCCGAGATTTTATGTGCAGTGCTTCAGTCTGAGGGTTTTACCATTTCTGTAGGCAGTAGTAGTTATTTTACTGGCAAGTGGTGCCATTGGGAATATGTTGATCATTTGGCTATGTCATAACATTCATAAAATATCAGCATCCCAGCTGAGAAACAGCCAGAAAAAACACAATGGGGCAGATCTTCTTTTGCAGGTATTTAAACATTTATGTTGGGGTACCATTTGCCACCTTTTGTGTGGAACAGAACAATCACCCATGAATGAAGTTCTGAAGTTACTGTTAATGCAAAATCCAGCTATCAGGAAGAAGAGATTTTAAGGAACATGTTTTATTTGTCCAGTACTTTTTCAGTTCAAGAAGGTACTATGGACACAATTTTACTCTGTGTTCTTTGAATACATTTGAAAAAAATCTAAAAAAATCTTATACTGCTGTCTTACTAAAAAAAATTGCAAAGGACAGCAGTTACCCAAACCTGTCCTGTGATGGGTTAAGAAAGAGCGACACCAGAAAGCACTGGAACTACCTAAGGCCTGAATTATGCTTTGAAGATGTCTGGCTCTTTGTGTACAAGAAGAGTCCTTACTGAAGCATCCCTGGCAGTATAGCAGGTTGGGATTAATCTAGAACTTTGTTCATGAAACAACTTCGCGAACAAAGTCTCACAGAAATCCCAGGATGTGAGTTGATATTATAGCTGGTGTCATATTAGTCTGGGGTTTAAAACACCACCTGCAAGTGAAAATGCTGGATTAAAGGCATTCCTTTAAAGAACAGTAGGCACAAGTAGCTGTGATGACAGCTTATAGCAGAAGACACTAATCATGGGGCTGCAGGGTAATATGTACTCTTGTTCTCTTTCTCTGTGGCTTACAGAGTGTTTAATTATTCTATGTAAAGTGAATAGCTTCAGCAGAATGGAGAGTACGATGAAAATCAATCCTGTAAGTCCTTAATGGCAGGGTAGGTTCAAATGTTGTCAGGCAGAGGAAGAAACTGAAATTAGAACTGCTAGAAATGGATCAGTTATCTGATCAGCTCAATTAGGTGGGAGCTGTGCAGAGCTCCCCTCCTTTTCTGAAAACCCCTATGGGATCACTTCAAAGACGGGGACATCTCTTTTCTTTGGGAATTCAAATAGGCTTTCCTATTAACTATGGGGAAATGTGTTGGAAATATCTTTTACCATCCATACAAGTTTGCAAACATGAAATACGAAGAAGTGCCACACAGTGTCCAAATAATTCACATCTCTACAGACTTAGTTATCTCTGAGGGCAATGCTTGGGCTGTTCAAATGATTGATAAGCACCAATGCATTTCCAGCTTGTGCTGCAGAGCTGTGCATGGCAGTATTGGGCTCTGCAGGGGATGACCCCTCTTTCAAAGTGAAGTTCCATTTTGTGTTTGCCACAAGCAGGTAGGGACTGCTTGGTGGTGTACCTACAAAAACCAATAACAGCATATTCAGTGCTCTCTTAATCATCAACTATTACCACACAGATATGGAAGGGAGAAGAACAGACGTCTCTGAGCTGCCAGCAGGATATCTAGCTAGGCTGGCTGTTCTCCTGGTCCCTCCTCACAGTTCTGAGAGGTGCCTGCTGGCACTGCTGGGGAGGTATCTCCTTCCCAATTCATCTGACAGGTGGTTAGCTATTAACATGAATAAAAGTTGTGACCTGTCTGCCACTTTCAATAACTCAAGTGCTATATCCCCAATCTGTCATGTCCTTGGCAGCCCTTTTGTTTATTACGAAATGCATTATTCATTAGGAAAATTTGTTAGAAAAATGTGCCTTAATTTTCATCATTTTAACTCTAATCCACTATTATCCCTTTAATGGAATTTTCCTTTGCTGCACCCTGGCTGTTTCAAGAATTAGATGGTGACTTGGCTGATACACCAGGACATGGCAGCATGAGGGAGGAGGGCACTTGGTCACTGCTGTGTGCAAGTTCTTCAAGATGTGCAGAGTTAAAATACATTATACAACTAACTCCTTTCACAGTGGTGAGTAGAAAAGGAGAGGAGACAAATAACTGTACACTATGACCAAATTAATCCTGTCTGTTTAAACCTGAAGGAAAAATAATACCTTTGGGAGTTTGGAGACACACTGTGAGTCACACACAGGTCTTTGCTGACGCTGCTTACTCATTGCTCGTTGCTTAAAATGGTGCCTTCTCACTTCTTCTACCCTCCACTGCAAAGGTTGATTTATTCCTAACAAGGAACAAGGACTTCCAGAGTTTCACACAACCAAAAAACCTGTGTTTATACTCTATTTGCTACATAAAATTTAGTCTTAGGATTTTGAAAGATCTAATAAAGGCACTGGTTGTTAAAACAGCAACAGTCCTTGAACCAGATTCTAACTTTTCGTCCTTTCTGGAGTCAATGAAAGCTCCTAAAGAAATATCCTCAGCACAGAACAGGTTTCCATGAATTAGTACTGGGGCAGCCACACTATCCTCATGTTAGCTTGGAAATTTCTAATGTAATTGCATTGCAATGCTTATAACACCTGTTATTACAGTAGGATTTATCCAGGTTAATAAAACAGTAAAGTCCCTAATAAGATATCAAACTACAAAGCTGAAGAAGGAAATTACCATTATAAAATTTCATCAAATGGACGTGATAGAAATTAGGAAGCAACTCTTACATCCTGGAGGTAGGAGGATAAACAAGGATATATATGCAAGAGTGATCCTGCTGTGTGTGGGATCAGATGAGGTGGAACGGCCTGGTGGTTAAAGTTATTTCCACCAAAGTTTCCTTCCCACCCAGCTATCCATCTTCCATGCAGCTTGGATCACGTTATTTTAACCTCAAAGTTCACCCTTTGGATTGATAAGTCTGGCTACCTGGGGCTTTTGGAAGGGTAGTAATTTGTTGTAACCATCTTCCAGACTGTTTTTGAAATAGTCTTTTATCCAGGTGAACTCTGTACACCGGACATTTTTCACTCCTGTGCTCGTCCATTTGTTAGCTCCTGTTTTCCAAGCTCTGTGTGGCTTTGCAAAGAGAGTGTCAGAGACTAATGGCAAAACTCCTTTATAATTACTACTAAAAGTCCCGTGTCTAAAGTCACTTAAGGCACACAAAACTTGTGGGACATGAGTCAAACTGAAACGTAAGACTGCTGGATCTTAACTGGGGGGCTATTTTTTTCTGCAGGTTTTGCTGTGCCTTTAGCTGAATTCTGGAGGACAGAATTTCCAGTGGCTGTGCAAACTGTCACACTGAGAAAGATCATCTGTTGCACTCCAGTCTTCAGCTCCACAAAATAGCAGCCCATTTTTCATGATTGCAGCTTTGTGTTGGCTGCACCAAGGAGATGTTCCTCTGGCACATTATTCAGGAAGATGTTACTGGACAGGTGCTTAAAGAATTTTAAGGTTAAATTCAGAGTTAAAGGGAGAGAGAGAAGCAGAAACTTTCTTATGCCAGTTGTATAAAGAACCCAAAATCTCATTTGACATTAGATGAATGGAAAAAGAAGAAAGTTAAAAGGATGTAGGATAGAAATGCAGTCCTCCAGTATTGTTCCTGCTCTGCTTAAGCACTGTAAATGCATGTCAATTGTCAATTAACCTTGCCTGTTTAAATACAGAGATGGACAGATGACTCTCCTTTAATTTCTGCCTTTTTTTTCCTAGTTCAATTTCAGAAGCTGATTTTCAGTGTATGAACATAATGGGAACTACATCAGGACAAACCAAAGGTCTTCCTAACCCCTTATCCCATCTCCAGCAGCAGCTGACACAGAGCAGGCACACAGCAAAGCTTGCCCAGATATTTTTCAGCCTCCAATGACTTTAGCTCAGTGTCCTGTCACAATGGTCCACTACATTTAATAAACTTGCATATTTTTTTCCTCCACATTTTTTTGTCTGTTGCATTTAACATCCATTCAAATGTTTAGTTTTCCTTTGGATGCTGTAGTTTCCCACCCTGTGTAGTGACTGGGACAGTTTTCTGGCAAAGAGAAAGCAAGAGCTTGGCTTCAACCTCACCTTTTTGGTGGGAGCAGAGAATCTGCAGAGAATTACTGCAGCTGTTTCTGCAGAGGAAAGGAAGCTGCACCTTTTCCCCAACTCAGCCTTGGCTACATTTTAGGAAATAAGACTTTAACAGAGGGACAAAGGAAGACAACAGTGGAAAGGTGACTGTCTTTGCTATGAAACCAAAGATCAGGTTACAGGTACAGAGCAAACAAAGAATTATTAAGCACCAAAAACACGTGAAGGAAATAGCTTCAAAAGTTACCAGATGGCACCAGCTGTAACTTACTTTTCAGCAGTCCTGCCAAGAGCTGAACTGAATGCAACACAGTACAATATCATTTGTAGAAAAACACGAAACCAGAGAATTCCTGCCATAATTGCTCCATGATTCAGCAATTCACCCAGCTAAGTGCTCCCAGTCACACATAAACACCAATAAATCTGAGCAGAGATTCACACACATGCCATATGTTAGGAATGGATGCAAAACCCCGAGGATCTCTGGAAAGCTCACAACGCCTATGCAGAATTCAAGGAGGAAAAGAGTGAATACAAATGTGCAATATCTGTTTTTAAGAGGCAGAGTGTGGGGAGCAGGTTTTTAAGTTCACGATTAACTTGCAGTGAGCAAATGCATAAGTCTTCTTCCCCAGGATTGCCATAAAGTCAGTGGAACAGCTGCCTAATCCATGGGCAGAGACAAAATAGGAAACTTTGAAAACCAGACAGGTTAATCCTTCAGATTTGTGTAACCAACACCTCGGGGCCAACAGGGCACCCAAGGGAACACTTTCTTCTCAGCACACAATACTCTGCTCTTGCTCGTGGTGTAGCTCACAGAACCTGAGGCCAAACCCAAGTCTGAGTTACACTTTGGGAAATTAGGATTCACCACTTCGGGCTCCTTTGAACAACTCTATTTACTGTGACATCCTTGCTGTTTAATACCTGCTTGGATTCAGACAGTAGATGAGTTTTACCTTAAGACAAGAGCTATTAATTCACATCTTTGTTCACACATAAAGGCTGATATAAAGTGCTGATATAAAGTACATTTATGTACAAGATAAAGCAGTTAAAAAGTGTTCAGAATATGCATAAAACTGCAGAGAGGGAAAGCAGATGATTTTAAATTCCTTCTTAATAATTACAATTAAGCATACAACTATATTATGATATACATTGTATTGTTTCCCTGTTTTTCTCTTTCCTCAGTTTTTTACAAAAGCTTAAGGGGATAATTGTTCTTCGGTGCATGTATTAAATGTTACCAGCAGTTTGTTTTTGAGACTATTCATTCCCTAAAGAGTCTTCAACACCAGATTTTTTTTTAAAGCAATATAAAATAATTATAAATTCCCCATGTAATTGCGTTCATTATAGCAATAGTCTCAGCTGAGCTAGTCCACTGTTAACCATCTTGCTTTTCATGTTTCAGGTTCTAAATTCTGTTTAAATTCCTTTTTTGAGGGAAGTGGCAGCTTCTTTTTTCTTAGAGCACTTCATGGAATAAAAGATGAAGAAAGTACATTCATCATTAGCAACTGGTTTCAGAGGGAAGATTTTAACTGCAAACCTCTGATGGTGATTCACACCCTCATATAGGAAGTGTAACTCTGCTAAAAAACAGTTTTATTTTTTTAATTCTCCTTTTCTCATCCTTTTACAAGTGGCCATGAGGCTCCCTGAGGATGCTGACCAACAACTTGAAAATCTGGTCCAAACCTCTGTTCTTGTTTTTTGGACTCCTCACTACTTTCCCTATTTTTTTCAAGACCCAAGCTCTGGTTGCATCCTTAATTTCACTGACAACAGGAAAAAGGAGTATTCATTGCTCTCTTTGAAGAACCAGTATTTTTAAAGCTCTGTTGGAAATACAACACCTTTCTTTTATTAATTACTAAACCCAGCTACCAAATAAATACAAAGAAGAACGTTCTGACTTAAAAATTGCCAACCGTGCAACCCTCTCAGCAGGAATTTTAGCAAAGACACACACAGTGAAGCCCAGGAAAGTAAGAGGTGCTATATAATGAGGACACTCTCAGTGGCCTTCAGATTGCAAGGTAAGACATTGGACTCTTGGCTATTTAGAGGTAATTAACCTTTTTCTGTGAATACTGCAGTTGGTGTGACCTGTTCCTGTCGTGTTTCACATGGCTCTGAGGGGCACAGAGGATGGGCAGTGACCTGTCTTAACAGGATGTGGTCTCTAATACAACCTCTGAAAATATTATGCATTACCCTTTGTCCATATTTTCTTTTGTGAGAAATGGAAATGCATATAAACATGAGACAGGGTCTGTAACCACCACAAGAGCAGCAGAGCAGGGTCAGGAAAGGGAGTCAGCCTGCTGGGCCCACATCTCTGCCTCATTTAAATAAAGCAGCTGATCCCTCCAGTTGTTATGACCTGACGTTATTCAGAAGCTGCCAAAACAAAAAGAGGGAAATAATCCGAACTGGAAATAAATGGCTCAGTACAATCAGGCTCCAAAGCTCTGCTTTTTACTAAAAACCACCTTTTAAGTCATGCTCTGGACATAATCTAACTGCCACTCATCAGTCTACTGCTTCTTTGAATTCCCTACACATAGAGAATCGTGTGAGATGGAAAAAAAAAAATAAAACAAAATCTGGGCTTTCATTCAAAGAGCTGCAGTTTAGACAAACCACTGGCCAAAGACATGATTTAATTCTGACATTGTCATCCTGCCAGAAAGAAAGAGAAGCTAAAGGGCATAATATGGAGCCAGAGATTACCACTAAACTGACATTTCCTTGAATTAAGATGGATTAAATTTTTAAGCAGAAGAACTATTATTGCAGTATAACTGATAGAAAATATAACTCTCAAATTAGGCAGAGATTCCAGAATGATGGGACTGCTTGAACCAAATCTCAGGTGAAGGATTGAAACCATATTTGTGGAAATTCAGGCCATTTATGAAAACATCTGTTGATATTCTGGTATATAATATATATAAGTAATGTATCACTTGCTTTATCTACTAACCACTACCTTGTCACCCTGTCCATTTTCAATCAGAGGTGGAGTACTTGTAAGGAATCAAAATTTTTTTATCATCTATATCTCTGAAAACAAAAGAAAATGAGGGAATATTTTTTCCTCAGAAGACCCTAAAAGACACAGAAAAAATGGCATTTATGGGCATCATTAAACAAGTTTTGCCATCAGTGCTGAACAGGCCATCACTGACACAACACAGAATCAATCTGTCTTTCTACCTGTTGAAAAATAGTCACAGTAATCCGGGCACAAATAAATTCACTTTAGCTGCATGTCCAGAGAGTTGTCTGGGTACAAGTCCTAAGATAAATGCAGTTTATAGTGTTCCAGGCACACAGAGCAGTATTAGGGTATGTTGCAGGCTGAAAGACTATTAGAACAGGAGGTGTGCAGCATCTTGCTTCCTTCAAAGTAAAAGACTCTCTTGACAACAGATATCCATCCCATTAACTTACTTTCAAGAGGAAAGTTCACTGAAGGCTGAGTTCTCTGGGTCAGATTTAAAATTGGATGTGGAACTGACGCATCTAAATGTAAAATTCCAAGCCAGGAGTTTTTCATCCAGCTGCTACCTGACCCTGGAAATGCCTGATTTCTCCAGGTGTATCTCCTCCTAAACTTTCATTCCTTTCTTTGAATGCCCAGAACTGCTGTGATTTGATTTCTGCACCTACAACCCACATCAGCCACATCAAATCACAAAACCAGGCTTTTTGCTTTGGTAAAGTCACACAGGGCAGTCAAAATTCAGAAGCACCTCTAAGAACAGTCAAAAAAGCCAAAAGTGACTATTCTCCTCTAAAATGTGGTGACACATAAGGCTTGGCCATGTTTACATGGATGAGGGCACCACCACTCTGGAGTTCCCAGGGGCAAAACAAAATGCCAAAGAAAATGGTTCAAGCAGCTGAGATGCCAGTGATGTTCTAAGAAGAAAATAATCAAAATTGCTTGTCATAATCAGAAAAAAAAAGAGTTTTTAGATTTTTACAGTTAATAGTTGAAAGCTTTTTATTCAACATAACTGAAACTAAAGTGTTTCTCTTTATATGTATGTATATATAAATATATATATATATATATAAATACTATAGGGAATATAGTATTTCAGTAACCTGGAAAAAAATGCTTCAAAATGTTTCTCTTACAAACAATATGATTTATGTTTAGAAGTTATTCAGAATAAAACCACTTTTTCAATAGTGAGTCAATACTGATTTGGTTTTTTTTTCCTGCCATTCACATTATCTGGTTCTAAAAGAACTACAGAAATATTATAGCTGTGAGAAGTGCCTTTAATTTATATTAGTGGGAAGAGTTTACTACAGCAAATATGATTTGAGTGTCTCAGACACTTTTAATGATCAGCTGTTTAGCTCAGAAGATTGACTGTGGCTGCTGGAGATTGCTCCTGCTCAACATTAATGTCTCCTTCCTCTGCTCCTTCCCTGAATTCTCCACACACCCATCCATCTTTCACTTGCAGGGGAGCCTTATACTAATTACACTTCTCAGAGCATTAAGAAGATAGAGATGGATTTATCGAGTGAGCAGGCTCCAGGAAGAGATGGTTGGGAATGTTTCAGACTTGTTGATTTTTTTCCCAATTATTAAGAGTGTGGGATCAATTTGTTTCCCAGAATGTGCAGGTTAGAATTCTCCAAAATATTTTACAGGATGTCGTAATGTCGTTGCCATCCTCTAATAAAAAAAAAAAAAAAAGGAAAAAATAATTTAACAAAGTAAAAATGACTTTAAAAATGTAAATTAAAAATGTCAAAATATAAATTAAAAATTTTGATAATAAAAAAATTAAAAAGCAACATCACAATAAATAAATTTATTGTAACTTGTCTGACTGCGTTCAGCAAAGCACAAATGCAGAAAAAATGGAATTTTCCCATCTTAATTATACAGATTCAGAATTTGATTTATTTCTTATGCCCACTGAACAGAGAACCACTGGTGATTTATCTGCCACTCTGCCACTGTTTGTAACACTTGCACCACAGTGTCTAAGTCCCATAAGCTTCCTAAAAAATCCTGATAAGGACACATCTTCATAAAAATTAAGTTATTATTCTCTTGGAAAATAAGGAACTTTTGTGATAGTGCTCTTTATTACTTATTATATCACAAGTGTGGGAATTATTTTATCCCTTGCAGGAAAATTATCCTCAGAAGTAGAACAATAGCTTGAAAACTCTCTGACTATTTGACATTCTCTTTTTTTTTTTTTTTTACTTCAAAGCAGCCAAGTTTGGCAGAGTTTGTGCTATAAACCTTAACACCCAGGCTGTGGAGCTGAGGTGACCAGAAAAGATATGTGAAATAAAAAAGATACTTTAAATGAAAAGTCTTGATCCCTTCTCCAAAAGCAAAGCAAATGCAGCTGTAATCACATATGTAATTAAATACCTGCATGTATACAAATAGTAATATCTGAGTATTTGAACAGCAATCCATCTGCTTGGGTATTGATCAGTTCACCTGAAGTTTAATATGGAAGGTGAAATGGAAAAGAAAAAAAAGCTTCTACATTTACTAATGGTATTTGCAAACATCATCTCAACACATCAGAAATATAAAGTTAATTCAGAGGTATTCAAAATCCAGTTTAATCACTTTAAATCAGTTCATACAGTTGTTTTATTGCCTAAAGGTGAATGTGTCACTTGTGTACTATTTACAGTCACCAGAAACTTGTCATATTTAGAAATATTAAAGTGTCCCGGAGCACATCTCTAATTGAATATTCCTTCTGATACTCATGAATGATTAATAGGAGGCTCCCAGCCACTTATTGCTGAATTGTAGATTTCTAAAAGAACAAGAGGTTATGTTATCATTATTTACAAGATCAGGTTTTGTGTGGCAATCAAAATTTGATCTGAGAACTGGTCATTCTCTGGAGACAGGGCTGCTTAAAACCAGCAACAGAATGGTCAGTGGCCTGTCTGGGCAGCAAAATCATTAAAAGCACACAAAAGCAAACCGAAATGCTGTTAAAAGGTGTATTTTACACTGTCAGCATAACACAGCTTTGATATACCTAGCTGAGGAAAATGTTGGAAAATTCAAGGGAATCTTTGATAACAAGGCATCACCTGAGACTTAGGAAAGGTACCACGATTAAAATATGGTATATCCTGTGTGTATTTTGGCACCTCATTTCATCTTTGCCTCGTCCTCCCTTTGGGAGGGATAGCTGGTGTGACCTTCAGGTTTCCTCATCACTTGCACTGGGCTCATTTCCTGAGTTCTGCTGACAAAATATGGGCTTTCTCAATGGAGATTTCATTCAGAAATTACTCACAGTTAAATGTCACAGATAAAATGTTCTCTCACCATTTCCTAGCACAACACAAACATGGAAAACCTGTGGCTGGCATAGATCTTTCTGGACCTCAGTATCTGTGCTTTTCTTCGTTGCACTTTTGTATCCTCATTTATAAGCTGCAGGGCAGGATGGTGAAGAAGGCAACAGAGAGTCAGATCTTATGTACTCTGGACTCTGTAATTCACAGCTTAATGTGTTCTTCAAAAAAAGAGTGTTTTGTACTCCTGCTTCTGTACTCAGGTAGGACATTTGTACCCTTTCTGTCACCCCTTTCTGCAAAACATATCAAAGCAAGACTCTCCTGTAGAAGGAAGGAATAAAAAAGGACCTGTAGGATAGGGATACTGAGATGTGCACACAGAATGATTCTGATATCATAGAATCCCAGAATGGCTTGGGTTGGAAGGTACCTTAAAACCCATCCAGTGCCACCCCCTGCCATGGTCAGGGACACGTTCCACTACCCAGGTTGCTCCAAACCCCGTCCAACCTGGCCTTGGACCCTTCCAAGGATGGGGCAACCACAGCTTCTCTGGGCAACCTGTGCCAGGGCCTCACCCACTCACAGAGCCAAGAATTTCTCCCTAATATCCCATCTAACCCTGCTCTCTGTCAGTTTGAAGCCATCCCCCCTTGTCCTGTCCCTCCAGGCCCTTATCAACAGTCTCTCTCCAACTTCACCTTAGAAATCAAAGAAAGTGAAAGGTTTTGTGCATTTTAAGAATTCATAGAGAGATTCAAAAAATCTTAATAACAAACATCATTGTGGGAATCTTTAATACAAATGAGTGTCCAAACAATAAGAATCCTTCAAAAATGCCAGCCTTTACAAATAGTTTGCCACTGAGCCTAATTCCTTTTGGTTTACATCTTTCAGGTTCTTCTCAAGTATTTTCAAATGTTCCTGGTTACTTTTCTTGAGCTTGTCATAAATGAGAAAGAAAGGACACTTAGATATTGACTTTCCAAGAACATTTTCCATCTGTAAATGCATTACTGATGTTATCAAATAAATGTTTAAATCTATGCTCTTTCTCTTCAGAAATTTACTCAAATCCTAGAAAGGAATTTCTGTTTATGAACACCATTAAATATGGGGGGGAAAAAAAATGAGACTTTTCCATTTGGTGAAGCCGAAGATAACACCACTGTTAAGAGCCTTAAGGAGGGTAAGCAGCCCTCAAGGCTCACAGCATTAAGGTTTTAGGAAGGAATATGCATTTGACTGCAATGTATTTACAAAAATGTATAGCCAGCTGCATTTGGTTTGCATAAATATCTCTGAAATCAAACTTTTCATTTTGCTGGGGAAATACCACAAAATGTGGTGGATTTGTTTTGGTTTGGAGGGTTTTGTGTTGTCTTTCTTGTTTTGGTTTGGTTTGGGGATTTTTTGTTGGATTTTTTTTGTTTGGTTTGGTTTGGTTTGTTTTTTTCTGAGTTCTGATACTTTCCGTTCCCTACAAGTCCAAGTACAAGGTGACACTGTTTGCAACTGCACAGTAAACAATGCTTTTTGCTGACAGAGTAGGTGAAAGAAGTTTACTTTTTCATTTATGGCATTCTGAAATTCTCTAGTAAATTGCTGATTAAAAACATTAGAGTAAAAAAAAGCTGGGTAACCATCAAAGGCTGACAGTAAACTCCTGAAAACGCTGAGGAAGAAGTCCACTCCTTGCAAGATGAACTCAAATATCCTACATTCCCACACTTTTTTATTGCCATTCCCTTAACAAGGCACAGCAGGTAAGTCTAGAATTCTAATTCCATAAGCAATTCTGTTATTATTTAGCCTGAAAAGTATTTAATCGAATCTAATTTAAACAATATTAGATATGTGTGGTAGCAAATTCTGAAAATTAATCTCCTCTCAAGATGCATTCTGCTCAGGCAGTGGCTTAAAGGTGTCAGATTAATAAATGCTCTGCTAAAGTATTTGAAAATCTTCTTTTAATTTAGATGTGTATTTGTTCCGTTTCCCTGTTTTTGATCTAGGCTAGAATTGTTACATAAATACAATAAAATCTACACTTCATCTTGTTATGATCAGGGAATGTGTGTGTGTAAGAGAGACACAGAGAGAATGGTCTTGATCCCCTTAGGCTAAAGTACATACTGCGGCCCTAACATTTATTAGGCTTTTATAATGTACTTTACAGGATTTATTATCTCCACCTCCATCTACTTCTGCTTGAAGAGAACAGTCCTAAAATTGCCCTTAAAAGAAGACAATCATGATTCTTAAAATAGAGCATCCTTTCACAGCAAATCAAAAGTGGAGAACAATAGTGAGGGGGCTGTCTTTCCAACCTTGCTGTGTGAAGTTCTCCTGCTGGAAGCTTTAAATGAAATAAAAATCAGCCTTTACAATGAGCCTTTGCAGATAATAGTGTTGGACAAGGGCTTTGTTGGGTTGCCTGCTTTTAACTCATCTCTTACTAGGCTAAATGAAGAAATAGCCTGATTGAGGGAGAACTAACTTTATCCAGGTTACAAGGCAGAGAACCACATCTGACAGCCACAGCAGAAGAAGGCAGTGACACAGAGTCTGAATTATTTTCTCAGCTCTCCATGTGGTCTCTTCTGGCTGAAGTCAATGTGTCCTTTTCTGGCACCCCTGTATAACTGAGCTGACTGGCAGGAAAGAAGTGTGGGGCACTTTGTAACTTACTTATTGTCATCACTGGGTTTTGTCCTTCATGATTTCTCAGGGCTTAGCTGCCTGCAGATTCCCAAATTCAGTGATGAAGTGGTGAACAAAAGGTCTGAGACTCTCTGAAGGAAGGAAAAAATAGCTGCTCAGATGTAAGTCTAGTATTTACATCTCTAGGAATGTCAATCTAACAATAGTTCTCCTCTGGAAAATGAAATAAAAAATATTTTTCTAATTAATTTTCTTTATATGAATGAAATTTATAAGAAATAACGGATTTTCTAGAGCTCATTCTGTGTCCACTATCACTCTCTCTAATGCTGAAAGAAATAAAGTAACTAAGTTTCCAGTCTTGGAATTGCTGGACTTCAAATGGTTTGCCCTGAAGCTTTTCAAAATTTACATGTATATTCTGAAAAATGTCTCGGAATAATTCTCTCAGTGACATGGTATGAGTCAGAAAGACCTGTGTTGAAATCAGAGGGTAAATATGCTACTAATCTACTATATCCACATCGTTCTCTTCATGTGATTTATGTTGGATGTTTGTGATAGAAAATTTGACTAAAAGATTAGTTTTATTTCTTTCTTGCACTTTCCTCACGTACAGCCACCCAAAAAAGTGTTACCCAGTTCTCTGCAGGAAAGTTGTACGCAGTCCAAAATCTAACAGCATGTAAAGATTCACAGATCCTGGTTTTAGTCAGGAAATCTGCATTTCCATGACCTCAATTTTCTGTTTGGACTGCCCAGTCAGTGACCACAGTTTGTGGTCCTGATGTTGGACCTGTGTGTAGTCCCTCTGTTCATGCATCCAGAAAGCACATTGGGAGTTCAGAAACAGAAAGAACCTCCTCTGACACCTCTCACATTATCACATCACATTTCTCATCACCACCAAATGCATCTTCAAGGAGGAGCTTTCTCTGGAATTCCAGCTCAGATTTATTCATGGCCAGTGTAAACACACAGCAATGTTTACACATTAGGCAGCTCTTTTCATGCTGCTCATCCCTCCCATGGATGCTCCTCATCCATGAGCTTACACATGATGTTACAGAGCATCATATTTTGATTAACAAAACAAAACAAACTAAGGTCTTTAAGTATCAGAGGAGTGGAGGGGCTGTGACTGCCACAGAATCTTCACTTGCCACAGCCCATCAGAAAAATCAAAGGCTCAACTGTTATTAAAGTTGGCTTGGAACTGGCAATTTTGTTGATTTAGCAAAAGATTCAAGAGGTGAACTGACCTTTGAAGTCAAGCCTGCTCCTTTCTCTCTGAGCTGAGCAGCTAAAGAGTCAACAAAGAACCAGAGGAAGGGCACAAAGAGGTGAGGAAATGAGCAGAGGTGTCACACGCAAACGGCGGCCACATAAAACAAGTGCATTTCTCTAAGGCACGGTCTAGTTCCAGCAGTAAAGTAGTGGAGGGGCTGAAACCAGCATCCTAACACTTCCATGATATTATTCAGGAAAACTGGTGCACTTTTAGCCAGAAACACATTTGGAAGAAGTAACTGCCATTGAGCCTTGACTTGCATATTGAAAACATATGAGGGTCCTCTAGAGAGTTCTGAGAGCTCTGCACAAGACTAAATGACATCTGGAGTCCCCACAAGCTGTTTTCTAGTGATTCAAATGCTGGCAAATTGTTCCTCTTAGAATTAGCAGCAGAAGCTCTAGAATTTACAGTCATTTTCCTTTCAGGCTACAGACAGATTGAAAATCTGAAAACTTTTCTTCTCTCAAGAATTTCTCCTCAGAAATTCAAATATCTTAGGAGAGGCTGAGATTAACAGCAGCATGGGACCTATACCTGTGTGTGACATTCCTGGTGACAAATTCAGAGATAGGAAAGGAAAAAGTAACAATGGAGAGTGGGATTCAGACATTTAGGGGATCAGTATGGGGACAGAAATCCTGGCTGTGCACAGGAGCCAATATAAATTTAATCATCGATTCCAAAGGCCATGGCTTTTATCCAATGTCTGTATCCCACCTAATTTCCAGATAAACACTCAGAGGGAATCAAATGCTTCATAAACCTCAAAACCTGTCTCAGAACAGGAAATTCATTTGGAAGAAGCGTGTCTTGGTGCAAAGTGGCAGATGTGGCAGAAGACTGTTTTGTTAGCACAGGAAATTTCTAGAGCTTTACTACTTCCCTTCTCTGCAGCACATATCTTTTGGCTCAATATAATGACCAAATTTGCATCCAAACAAGTTTGCATATTCTTGAATTTTCCATTTTATCCTCAGTGTTACCGTATTCCACTGAGGTCTCATCTTGCACTGTGACACATTTATTACTAGATGATAATTGAAAAATAGAAGAAATGGCTTGGAGAGTAAATGGAAGAGAGGCAGATAGTTTTAGGATTCAATTTTCTCTGCATTTTTTACTGGTAGGCATAGCATAATACTGCAATAGAATCCAATCAGAAGTTCTCTTCTGCACTTGTCACATTTCAGTGAGCTAACAGTGGCATGTCAAAACAGCTACAAATCTGGAAGACTAGTTTTTGCTGGAATTAACAATAGGACAACCAAAACTAAGAAGAACAAATATAAAAAGAATGCAAAAAAATTGTTAAACAAGTAAAGAATTTCAGTTATGCCTATTGCCACCTTAATTTGCTTTTCTTCCTGTATAGCAAAACTCTTAATATCATTTTATAGACAATTAATTCAACTGCTGTAATGAAATTAAATAGATTTCTATAATTTGTATGTTGGCAGAAAACAGTAGCATTAATATTGCCTGTCATTTGGCAAAGAGATAATAAAGACCAAATCTAGTTAAGGAAACTCAATAAAATCTTTACATGGTAACAGTGAGATATGTGAGCAAGATGTTGTTTGCATGGACCAGGGTGAACTCAGAGGACCAGCGTACAGACAAGCAGAACCCCACAATGTGGGGTTGTCCTACAGTTCCCCAAAGACAACAGATGGGAAAATCCATTTGCTCATTTCTGTGGCAGTAAATTTCACAGCAAGCTCCATTTCACTAACTCTTTATTAAGATTTTGAAACAATTTTGCCTTAATTCTGCATGCTAGAGCAGAAGGATGTGTGCTCAGAGTGAGATGTGCAGCCCTGGAGGACAGGAGACTCTCAGCAGGGTTTTACCTGTGCCAGCCTGGGCTGCTCTGGGAATAAGTCACACAGTGTGCAAGGGCTCTTTAAACCCTCTGCACCATAAAACAGAACTGTGTGATGGGGCACTAAGCCTGTCCTTCCCCTTCTCTGCTCTGCTCTGCTCTCAGCAAGTCCTTGCTCTGTTCTAGTCCTCTGTGTGCTCCCTCTACCAGCCAAACCAGAACAAAATAGAGCCACTGAAGAACTCTCTCCACTTGTTGGAGCGAGTCCAGAGGAGGCACCACGATGATCAGAGGGATGGAGCAGCTCTGCTGGGAGGAAAGGCTGGGAGAGCTGGGATTGTTCAGCCTGGAGAAGTTTTGGGGTGACCTAGTTGTGGCTTTCCCTCCCTGAAGGGAGCCTGCAAGAAAGATGGAGAGAGACTATTGACAAGGGCCAGGAGGGACAGGAGAAGGGGGAATGGCTTCCCACTGACAGAGAGCAGGGTTAGATGGGATATTAGGAAGGAATTCTTCCCTGTGAGGTGGTGAGGCCCTGGCACAGGTTGCCCAGAGAAGCTGTGGCTTCCTCATCCCTGGAACGTTCAAGGCCAGGTTGGACGGGGCTTGGAGCAACCTGGGCTAGTGGAAGGTGTCCCTGCCCATGGCAGGGGGTGGCACTGGATGAGTTTTAGGGTTTCTTCAAACCCAAACCGTTCTCTGATTACTGATTTTATGTATGTTACTGTGCACATCCACTTCATATATGGACTCAAGGTACAGGCACTTTGATCATGGGATTGTGTGGCTTAGAAATGCAAAAATATTATGATTTCAAGGAAGGAAAGGTCATCATTTAGAAATCCAGCTTGGGCTGCTTGCCAGCCGTGTGTCATCGCAGAGTTCCCAAGGCTCATCTATTCTTCATTTGCCTTGCCTATAATTCTACCCATGATCTCTCTTGTAAACATTTAGGAGCAGACATTTCAGAAGCTTCATATTTTCTTTAACAAATGGTTTGTATCATCTTTGTGAAGAGTGCTACATAACGATGCAACATCATACATTAATATTTAAAACTGAATGAAATAACACCTCAACAAGGATAATTTTTTCTCAGTTTGCTAGCTGTCTTAAACTTATTTGTGAAATGAATTAGAATTAGGAAACCATAGAGATAAAGTTTCCTTGCATTTTTATGAATAGACAGCAAATTCATTTTTAGAAGAAATATTTGCATAAATGTCATTTTTTTTCCTTCTGAAAGGGCACCTGTTTCCACAAATTATAATCTGAAGCTCATTAGATGATTAGATGTTCTGGAAATATGATTTATAGGCCAGATCTCCCAATCAAGAGAGAAAAACAACACTGTATGAAATATATTCTTGAACAAAATTCAGCCGAATTGTAAAACACAGAAATTGAATATTCCATAATTGCTGTTACAAGCAAACACCACTTTCAAAGGCAGCACTGCAGAAGCAGCGAACAGCAGTAAAATTAAACAAATGACAGAAAATGCAAATTGAGAACTGCAGGAGGTTTGGAGTTCACATCCTGCACCAGGCTATGACAAGTTGTACATCAGAGAGCCTCTGGTACCATGTTGCTGGAGTTGCCTTACTTTGGATTTGCTTTGGAGCCATAGGGATTGTGTAAGGAATAATACTATAAGGAATAGTTCAGGTGTTGTAGGAGATATTCCCATGGCCAGCTAAGCCAAACCCAGACCTTGCCTTGTAGCACTGGCTGTTCCTGTGCTTCCCCTCCACTGAGCTGGCACAAAGCTGGAGCTTTTTTCCTGTGGTCACACCTGTGTTTACTTTCTCTCCATGTCCAAAAGGAGGGACACACTTGTGCTCTGCCTTCTGTCACCTCCTAATTCCATCACATCTCGTTTTCTTGTTCTCCTGTCACAGCTCCCCCTGTTCCAGGACTTTTCCTGTGAAGGGTCTGACAGTGTTTGGAGAGGTGCTGAGAGCACTTACAGTGATGGACACTTATTTTCAGAATGCAGACCTTCCAGAAATTTCTTGTCACCTTGTCACCCTTAACCCGTTCCCCGCAACCATTTGGATTTTTTTCCCTCTGATTATTTTTAACACCAATTTCTCTTTTCATTTCCCTGATGTTCCAGCCAGATCACTAAACCACAATTTATAGTTTCTGCAAACCCAAGGTACTTTCCTCCACTCTCACTCAGCTGCTTTGGGATTTGCAATTTATTGCCTCCTTTTTTGTTTCCTTACAAAAAGCAAAGTGTCCCTCAGATGATGGCCTACATAAACCAGATTTTTATAGACCTGGGGTCAGCATACAGCTTTTTAGAAGGCATTCAAATTTGGCTTGGAAACTGAAATATTTGTATGCCTGATTTTTTTGAAAAAAGGGAAAAAAAATCAGTCCTTATTTTAAAAAGAAAATCAGCTCAAATCAACAACTACGGCCTAGGAAGTTCAGAAAGCTTTGTGCCAAAAAAATAAAAATTGGGAAATCTCATCTAACTTCTTTACTTTTGAAGAACTGAACAAAGATCCTGTGTGGAAGTTGGCAAGATCTGCATGGATTGGAGAGTATCAAAGTCTGTAATACACTTTTATACTGTTGCTTGCCCTTATCTATACAATTGTATATTCCAGAAGTCTCAGCTACAGCCCTTGCCATGGTACAAACCATGCCCCTGTCCCTTTGAAGCCACAATCTCACTGAATAAACCAGATAAATCACAGAAAGGGCTACAGAGCATTAGGGTGATGAAATGGCTCATGCAATATCAGGCAACACTACAGTGACAGAATCAAGTCAAAAACTGAGCTTACCTGAGTCCCACCTGGGTCAGTGTCCTGTTTGCTGGTCAATCCCATCCTCACTCTTTGTCCAACCCCTATGGATTCACCACTGCTTCACACACAGCTGTAACACACAGGGAGACTGCAACTTCCATGGTCACTCCTCCATGATACAACCAAAAATAAAGTAGGTCCCTTACCTTAACATCATGTTTAATGAGAGTTACACTTTAATAGGTCTGATATTAAGTGCCAAATGACAGCAATAAGATGTGACAAATATATTTTGAGTCTGAGGGACAAGACTGTTCTATATGTCACCCGCATTACTGTTATGCATAAGGATGTAAATACTTGCTGACACGAGGTAACACATGGGTGATACTTAGTAAAATCATGTCAAGGTAAATTTGATTAAGTGAGAGTGACAAAACCTGATTTATGGATTGCATTGACACACTATTTCTTTCCTGGCACTGGCAGTGATATTATTTATTTCTGTCAAATATAACTTTCCACATCTACCACATCCTGACTCTTGTATTAAATGGGTTCCATTATAATATTATTTATATGACATCAGTACCAAGAAGGCCAAGTTAGGTCTTCTCTGTGAGATGAATAGTAAAATACTCCTGCCAAGAATTGTTTGTTGCTGAAATAGTCAAGTCAGGCAAAGGAAGGTTAAAACAAATGGATTTTCATGTTCTACAGTCAAAGACACACTGACGTCTTCATGCATGATTTCTTCATCTGCTCAAGTAACTCTGGAGGACTTTTTCATCATGACTGACATGCAAGGTTCAATCTGTAGCTGGTCTTGCTCTCTTTATTTTCCCACTCTTTGTATCAGCACTGATTTATTTCTCCTGCAGCCTCCTGATGTTTCCTCTGCAGTGTGGCACAGCCTGGCACTAGTGATGCCCAGCCTGGCAAAAACTGAGCTGGGCATGTTTTCCTATTATCAAATAAACCTGCTTCCAGATCCTGCTCCACTATACAATTTTTAATGAGACCAAGCCATGTTGTAATGTACTTTATGTTTAAAATTACAATCATGGGGAATAAATAATCAGTACTGAAGAGGATATTGAACGCAGTGATAGAAGATTTCCACACAGAGGGGACTCTGGAGGTCTCTAATCCTTCCACTCAAAGCAGGGCCAATGAGATCATGTTGCTCAGGTACAGCCAAGTTCTGAATATCTCCAAGGATAAATATTCCTCCCTGAACCCCTGCTCTTACAGTTTGAACCCATGACAGAGATCAGAGTTCTTACCCACTATTTGACTGCCCTCATGATGATAAAATTTTACCTTGTATAATTGGAGTATTCTCTACTACAGCTTGTGTCCACTGTTTGTGAGTCAGTGGAAGGAGAAAACTGGAATGTCAGTTCTATTCCATAGGGAGCCTATATCACATAAACCACCTGGAAGGCAGACATAAGGCTAAAGAACATTGTATCAGTCAAAAAGATGAAACAGATTTCAAAGTTCTAGCAAAAAACAAAAAGGTACAGGAGCTAAAGAAGAGGAAAGTAAAGGGGATCGAGTGCCTCACTTTGCTGTGACAACACTGAGATAGTTAAAAATAAGAAGCTCCATCGTTTGCCAAAAAACTCTTACAGCCAGATTTGTTTCATGCAGCAATAATATCAATAAAAATCTGTTTTAACCCTTTCTATAAGGCACGAGGTGAGCTAGACATTTGTGTAGACAGAATCATAGAATTATACAGTGATTGAATCATTTGGGTTCAAAAAGACCCCTGAGATCATCAAGTCCAAATGTTAACGCCACACTGCCAAGTCCACTACTAAACCACAACTGCACCCCTTTTAAACATCTCCAGGGACGGGGACTCCACCACTGCCCTGGACAGCCTGTGTCAATGCCTGACCACCCTTACAGTGAAGGAATTTTCCCAAGTATCCAACCTGACCCTCCCCTGGCACAGCTGGAGGCCGTTCCCTCTCCTCCTGTCCCTTGTTCCCTGGGAGCAGAGCCC
>JAWWLV010000021.1:4348384-4388124 GCA_035041135.1 Platyrinchus mystaceus
CCTCCTTTTCTCCAGGCTGAGCCCCCCCAGCTCCCTCAGCTGCTCCTGCTGCTCCAGCCCCTTCCCCAGCTCTGTTCTCTTCCCTGGACACGCTCCAGCCCCTCAAAGTCTTTCTTGTCATGAGGGACCCAAAACTGGACCCAGCCCTCGAGGTGTCTCAGCAGTGCCAGCACAGGGACAGTCACTGCCCTGGTCCTGCTGCCTCACTATTGCTGGTACAACCCTGGTGCCCTTGGCCTTCTTGCTGACCTTGGCACACCCAGCTCATGTTCAGCCAGTGATGACCACCACCTGCAAGTCCTTTTCCAGCTTTCCAGCCCCTCTGCCCCAGCCTGGAGCTGCAGGGGGTTGTGGTGACCCAAGTGCAGAACCCAGCACTTGGACGTGTTACCCTCACCCCATTGGGCTCAGCCCGTGGATCCAGCCTGCCCAGATCCCTTTGTAGAGCCTGTAGAGATGGGGCACAGGTAATCAAGTACAAGTTCATTAAAATCAAGCCAAGTTCATTAAGGAGGAGAGGAAATTGAAAGATGACTGTATGCTGCTACAGCTCTGCCTAGCACCTTATTCCTGGGGATAAATAATGTAAGTGGGTTGGTTCAGTTCAGGCTGTTAAGAGCTGACATTCTTGAGCTGGTACACACCCTCAAATGAGCAGGAGTTTCCTCTTTTGGATGGAAGTTGACAGTAGAGAACAGACCAGAACTTTCAGATGTTCTCTCCATCCAGACCACATTCTAAAGAGTGACTTGATGAAGAGGAGTAACTACAGTTTACCACTCTAGCAACTCTGATTGCTTTCAGAGTGTGTGGTGGGACTCAGGAGTAATCATTAGCAGGAACCTCCAGAACAAAATTACAAAAATTACATGCCTTATATGTTCCCACGACACCCTGTGAGTGACACACACGGAGCAAAGAGGAGCAGTAAATCTGTCCCATCACATTCATTGGAGACCTTTGCCCTTTTAAAAATAACGGATTTGGCAGGAAAGGCTGGCCACTGCTGCTTCACTTGCCATCAATATATTCTTAATAGAAGTGACTAAACCAGCAGCTGAGCCCATCCCTACCACCACAGAGAACTGTGCAATACACCACCAATGAAAACCTGCTGTAAAAAATGGGCAATACATATTGTAAATAGGAGGTTTAGTGGCAGCTGTCAGATTACCTCTGTTGTAAAGTTGCTCCTTTATATTTACAGCACTGCAATCACAAAAACTGTAATTAAAAGCCATGTAAATTACTGTTTGCATTTCTAATGCAACAGCAATTTCAAAACAATGTACCAATATGAAGCAACAAAGAAATTGTCTGTTTTCAAAACCTAGGAGAAGAGATTTTATTCTATGATACATGTGTGTTTCCCAGCATGGTTTTTCTTTTAATGACGCCTCATAGCAAAATAGTCCACTCTACTTACTGATCATGTTAAGCTGTTGCCATGGAAATATGAAGACCCTACTATACTCAGATGTTAACTCTTAAAGCAGCACAGCCTTACACTTCTTTAATAGCAATTTTTGTTTAAAAAGAGAGCTCTTGGCAATGCAGAACTCGTTTATTTTCCAGCTGTCTTGCACAATAGCTTTGTAAGGAAGACAATGATTAGGGCTTGTTCCAGGGGTGTTGCAAAGAGCAGAACAGCCAGCCATACAAAAATATCCCCCCCACATCATTTCCCTATGAATAGAGAATTATGAGAAAAGTGACAAACAGCTCCACAGACAATGTAAGGAGTACTTAATTAGCCAAGTTCATTAAGGAGAAGAGGAAAACGAGAAATGTCTGAATACTGCTATGGCTTCATCTAGCACCTTATTGCTAGGGGTAAAAAAATGATTACATTTTCTCCTTTCCCCTCCACTTCTATAGTTTCTTTTAGAAACAAAGATCAAAGACATAAGGAAACAACCATGTTAAAACCACTGCTTGTATTGTCTTTCTTGCTTTTTTGTTTTGTTTGGTTTGGTTTTGGGTTTTTTTAAAGAGTTTTTTGGTCATCAGGGCTCTGAAATAAGAGCAGTGAATTTGAGAACTGGGTGCAGATCAGTTGTAAATGGTTGCCCTCAGTTTAGGGAAATCAGAGACAACCTGGCTGTGATTGCAGCCACATCTGCTGGCTACAGAGGTTGTGCAGCTCTGGCCCAGCTGACTGACACAGCCAAGACAGATATTTGGTGGTGAGTCAGCATGGCAAGGGATTTTGGGTGGCAGCTAAAGAAATTCCACCATTCAGACAACTTTTCTATTTAAATGACCAAAAATGACATAGTATTTTTATTTTTTTCTGTAGCCTTCTTATATCCAGATGAGTCTTTCTGAAGAAATAATTCTCATGCATGTAAATGCAACTAAAATGAGTTGTGGGGAAGTTAATTCCACATGTCCAGTTGCAGGCAGCTGGAGAACCATTTGACTCAAACACAGCCTTGTGAAGGTGTAGCAAATGCATTCTGTTCTTGGTGAGACATCCTGATCCATGTAGGTAATATCATTATTATGAGCAATGCTTCAGCAGGCATTTTTCTAAGCATTGCCAACATAAGAAAAATAACCTTGCATTCCTGGCACCTTTCATCATTTTTAACACTTTTGCTTGCCTGGGGTTCTTTCTTGACTTACAAAAAGCAAACACAATGCTCATATTGCTTCATTTAAACTTGCACCAACCAAAAACCCAGATAATTCTGAAAAAAAAAGTGCATCAGCTTTGTGATTTATAAGAGTGAATTACATGCTTACTATATGTAACAGGTATAAATCAACATGGTAGGCCTCCTGATGTTCAGATAACTTGTTTTACAGTCTTTATCTTCCTAAAGCTGAAGAATTTGATTTAGATGGCTCTAAAGGCTTAAATGAAATACAGCCTATGTGTGTAGTTTCTAATAACATACATCAAATCTTTATACATGGTAAGAAGACTAAATCTTGAGTCTACACCTTTTTCCTGTGGTAAATGCATTGCATTTCTCTTCATCAGTGACAGAATGCAGGCCAGACCTCCTGCTCCCTGAAAAGAACCTCAGGTACTTGTGATTTGGTGTTGGATATCTCTAAAAAACAGCAATACAGAGTAGGGTTGGCAGCTGCACTGTGCCTTCACTGTGATTGATGCCATCAACAGCCCAAACACAGCACTGGGGGCCAGGAACCCTCCCGTGCACTGTAAACCTGGATTTGTCCCTAATTCTCTTTGAAGACAGAGGCAAGTGATGTGTGTGTCTTTACAGCCCCCTGAGTAAGAGAAGGGTCGATTACCTTGCACAAGTGCATAGATGTTTTGATGACTAAATAATTGCCTCAATAAATGTCAAGTATCCTTAGAACACATCCCTACCTAGTGTATATCAGCTGACGATGACAAGCTTTAAAGTCACTCCCTGAAGAGGCATCTAAATATGTCAGTGACTGTTGGCCCCATGCAAGCCCAGTGGAAAAACTGGTGACTGATTTTTTTATTATTTTTATCAGATATTTATATTACTTGGTTTATTCCTTTATTGTGTTTCAGATGTATCTTCCTTCCTCTCTCCAAGACAGAAGAATGTTCTTGCTTCCATTAAAGGTGAGTGACAAAAGCCCAGAAAGGCTGAATTACCTGTGCAGTCATTATGAAGTCTTGCAAATCAGGTGCAGGAGCTCAGATATTTAAAAATTAGTCCAATTTTTCAACCAATTGTTAAATGTCATTCCTTTCCTGTGCTGTCATCTCCTGAAACCATCACAGAAGTACTTGATAAATATAAGAAGGCTACCACAGGAAAGATGAGACTGCATTTTAATATCCATCTTTACATCCAGCTGATATCCACTGGAGCCAAGGATGAGGGCAGTAATAGGAGTTGGAAGATGCAGTTAAGTTTCTCAGCTGCTTTGCAACATTGTCAAAACTCACAAATTTGACTCCTTAAACCTGTCTGGGAAAAAAAAAAAAAAAAAAAAAAAACGGATTTCTGCACTGTGAACCTTCATGATCACTTAAAAATAAATCCAGATCGTCTCACAGGTCTAATACCTTAGATTTATCTAAAAATCCCATCCCACTTAGATTTTATTTTAGCCTTCACCCCCAGGGATGCCCAGCCCAGCTCTGCAGTGTTTGGCTACATGTCTGCAGCTCCTGCTTGACCCAGGAGGGCTCTCTCCCTTCCCTCTCACTGGGACAAAGGCCAAAATCAGGATGTATCTGGGCAAAGACACACAATCCATCAGCTGCAGCCTCTGGAAACTCTGGAGCCCATGTGGCAGAGTTGACAGGTCACCCCAGTGATCGACTCCATGGGACACGTGTGGCTCCAACAGGGGGTTATCCATGGTTCCCACCTGGGCTGTAGGAGGGACCAGGAGAATTGGTGAGAGACAACAATAAAACAGCGATAAGAAGAAGGGGTGATGATATTCAGGCCACCCCTCAGTGAAATCTGTGTCATTTTTACTCAAAAAGTCCCTAGTAAAAGCAGAAAGGTAATTGCTTAACCAAAGGCCAAAATTATGAACTCAACTAAATAAAATGGGAATGTTATTCATTAAAAGATGTGGTGTCCTTAAAATGTCATTAAAACAACAGGATCCCAAGTAATAACCATAATATTTGATTCTGTCTGGGAGAAATAATACAAAAATAAGGAATTATCAGGCTCTTGTACTTTTTAAAAAAGGGTTATTTATCACAGAGGATCTCCTAACATTTTAGTAGAAATCATTGAAAATTCAGTGTGTATGAACAAGAAGATAATATAAATCCTTTTAAATATATTTAATTAACAAAAAAAACCCCTACCCCAAAATCTCATTTTGAAAATAAACCCTGCAGGAACTCCAGCATACAAATCAATTACTCCATATATTCCTTAAGAGTTAGTCTAGATGTCAGGTGAAAATCAATGTGATTATTTGTCTTTACTATACGACAGCAGCAGCTTTATGAAAGGTTTGTCTTGTGTTCAACTGAAATTTTGATATTATTTGTACTTTCAGACTCAAAAGAGACAAACCAAATATATTTGAATAGGATCCCATTATCAAAAATTAAACCAAAACTCAATGTAAATAAATGAAATTAAAGGTACACAGTGTCCCATAATCCCAGAATAATGCAGGTAGGAAGGAAAGGGACCTCAGGTAGTGCAAATGAAAACTCACTGCATCATTTTCTCCCTGCATGACTGAAAAATGAACAATATCTCCACGAAAAAGTGTGAGAATTTCCCAGAATGAATTTCCCAGAATATTTCCAAATTTTGCCTTCTGATGTACAGCTTTCACTCAACTAGTGTTTGTTTTCACTTAAAGGTCCTATGGGTCAACTTTTTCAGAAACAGAAAACACAGATATTATAAGGACAAGACTTTGCATAATCTTGGAGTACAGAGGTAAAACATTTTCATTTTCATTTACATTTTCAACACAAATGCAGGTCTCTGAAGTTGAAGGTCTGGACAGATATTTAGGACATTATATTTTAGGGAGAAGGTGTAGAATATATTTCCAAGGAATATTAAAATTGAGGATTTTGTGGAAAGGATGTAATTAAGCACACTAGCAGTAAGATAATGTGGAATGAAAAGCAGAAGGGTGCATACATCTGCAGGATTTTCCAACAAAGAAAAATATATTCCAAATGTAATGCAAGTGACTGATGCAGACATGCCTTTATCCTCACCTACACTTATCAGCTGCCAACATTTCCAATTGCATTGCTCTCACTGGAGTGAAACTTCCCCTGTTCTTATACTGATGGGAGCTTATCTGCAGCACCAGGACACAATGGGTCTGCTTGAAAGATGCAGATCCTCCTTTAGCACTTCTTAATTCTGTTGGATTTAAGTCAAACCCTTAGGGTGAGCCCCTGTTTTTAACAGGCTCATCAAGGATGAGACACACCCCTTTAGCATCAGCAGTGAACGGTGCAAAAGGCTGAATATTCAAGTGGCTTTTGGGGAGAATTGACCATGGCAAGTAACTTCTGAATGGAGGGGGAATGTGCTCCGCACATTTCAGTACTCAGTGAAATCTTCAGGCTCCCAACACCTCAGGCAAAAGTGGAGGAGAAATGAGCTCCAGAGCAGCTTCCCCTTCAGCGGGAGATCCACTCCAAAGCCCTCTCCCATTAAACGTCCTTCCAGGTCACGAGAGCAAGGAGCTGGTTAAGAACCAGCCCCCTGTTGCCTGAACTGTACTTACTGGGATTCTGCTTTTAGTTTTTCATGCTGTGATTATTGAGAGGTAGTGTGAGACGGCAGTGCCTCTGCTTAAAAATCCAGCCACTTTTTGTGATGCCCAGGCTGCAGCCTGCGGGCAGGTCCACAGGGGTCATAAGTGGCAGAAGCACTCATCCTATCCCAAAGAGCTGAGTTCCCTGAGAAAGGCTGAATTTCAGGTGCTGTCTGTCTTTTGTACTTGGAAGAAGAGGAAGCAGTTTCAATGTGTAGCTTGGGTTCAGGATTTCGTAGCCAGTTTACACAGAGCTTCCAAAGTGCAGCAGGGCTCAGTTTGTTCATCATTCCCTCATCTCCTTGGCAGCTGGAAAATGCAAATCCAGGCAATGTATCTCTGGCACTGACCTCAGTTTAAGTGTAGCTGAGATAAATTTCCCAGACCTGATATCATAATCCAGCAAGCAATACCTATGTTGTGTAATTGCTTCACAGAGAGGTAATGGCTGTGCTTCGACACACTGGATAAAAGAATTTCCACAATTACAAATCAGAATTATTTAGAGATATAAAATACAGTGGATTTCATTGTTTTGATTCAGGCATAGAGCCTTTTCTCTGCTTGCTCTCTACAGCACTCCAGCTAGAACTGTATAACACTGGAACTGAAGGCAGCACTTCAGCACTGGAACACAAACCTGTCTGAAACACAAAACTGTCTGAAACAACACGAGTAATGGCCTATTTCATATGGCAAACCCATAATGGGTACAATGACTCACCTTCCTCCCTCCTTTTAACTTGGGCAAGAACTGTACCTGCAGAATTAACTGACATTTCCCATTTATTTGCCTTTTTGCCCTGTTAGTTTGATTGATGTAATGCATCCTTCTCTTTCCTTCTGTTGCAGTAAAATGTTGCAAGAATACATCAAGGCTGATGCACTCTCAGTCAATCAGAGCAGATTCTGCATAAAACAATACCTTGCCCTCTCTGCAAACTTGCAGTGTTGGAAATGTCAGCACAGGCAATTAAAGTTTAATTATTCACTCAGTCTATCAGTATGAAACTCAGGTTAGTGCAAAGGATCTGCACAAGACTCCTTGTGCCATTTCAGCACAGCACAAGGGAGGCTGCACAGGTAGGAGTGGATTTGACCAGGTAAAACTACACAGTCCAGAGGCTTTCTGGACAAGAGAAGCTACAACTGTTTTGGCTGCATTTCTAATGGCTAAAGACTATTTATTCTAGAACAGATAATCCAGTGAATGAAATGGGGCATCACTGACCACGAGGACTATGCCAGAAACCTCCATGTAAGTCAAATGGTCAAAAGCTCACACTGCTGGGAACTCATACTGCTGATAGAAAATATCTGTCCCTGCTCTCAAAAATATCCTTCCTGCCCTCAAAGATATTCTTTTTTCTTCCACAGTATCTTAAAAGCAACTTCCTCACCACCAAACTTCAGTCAGACTGGATTTCACTAATGAGAATATCCTGATTTCAACAACAACAGTAAAAAACCTCTGAAATTTATATAAAAACAGACGTGTTTCTTCTCCTGAGGTTCTCACCAATCTCTAGGTGGTCTTTTGGAGAGCTCCTCTTTCCTTGCAGCTGATTTTTGACAGCTTGCTCTGCTATCCTCTCGATTTCCACACAGTGTTGCAGAGCAGACTGAGGGCCTGTTACCAATCTGCTAAAAATAGAAATATTTTCCAAGTCGTGCTGCTCTCAAAAACGTCTGACAGATAACGTAACAGTGGGTTGAGAACTGTTTGCATGACTTCAGGCCTGATGGCCATTTTATTTCATGAGCCTGAAACTGCTGCATTTCTGTGAAAGTCGATGGAATTACACTAGCATCAAACCAGTGCAATGGAGTGGTGAATTGGGCCCCTACAGTTAAATTTAATATGTAAAAGATGGAGAGTGACTACAACAACTCCTAACACTCTTGCAAGACCGTTTGAACACCACCCTTTATTATTTTTCAGACTTTGTCATCTGCCCTCAGGTACATTTGCCATGATATTCCCTAAAGCTATTGACCAATTGTGACAGTATTAAATTCTACAGAATTTGTGGTAGGAACAGGGGAAACCTCTGTGTGATGCAATAGATCATCTGGGACAGATCAGCTCATTGCATGGAGCAAGCAGATGGTTCTACGATGATGCACAGAGGTTTCATTTTACAAGTCCACACTCATCCACATAAATTTGGTACCTTTCACACTTGAATAGCAAAATACCCTTGTTATAGCAAAGTTGACTATCAGTAAAACATAGAAGAGGTGTTTCAATTAGAACTGATCAGCAGTGTCCCTCAGTAATCTCTGTTTCTAACTCTGACTTCATATGCTGCAATGGCTGCAGCATAAGGGCAGTGGGAAAGGCAGTAAAAATAACACTGTAGGTTTCAAATGACATGTGCTGCAGGTAATATCTCAGATCATTAGAGCTGCAAAAATGTTTTGAAATTAAATATATTTCATGATTGACCTTTTATTGTCATAAATGGCTTTGCTTTGATTCTGTGTTGTATAAGTATTTCACATGTCATTGGTCTTTCCCATATAACATCCATAGATTTTTTGTTCTATTATGGTGTTTTCCTCTGTGGTTGTATAAAACAATAATTATTTTGTGGCAAGTGATAACATTAAAACAAAGAACTAAGAAGTGGTTTAGACCTATCCCCACCAATTCTGCAACAATTCTTGGCTATTCATAAAATAGCAGGCACGTTTTGCCTGAGTACTGAACCCAAAGCAAGACATGAGAAAAATAATTTCTGGTCTTGATCCTGTTTGACCACATCAGAGAGGATTTCAATTTAATATGCTAAAAAGAAAGCATACAGTATGTTCAGCTTAGAAATACATGCACATATAAACAAGGAAATGCAGTTTCTAGTGTGCCGAGTAGCTGGTGGGCCTGGCCTTACCTTGGTGAGCTTGTGAAAATCATTAAGGACTAAATCTGAAAAATACCCACTAAATCTTACTCTCTCTCTCGGAAGTTTGAAACACTCAACACTCTGACAACCTGACTTATGAGCTCCTGATAATTAAGAGTCAAAGGCCTCAAGCTGAGCATCTGAAATAACAATACTTAACCTGAAGCAGGTATTTGAAAACGTACCTATTGGCCTCCTGAATTCAGTAGACCTTTAAGTGAGGGGTATGAAAATTGCACCAAGGCTTCCTGCAAAAGTCCTCAGAACATGCCAGGACATTTCTAATTGTAAGCAACAAACTCATACAATGTAATTTTACTGGCACACCAGGGTGCCTTGTATCCTTTCCTGATAATATTGCTCCTTTCCTTTAAAAACAAAGAGAAAACAAATATAAAAGTGTTGAATAAACATGAAAACAAAGATTAATTTTAGGATTCTCTGACTTTCTGTCAAAACTGTATTCACACGTATTCAAATATCATCTGATAAATAACTTAACTGGAAATTAACAACAACAAAAAACAAAAGGAATGGGGAAAATAAAGATACCTGGAAAGATTTCAGCAAAGATCTAACTCTTGGAGTGTTTCCAAGCAGCAGCCTTGATTTTGATTAATATTATAATACAGCCTGCTAAAACAGCACCTCATAAATATCCATGAAGCGGTTTATTAGAGATGGTTGTAAATACTTAAAATCTTGTCTTGCAACACATCAGATTTCAGAAAAAAAAAGGCAGTTGAGAACATCAAAAGGTGAAAATACGAAGAATTGTTAGAAGATGTTTTCTTCCTCTTAAATATTACAATATATTGGTCCAAAAAAACCAACATCCTGGAGAGTGGAAGTACTATTGGAAAATGTGTGGGTTGCACAAATAGTGGAGATTTTGAGAGAGAGAGAGGCTGCTGGAGACAAAGAAAACCAGAAAAATATGAACTGGAGAATACATAAAAATTACTCTTACTACAGCCTTCTATTTTCTTATTTCAAAACCAAAACAAAATAACTACTTGCAAGAAAATGAAGTTGATATGCATGCAAGAAGAGGGTGGAAACCAGAGAGCTGAGAGGAATCAGTGAAATATGGGGCATAAGCAATTTCCTTTTGCAATCTCTTAATCTTGTAAGTCTGTTTTTACACACAGCACCTTGCAATTGCAGAGTAAAACAACCTTAATTTAATCTCCATTATATCTGAAGTTTTAGTCACCTATGCTCCAAGTTCTTGTCTTACATCAAGTGTTGATGTGTTCATAATCAAGGCCATTCCAGGTATCACTTTTGCTGGTTTTCAACATTCTCCTTCCTTTACAATGGATTTTGGCTCACAAAGTCTGTAAGGCAGAAAACTGAGGGTGGGGAGCAACAGGGAGAACAACAGTCTAAAATGTAGCAGTAATGTGGTGTCACAGTCGTATCATCCTTTGAGGGTTTGAGATCATTGATCTGCTTGATTCTTCATCCTCCCTGGGCAGGATCACATCAGGGATGCTCAGTATAGAGCAATCCTACAGGAAATGAGCTCTGAGCACAGACTGAAACATCTGTCCTGAGGGAATTGTTATAAATGGGAAATGGAACAAGCCATGACTGACCACAGACAAGCTCCTACAGGAAGGGCAAGATGTGATTGCTGTTCAAGGTCAGCTCCTGTCCGAGCTGCTCCCTGCAGACGGGCTGGAGTCACAGTGCACATTCAGCAGTGGCAGCCCTACAGTTTACGTTCAATTCCCTTCGCTGTGATGAGAATTTCACATGTAACCAGCCCAGTGCTGCAAGTCCCCTGTTTTCCTGCCTCTGTGTGGCAGATCCAGACCCCCCCCAGACAGTGCCTGGTTCTCCCTGCCTGCAGCCACAAGACACAGGAACATGATGTGACATGAGAGGGTGTGTTCATCCCCCTGAATCCACACTGGAGCTGCATATGCCCCTGGGAAAGAGTGAAATAAAAGAATGCTAGAGGAAAAGGATAGTGTGCTTACTCTGCCTTCCTTCTCACTTTCCAGTTTAGCAAGTCCCTGTGAAACCATTTGTCATATGTTACCAACTCCCGGCGCTGCCAGGGCAGAGCTACTGTTATGAAGGAAAGATTGCACAGAGAAGGATGCTCTCTCCTCACACAGAAAGTTCTGACTTGGAAACAGTGCCAATTTTGATCATGGCATTGCAGCTCAGAAGGCAGATGCTATCATTCTTCACTCTGCTATGTGCTGCACAACACACTCCCATCTCCCTTCCTCTGTGTGAACCTGTAGCAGTTTGGAAGACTTTTTTTCTGCTTTGTTGTCATCTAGAACATGTTTGTGTCCAACATTCAGCCTTAAAGGCAAAAGGCACAAGTTTATAAGGTAGTCTTGTGCAAAACAAGAATTTTGGTGAGAGTTGGGAGGCAGGTCAGTCACAGAAAGCAAAAGGTTAAATACAGATAACAGACAATAGGAAGATGAAGCAAAGACATGGAAAGGAATAGCATATACTACCGCAGAAACAATTTATTATTTTTTAGAAATGTTATAAACTCTAGCAACACTCTCATTCACTGGGATCACTGGGATCAATGGTGCTTCTGGGAGTGACTTTATACCCACTAAATTGCTGAAATCAATGTTAGACACAGCCTTTTTGTGAAAGCACTAGTGAGTCATAGTGTAGTTGACTGGAACCTATTTTTGTGCCTCAACATCATACACACCTTAGATCCAACTATAAACTTTATCTTTGACTTCTAAACCTTGAGTCTTCAGGCCTAAATGTACATGCCCACCTTCTTGGAAAGCCAGAACTCCTCATTTCAGGTCACTGGGCAGCACCTTGGCAGCACTGTCTCTCATAGTACAAATGATCACAAACTGAAAGAACATTATTTTTTTGCTTTCAGATTCTACGGGTACAAGTAGATTAATGGACTATTTATGGTATGATTCCCCATATGAGAATAATAAATACCTCTGTAATTAACTAATTAATTATGTGTCGTAATTACACTGTTTTTCATAAATGGCATAGTAACCATTTGAGAGTGTTGAAATACATGTTTACTTCCCCCTCCTCTGCCCTTTTTTTTAATGCTACGCTTTTCCCATCCAGATAAAAATGTAAGCATTTTTCCAACTTGTCAAATTTCAGGCTACTTCATTTTCAGGTGAAGTCTCCTTCAATACTAATAAAAATCCCTCAGGGAGATGAGCAGTAACTGAACCCACCAGCTAAAGAGAAATGATGCACTACAAAAATGTACTTGCTCAGTGTGGATGTGCAAGGAAATCATATGCTGCTCTCCTGCTTCCCCACAAACGTTATTTCCTATTGAATTGTACGATGCAGCTCTTCTCCCACCCTACTCTCTTCCCCCAGGAGTAATCATTCATTTTCAGCAGTACAGCTCCTTTGATTGAGGTATTTTTTTCCTGCTCATCACTGAATGTGCCTCCTATAAGCTGGTAGACTCTCCCTCTGTTAAAAAGGAAAAGAAGGAAGAGGTAATTTCTTACCTGGATAGATGACACACACAGAATATTTAATGTAGAAACACAAACCAAACTATCCTTTATTGCAGAAGGAAATCCCAGAAGAATAAATTCCAAGCAGCCACAGCAACCTTTTATTTTTTTAAATTAAAGGACCGAAACTATAGAAATGATACTACAAACTCTTTATGGTGCCAATCCTACAAGTACCACTAAGACCTAATAAGTGCCATTTCACTTAATCCAAAAGATTTAAATTTTCAGAGTATGTAAATTTAGAGCACGTAACCAGAGCTGGTAAAAACTCTGTTTTGGCAAGCTCTGGAGCTTTGTGATAGTCTGAACATTTCATTGAAAAATTACTTTGAAGATACTGGGGTTGTAAAGACTAAACACCTGCAAAATTCCAGCCACTTACCAACTTCTAAACAAAAAAAAAAAAAAACACTAAATTCTTAAAGCACTAAAGTTTGACAGTTCTGTCCTGGGAAACAGAAGCCCATTATAGCTTATCCTTAAGGTCAAGAAATTCAGACTCTGAGGCAGCAAGTTAGGAAATGGCTTCTAAAGCTGAGTCCCCTTGGGGAATTGTTCTCCTACCAGCTACTTCCCATTTGACTCAGAGATTGCAAATTCAAGCCCTTTCATTCATAAACCTGTCGTACAACTACATAGAAAAAGAGAGATTTTTTTCTCCAGCAGCCCCTATGAGTCAGAAACACAGTGCTTTTTAAAAAATTTCAATGCTACTTTAAGATAATTGGTGTGATATGAAGTAGGGATGAACAATTTTAATATGCATGCCACAAAAATGCACTCCTGCCATAGAAGCTCCGGTTTAGATCTTGGCAGGTGGCTTGAGAGGCATTCATGGCTCTGTACTGGGAACATTCAACAATGTGAGAGGTTTTTCTTATCCCTATCTATTAAATTTCGGACTGGACACTTAATAAAGTCCTGTTCCAGGACTGTTACACAGCCAGGTTTACTTCCCAGAAGTAAGCATCATTCCTGCAGCATAGGTAGGAAGATCCCAGACTTTCTATGGTAAAACACACAGGACTGGACATGATTAATGAAGTAAACTTTAGCTAAAAGCCACTCAAGCCATTCCACCTTTAAAAGTTTTCCCCATCCACAAACATGTCTCATTCACAGCTTTACAAGATTATGGGATATTTATTTAGATATTGCTCAGTGTAACAATCAAATCATGGTCTGTTGTGATGGAAATCAGCTCCTAAATCCACTGTGTTTTTTGTGTGGTTGCACAGGAAGCCCAGCCAAGGGCAAGATGACCACTTTTGCTATGGTTTGTGTACCTACAAAAGGCCTCGTGAGAATGTCCAAGTATCCATTCTTCATACAACATTACTTTACAGTGATCAAAAAGTTTCTGTGGGTTTTTTTTGCCTAAATGACAAATCTGCATCTTTTAGAATCATTAAGGAGTAGACATTTGCAGGCTGATACAAATTCTTGTATTTAAAATAAATCCACATGCAGGAGATTCTGTCTGAAATTTGTGCCAAGTATTTGAGTATAAAGACTGTAACACTGTAAGGTTTATTATATAAATGAGAAGTCTTAGTAATTTTAATCTCTCTGTGCAGTTATACAGCCTGACCTTTATAACACACAACCTCCTGTGTTCTGGCAGTTTTGCAGGAGGTACATCTAAAACCCAACATCCTTTCCCTTATTTAAAGCAAATTAAAACTGCTCCCTGCTAGAGAACTGTGCCTTGGAGAAGAGAAAAGGGTAGGAGTCCTCCCTGCTGTGTAGGACAGTTTACTAGTAGGATTAAAACCTTTTAAAAAAGTTTAGATTGGTCCCAACCTGGTCAGGTCAGTAATGGCAATACTTTCAGAGGGAGATCAAGCAAGGAGCACGGTTAAATTTTCAGCACAGTAACTGTATGTCCTGCAGATACAGCAAGAACTTCTCTTTCACATGTGGTTGCTCAATATTCATTTCAAGGAATTAAAATTAGAACTGGCATAATTGTTGAAAATGCATCCTCTTTTCCTAAGAAAATATATTCAAGGCAAGAGTTTTGGACACAGCAGGTGGTTCCTCAGGATATGAGGGAACCTTTCAGAAAAGCACCTCTACCGGAGAACAGAAGCAACTCAGCAAATCTTGGTATAGGAGGAGTTAACTGGGGCTTTTAGAGCATTGTAATCTAACAGACTGTTAAACAGTGAGAGGGAATTAAGTGACCTGAAAATGGCATAACTAATTGCAGAGTCTTGAAAAAATAACGGTAATGTGGAGGTTCATGAAATGTGTATGAACTGTATCACATATTCATGCCCTATTACTGTGAATTCTGAAGTGTCTTACTGTTCAAGATAATAGGCCTTGATTCAATTCAGTCTGATGTAGGATGAATTTCATGTGCTAATTAGTAAAGCATTTCTTAATGATTAGGAAAAAGTAGATAACATCTGATTGAAAACCCAACTGTCAGAGATAAAACAACGATACAACTCAGGGTGGAAGGAATGCCAGTCAGGCTGAATTCAGGTGTCTTAATTATGATAATTAATGATTGTATTCCCTATATAAATGAACTCAACCAACATGAAAAGCATATTGTAATTAAAGTGCTTTTGAAAAGCAACATTTAAACAAATGCCATTGGTAATATTAATTACTTTTCTCATTTTCCATTTCACATTTGATTGCATTGGTTCACTAAAGAGCTAATAAGGGAAGACTTTGAGCTACTACAGTTCCTACTGAAGTAAGAACTTATCCCTCTGCAGAAAAAAGGCTTAAAAGACACTGCACCTTTATCACTGCACATAATCAGTGATCTTTCTCACATAATGAAAATATACTCTCCATTATCAAATTGCTGCATCATGTTTTCCACCCCCAATATGCTCTATTAATGGATTTTCTCTCAGACAAAAGCCAAACTGCAAGTGAATGTGGTTTTCAAGTCACCAGAAGAAACAGCAGCTGAAAGAAAATGCTTTTGGGGATAGATCTGTTCAGGAAATTGAATTTGTTTCCTAAAAGAGATCAGAGTTTTGCTTTCCTTTTTTAACTATTAAGTTGCTTGCAGTGAAATGAAACTAGAGTTAGCTTGTGATTTGATTTTGGTTTGGTTTTGTTTGTTTGTTTGTTTTTTCTGAAGAACCAATACCTTCCTAGAGGAAAGCTTGACGTTCACAATAATGGAAGAGGTCTTTAAAAAAAACCCAACAGCCATTTATGTTTTGGGTGCCCTAGGCTTGTTTGTCATCAGCTCTGTGAAAATAGCTACTTGTCCACAGGATTCTTGCTGCTCTGAAACACAGGGTGCATTTAGACATCCCTGTATGATGCTTATACTGATCTTACCATGTAGAGACCCTGCCAAATCTGCACATAAAAACATATATGCCAAATCAAAATTACTTTTTAAGGTAGGTAAGAGGTATATCAACACGATCTTGTCATCCACATTCGCTATATGGGGAAAAATGCTTTGTAACAGGACTTCTCAAAGAAGTGGAAAGTCAGAGTACTAAGAGTAATTTAGCCTGATAATAATATGGTAAGCACAGAATAGCTCCCCTGGAAGCCAATCCTGTACTGATTACAATTCTACATAGGAGATAAAACATAAGTTAGCAAAAGTTTCACAGCTGCCGACCGAAGTGACAAAACAGAAGAACAAAGAGATCAGTGATAATGGGTAAAATCGTGCCCTCAGTAGGGTCAAGAGCAAACTCCCATTGATTTTAATGATGCTTGATATTTCTAATTCATCACTTTTGAAGTGACAAATATACAAGCACCAGTCAGTACAGAGAAGTGGCCTGCAAAATCACACCTCCACAAATGGGGGGGGGGGGGGGGTGTGCTGTGTGTAGTCAGCCACCCGAGAAATTTGCCAGCAGGCTTTGAATGTATACTTTGAAGTGATTCAATTCTATTAAAGTGTAGCTTGCTCATTTCATATTTTTGAGCTTCTTAAAAAAAGCCATCTGTAGTTATTCTTCCAGTCAGAATAACCATTTGCAGTAATGGAAAAATGAATTATCTAGGGAAAGCCTGGAAATGTCACTGTTATGGGTAAATACTATGTGTTCCTTCTCCCTTCCTCTTCTCTCTACTACCCTTTGCCATTCTGTTTTTTAAAACCTGCTTCAGTGACTGGATCTCACCTTGTTTTCACTCTGATACTGAGTCACAAGGACCCCATGAGCTGATACCACCAGCAAGAGTAGCCCAACAGTTCAGACTTGTTGATGTAACTGCTGGCTCTGCATTAACCTGTATGTTTTTATAAAAGAAGGACTCCAAAGGAGCAGTGTACTCTCAAACTTGAAGAGACAGCTTAAAAAGTCCCATTTTGTCTATCAAGCTCTCTGTTTCTCATGACTCAAACTCCCATGCAACTTCTCCTGTGCTCATCTGGACAGTTTGCATCCCCTCTGGTATTCACAGTATTGTTTCTAACTCACCCTCCCCTACTTTTCCAGCACAATGGATGAAAATTCTATTCCATTAATAGCTAGGGTAGCACTCCTGTCAACTTGCACAAGGCTGAAGTTGTGCTTAATAGGCACAAGCAGAGTATAAGTCTTTCCTGGAACTACTTGTGCTGTGATTTCAGGTAAAGGACTCACAGAGCTTTTAGCTCTGAGGAACTCCAAGCACTTATTTGCCTTCTGGCCACAAGCCCAGACTCTGACAAAGAGCAGCACACCATTGTGTGGGACAGGATGGCCACCACAAGAAATGCTCACTTGATGTTCAGAGGCATCTGAGACCAGGACTCCACAGCACCATGTTGTTGTCATGAATCATATGTGCTTCTCACTCCCACAAATACTTCTATAATTTATCACTGGGGTGGTTAAAACCAAACCAAACCAAACCAAACCAAACCAAACCAAACCAAACCAAACCAAACCAAACCAAACCAAACCAAACACAAAGGCACACATGGGTTAGAAGTAAATCCTTTCAGAGAAATTTGCTTTCTATCTAGGAATTTTTTTTACTTGCTTCTTTAATTCAGTTTTTCTTTTTTTTTTTTTTTGTTATCAAGATTCATTTGTGAGGAGAGTTACACAAAGATTTAAATGAAGACAATTAAGGGCAAACTAAAGTTACAGCACCACGGAGCAGGTTGTGAACTCCTAAATGAGACACTTTTAACCATGACCTGAGGCCACTGTGCTGTCCCAGCTGCCTTCACTGCAGGGAACACCTTTCCTCACCTCTGTTTTGAGAAGGCTTTTATATTTAGCACAAATATAACAAAAGTTTTACATGAGGACACTGCATAGCTCATAACAAAGGGGCAGACAAAAAACATTTCTAACAAAGATTCATTTTCACTTTTAACTCCATGCTTTTGAAGTGATCTTTTCCTTTCCTCCAAGCAGGCTGCTGTTGCCCACACGTTGAGTGCTCATTGAGGGTTATTAGCATTCCTTGTTTGCAGCCTGTATCCCATTTGTATGGTACAAACTATTGTAAGTCTATTTACTAATCCAATGGTTACCAATTAAATACCACCCAAGACTCAACATTTAATCAACCTTTGCCTTTTTTTTTCATAAATCCTATAAAATAATTTAAGTTCATCAAGGATTGGAATTTTAGAAGTGCCTCAGTGCCTGCAAAAGCACAAATGCCAATCTTACTGTTCACACCAACTTCCAGAGTTCAAAACAATTGAAAAGACAATTAATCATGCTGGATGCATTGAAAAGAAAAAAAAAAAAAGAGATAAAGAATGAAACTGGAGGAGCTTTTGCAGCTTATTATCTTGATTTACAGATTTAGCATTCTCTGTCTTTGAAAGTGGAGTGTTCTCTGCCCTTTCCTCTACCCTTGTCCAAGGTGAATCATTTTGAGAAGTGAGCAGATCCAAGGAGAGGAAAGAATCTGAGCTCTGGCACTCTGGTGTGCAATTGAGACTACCTCTGTATATTCCTTCTTTCCTGTTATTATATGAACACTGGGATAAATCTCTTGAATTTTTTGACTTGTCAAACAGAAGGGGTACAAGAAGGTGCTTGTGAAATGCATGAATTACACAGAGTGACTAATACCAGTATGCACACACCTTCTGGAAGGTGGTATTTACTGACCAATACCAGCACCCACACACCTTCTGGAAGGTGGCATTAAGGCACAGCGTTGAGCTGTACTTGGCTCTCACCATGATCATTGCACCTCTTGAAACCATGGAGTTTATATTAACATTTTAACTCTTTCAGATTGGACCCCTTCAAAGCAATCAGTTCCACTTCCATCTGAGCACCCATTTCCAGTGTGACTGTCCCTGAGCAGCACTCCATGCCCTCCATCCCCAGTGCACCTGGAAGCCCCCACTGCAGGGCTGTGACCCCGTGAGCAGCTCCCTGCCCCGTGGCACGTGCCCAGCTCTGAGAGCAGAAGGCTTTGAGCTGAGCTGCTGGAGCCCACCCTGCTCAGAGCACAGTCAGGCCCCGTGTCTGAGGCCCCATCTGTTGTTGTGGCAGCTCATGTCTGGGCTCTTTCAGAGGGAGCCACGAGGGTGGCTTGGCACGTATGGGAGGGTGCCATGGAAACAGTCTGGGTGCACAGAGTCTGTTCTAGCACCCACACGGTCACATGCAAATTTGGGTCCATGCAGACGGTCAGGGTGGACACAAGATCCTTCCTATCTTGCAGGCACATCCTGGGGTCTTGCTGAAGGTCATATTTCAGCACAGCTTTTCATTTACAGAGATGCAGTGATTTGACACAGAGGGGAAACAGCCTCCCTGTGAGGGGTTTCAGCTGAGTACTCTCCCTGAACATGATCTTACTGAAGGATTACTTTGTGAGCTTCGATAACCTGACTGTACAAAGACAGACTTTTTTATGCTACAGTGTTAAAAGATGATTTGTGTATTTAGTAGATGTATGCATTCATTGAAAGTCATTCTAGGCAGAATAGTGAACTGACTGAAATGAATTAATATACCTAGCAAACCTTTTTTAAAAAGCCCACACTTCTGAGAATATGAAATAATCTCTTTTTTTGTGTATATTTCACTCCAATAATAAAAGAGTCACAGCCCCTCTAAATAGAAATCAAAGATATATGGGCATGCAACTTCAAAAATAACTAAGCCTGAAGGATTATAGAATACATGCTCCTAAGGAGATCTTCTCTACTTATAATATCTTATTTTCCAAGGCCAATATAAGATTAGTTACTGACTGGCACACAAAGAAAATGCAGAATGAAATTACTGTGATAAACTTTATGTCATTTCTGAGATGATGTCTTCATTGTAATGAAGACCTTGTTTTAAACTAATCATGGCAGAATGACTAGTATAGAAGATCTACCTGAGCAGCCTTTGGGATCCTACATTAAAAAAACCCCAAAGCTTAATATTTTAAAATGAAAACATGGTCACCTCTGTTTCTAATTACTGCTGTGAATGTCTTAAAGACACCAAATTCGACTGCACAGCAAATCTTATCAAGATGATATTTAGAATGTCAAAAGATGCACTCAGAAAGATAACTGAGACTTAACAAGCCCTATCAATCAGCTCCTAACAGCTGAAAACCCAGGTGATATCACAAAGTTATGAAGAAGCTAACAAAGGTATGGATTTCATTTGGCATGCAAGGCTACTCCCTTTTATTAATTTAAGAGATGTCTTCCTGTTTGAAAACGTTTTTGCATGCAAACTTAGGTATGACCCTAGACTACATAACAGCATCTCTTTAAAAATCCTGTCCCTTGAAATTGTGCAGGAATTTAACGACTAGGTCTTCTCTGATCCCCAGAGTCTCCCCTGCAGCTTTGGACTGGGATTTTCCTTTTTTCTTTTTTTTAACACTATGATTTTACTTCCTATAGAAATGTTTTCAACTACTATGTTTTATAATTAAAAAATGTGTTTATGTACCCCCATCCTCCCACTACAGCCTCTGATAATGGAACCTGGGAGTGGGAAATGGCCCATCCACCACTTCAATTGCACTGAATGGGAGAGCAGGGCTGAGCAGCACAGCGAGAGGGATATTGCTTTGGTGTTTATGTTTGCAATCTAAGGCCCTGATCCTGCACACGTTTAGGCAATTGAGCAATTTTACACAAGTGAATAATCTGATTTAGTTCAAAGGGAGTATTCACATATGTTAAATGTCTCACCTGCTGTGGTGGTTTAACCCCAGCTGACAACTAAGCACCGGAGTCACCACCACCCCCTGCAGTGAGATGGGGAGGGCAGTTGGGAAGCAAAGGTAGAAATTGTGGGTTGAGACAAGAACAGTTTAAGGATTGAAATAAAATAAAATATAATCATTATTACAATAAAATATAAAATAATAATTTTAATGGGAAGGGAGAAAACAAACAACAACAACAAAAAGAGAGAAATAAAACCCAAGAAAGGCAAATAATGCACAATACAGTTGTTCACCACCCCCTAAATGGGGGTCCGGAATATCCCTGTGGCCAGTTTGGGTCAGCTGTCCTGGCTGTGATCCCTCCCGGATTCTTGTGCCCTTCCTTGATGGAAGAACGTGGGAAAGAAGGAAGTCCTTGACTTGGGGTGAGCACCACTCACAACAGCCAAACCCTCGGTGTGTTATCAACGTTATTCTCTTACTAAACCAAAACTACACCAAGGTGGCAGCTACCAGGAAGAAAATTAAGTCTCTCCCAAGCCAAAGCAGGACACCTGACTATGTGTTCACAGGCTGGAGTCCCACACTGCACCCAGGCTGTCGCTTTCCAAGGAGGGAACTTCAAGCAGGAAATCACCGGTTTTTCATTTCTCTTAATTGTTGCCAAAGGAACAGTATCACATTCCCTGATCTACCTTTTTGAAATACAAGAATTTGCATTGCTGGAGTGCACATGAAGCTAAAGTGAAAAGGGTAGCTGGGCTTAAACTTCAGGAGAATGGAACAGGGCTTGAAAGCAAAAAAAATAATAGGATACAGCAAAAATATTTTTTGTTACACAGAGCATACATTCTGCTCGCATGGACTTTGGTCATACCTAAATGTAGTGTAAGAGTGGGAGGCTGTTTATATTTCATTAAAAAGTGACACTGAATATGTAGGTTTCAACAGCAAAATCTCTCCCTGTTATTTACTACTCTTGCCATCTATTAATGTATATATATATATATATATGCCATCACAGAACTGTGATTCCATGGGAATTTCCATAGCAAAAATTCCATAAGCAGATAAGGTAACAGACAAAAACTTTGCCATAATTAGCCAATATTAAAGGAAGGCATAAGATTTCTGATTGTATTCAAAAGGCAGACGAGCCTCCGAATTCTTGATAGTAATACTTGGAGGAGTTAAATACTTCAAGGAGAATGCTGCAGAAAAACAGTACAGATCCTCTTGTCTCCTAAAATTAATAAAAAAGCCCATACAATATTGTATATGAAATTTTAATATGCTTCTGTTTCACTCTTTCAACAAGAATCAGTTTTTCCTCTTCAGAGAGTATCAAAGTGCTCTGATATGACCAAAACTAAATCACCATCACTTAGGTGTTTCCCTTTTAAAACACAGAAGTGAGATTTTTTCCTTCTGCTGCAATTTACACCCTCTCCACTGTGGGAACAACTTCACTTATGAACTGCAGTCTCTCAAACACAAGGAACCTTCTTTAATGCTGTCAACGTTTTGTCCAAAGAACATCAGTCTGTACTCTGGCCAGACATCACTGAGAAAAAAACTGGTCAGATGGAATGGCACCAAGAAACCACATCTCCTTGCAGCTCCAGTGGCATAAAACAGGAGTGAGCCTTGTGCATTAAACAGAAGTATCTTTGCCTGAGAAGGGGTTAAGCAAAGAAAAACCATATACTATAACAGGGAATAATTAAATATGGCTAAATAAATATTGAAAAAAGATTCTGAAATCAAGACCAGTGTAATAAAAATCTTAATGCTGATTAAAATGACAAATATTTTGAAAATACTTATGTTTTCTCTTGAGTGGATGCTAACTGATAGGTAAAAGCCAGAGTGATCCTGGGTGGAAGGTGTTGCTCCCAGAAGAACAATGATGCCTTACATTAACATGTTTTGACTAGAGGACTGGTCTTCTGTTCTGACATTTAGCCTATAAAGCAATTTTACCCTAGTACACACTTCAATAGTCATTTACCTCTGTGCCAACTGGATATAGAATCATAGAATCGTTTAGGTTGGAAAAGACCTTTCAGATCATCCAGTCCAACCAGTCCCTAGCATTGCCAAGGCCACCACTAACCCATGTCCCCAAGTGCCACATCCACACGTCTTGTAAATCCCTCCAGGGATGGGGACTCTGCCACTCCCCTGGACAGCTCTGCCAGGTTGGACAGCCCTTCCAGTGAAGAAATTTTCCCAAGTATCCAATCTAAAGCTCTTCTGGCAAAACCTGAGACCAGTTCCTTTTGTCCTGTCCCTTGTTCCCTGGGAGCAGAGCCTGACCCCCCTGCCAGCTCCCCCTTCCTGTCAGGGAGTTGCAGAGCCAGAAGGTCCCCCCTGAGTCTCCTTTTCTCCAGGCTGAGACCCCCAGCTCCCTTAGCTGCTTCTGCTGCTCCAGCCCCTTCCCCAGCTCCATTGTCTTTGGGAACTGGGATCCCCAATAGCAATACAAAACACTGCCATAACAATTTCATAATAGCTTAAACCCAGTTTGTATGAGCACACTTGACTGCACAAAGACAGAAAAACTGAAAATTCACATCCCAGCTGAGGAGATTATGATCAAAGCAGGATGGAAACATCTCCTGCTCCCCTTGATTAGCAACAGACACTTCCACACATGGAACCCTTTGAATAATTTACTGAAAGGAAACAGATCAGCTGGGTAAAGATCCAATTTTGTTCCGTGGAGAGGACACCAAGAATGTGGCCTTCAATGTTGTGCAAACATCTTCTTTCACAATACATTTGTGAAAGTTATTTTTGCTCAAATAGAGAGTTGTGTCTGTGGAGCGTTGAGACTGAAAGCTTTCTCATCACTGTTGTCAGGATGTCATCCCTAATTACTGTGTGGGGCTGTTGCTTGGGAACTCCTCCCTACCCCCACCATGGGATAGTATTTTCCCAGGCTATGGGAAACACAGTAGAGGGGGAAGGCCAGGAGATCAGGAATAATCTTTCCAGTAACAGCCCTCCAGACACATCAGCTTAAGCAGACCATGAAACTGGACCCTGAGGTGGACAGCTTTGAATTCTGCCAAGGGAAACTATCATATCTTTTCTCCCAAGTAATTTTTTATGTTTATAAAAATATGTGAAAAAAAAATAATTCAATGTGTCTGCCAAACTTTCATGAAGTTAACAGTTGATCCAGAGTTTTTAAGAAGCAGTCACCTCAGACCATTAGGTTTTTAACAAAATCTGAATACTTATTGAAAGGCTGAGTAAAAAAAAATAAAATATATGCAATCAATTAATATTAGGGTTATAATATTCTTTCCCTCAGAAATGCTCTTCACTATCATATATATCTCATTATTTTTTCCTTATAACACATCTATTTCTTAAGCAGAATTACACTTACTTGAGGTTGTTGTTTTTGTTAAGTCCATTGTAGCAACTTTGAAAGTAAGAGTGGTATAACATAACACACACTTGGATAGCATAATGTTAAACAAAATAAATGTTACTACCTCAATAATTTTGGACTTCAGTAAGTAATAAAGAAGGAAAGAACTCCATGTCCTTTCTTCCTTCCTTCTGTCCTTCCTTCCTCATTAGCTGGGCATTATACACAAAATAAAAATTCTGTTCAGATGGTTCTCTTTATACTTTGAAAAATTCAGATTTGAATCCAAACTCAAATGTTAGGTTCCCAGCTCAGTCCATATCACTTTATTTTGTATTATCTGGGACATATCTTCAAAAGGAAGCCTGAAATGTATGAAAGAACATTTTGGCTTTTTTTTCCCCCCCTTCATCCGCATGAAAGGGAATTTTCTGCCCATCACTAGGTTTCTTAATGCTAGAACTATACCTAGGATAGATTCCACTGTGTATTTTATATGCAACCAATTAAATACTTTTTCTAATTATACACAACATTGATTGATTTTAATAATGATCTTCTCAAAACCGATAATCTTTCCTTTCCTTTCAATGAAAGTTTTCTCCTTCCATAGGCTTTTTTCCCACCACAAAGTCCTCCGAAGTTTCTAAATCCAGCTCCTACATTTCCAATTTACAATATGAGATGGTCACAAAAGGCATGTGGAGCCTGTAAAGAAAGAGGTCCCCATTCACATGCAGTTGTCCAGCTGCTTCATTTAGCCAACCTCTTCTTTCCACGGGGTATGTAGGTCAGAGTTCCAACATGAATGTTTGAATTTCTAACTTATCATACACTATTTTAGTTTAAATATGAAGCCAACTTCCATCAGAATTTCAAACATTATTAAAAACTAAACCAATAAAAAGAATTGTCTCCCCCATGCTCTGTGAAGAGGGATGCTCAGCACCATTTTATCCTATAGTACTGCTAAGACATTAAGGAAAACAGACAGGTAGAAACTGATGTTGTTTCTAAAGGGGATCATGAAGCTTAATGGACTGATTTATTGTGCTTGATTACTGATTCAAATCTCAACACAATCAGCACAAGCAAGGGATTTTGTAGATCAAACACAGTTCTGAATGCCAATCTGGAGCAGGAGAAGTAAAAAAAGATCTAGGATCTGCAACTGGTTTACTAATTGCACGTGTGAAGCATATGATTATTGGTGGTAGGAGAGACTAGACTTAATTGGAGAGTTGCTCTGTTCCTACATTTTTCATCAGTACCACACAAATACACATTTCAAACATCCCTGAAAATTCAAGGGCTGATTCACTCCTCAGTCTCGGAAACATCTGTGATTACAAGCACATCATGTTTGTTCTTAACCCCAGCCAGAGCAGAGCACAGAATGCAGTTATTCTTCATAGTGAAAGCGCAGGAAAAAATTTCACCTGCAGGGAAACTGGTGAATGAACAGCAACACAGAATATGAATAATTCAATCCATCTATCTTCAGTTTAAAAAAAAAAAAGTCACATATAAGAAAATATAACTACAATGCTTCAAGTTGTGGTAAGGAGCTGCTGTACTCCCTTTGTAAACAGAGAGGATTAAAAGCATAGAGTTAGTAACAAAAAGCCTTCACCAATGAGTTTTTTATTGGCTGTTGCTTTGTGAGTCTGGTTTCTCCCTAAGAAGAACCTATGTCATGTATGTCAGAAGAATTTCAGTTTCTATCATAGCCCTTAAAATCAGGTCTGATCTGGCTGAGAATTTCTCACACATGACTTCTTCTGTCTGACAGAAAGACTCGCTGCTCTCAGGCTAACAGAAAACTCAACTCACTCCCTAAAAGCTTATACCCAGCTCTAGGCTTCTGCCCTGGTCTGGAGTTCATTAGTTCTTAGTTTTTTTGCCTCCAGGACCATCACTTCATATTACACTGAAGAGAGAAAACCAGGAAGCTCATACCCATCTCCTTCTGCCACACAAAGAGTGAAATATTATGGCCTTGCCTGGCACTGTGTCCTGTCCCTGTTCCCCCTTCACTGCTTCTTTCATTTCTCTTCCAATGTCTCTGCATGATGGACTTTTCTACTTAGCATTCTTTTATCACAGCTTCCCTTCTGCAAAGTTACAACTCATGACCACCCACCTGACTTGCCACAATCTTTTATAGCCCCTGTTTTTAGTGGACTTCTGCCACCATAGCTGGGGGAGGAAAGGAAGTGCTTCCCAAATACTGCTCTGATTTCTATTACTTTTTTATTTTTTCTTTTTACCAAATGAGATTTACAGCTACAGAGCACTTCAAAAGACTTGAAACCCATGCTATGATGTTCCTAGTTTGTAATGGTAAAGGGGACAGGTAACGGAACAACTGGATTGTCACGGTAGAGCTGGCTGGGAATATTCTCAGATAAAACTGGGGGGGAGTATTTGCCTTGCTTTTCCCCTATATCTTAATTTTCTTCAGTCAAAAGATGCCATTATAGATGGAAATTATGGGAAAAAACCAACTTCCTAACAGCCTGGGAATTAGGACACTGAATTAGGGAATGGACATGGATGTAAATTATTGTTCAAAATAAGGAATAGCAAAGCCTTGATGCTGGGTCTTCTGTGGTTCCTAAGAGTAGCCTTAACTCTAGACTACCTTTTTATCATAGTTCTAATTATTTAAACAGACATGGGTTTTATCTTCAAGGAAAATAAGAACATGCTTGATTTTCTAAATAAATTTTACAGGATGCAAAATCTACTTCACACCAACATTATGGTGGTTATCATTCCTGAACTAAGCATGTTCTAAAGGTATTAACCTAAGGTCACCTTTAGGCTCTGTGTTTTACTTTTGTTATGTCAGCAAGTACAGTGTGTGGCAATAATTGACTTCAAACACAGATATCTTCTTTTTAAAATGGTAGTAAAGGTATGAAATGTCCCTGTACTTTACTTTCAAAACATTTGATTTCCAGAAAGTTATTTATATTGTTTCATAGTTTTGTATTTTTTTTCCAACAGAATGCCATAGCTGTGTTCACAGTCAGTAATGAATGACAGGTTCTTGGTTCTGGTTTTCGGTGTCTTTATTTTTATTTTTACTTCTTTTAATTTTATTTTTATACTTAATATTATCACTTCTGTTGACTCTTAGCTCCACAAATGAACTTGGAATAATAGTTTGATGTAGAAAACAAAAAACTGAGCTAACCTTTTTTTGTTCCTATTTATGTTTTCGCATTCCTCTGAGTCCCAGGCTGAATTATAAAACTTCTGACTGTCTCATCACCCTGCTGCCATTTCATCCTGGAGGAAATTGTCTGAGAACACAGGAACTATGTTTTTCCTTGGAAAGTCTAGAGGTATAATGATGCTCTTGTTGACTCTGACCTTGCCTCCACATCTGGCTGAAACACTCAGCACTGTGAGAGGAATCCTGAAACCACAAGTATCAGCCTTAACTACTGAATATACTTTTTTCCTTTAACTTCAGGGAAAGAATCCTTTTTCCCACCAAATTTATATTTTCAACTCTAAGTATGAGAACATTGCCATGGAAGGAAGATTTTTTTTGAAATTCAGTGATTGACAAAAGTGATATCCTTTTAGGCAGTTTATCTGTCTACTGAAGATGACTTTTAAAGTGGAAAACTGCTTAAAATACTAGAGAGTGGCTGACAATAAGAAATAACTAGATGTGGGTGAAAATAGTGATTTTATTTCCTCTGATATATTGCTTCTTGTATGAAAACATCCCAATTTAAGAGGAAAAAAACCCCAAAAACTACATGCGTGTTATTTCTGATTAAAAAGACTGTGCAGATTATATGTTTCTGCAGTCCTGAAGGGCAAAGGAGTCCAGGAAGGAGGGATTTTCTTCAAGGGAATTTTCCAGGCACTTGAGCAGACCATCCCCATGTGCCCACAGATGAGCTGGTGGAGAAGCCTGGCGGAACAGCAGGGTGGAAGGAGGAACTCCAGGCCTGTCAGCCTGATCTTGGAACAGAGAAAGGTCATGGAGAGATTACCCTCAGTGTGACCACACAGCACGTGCAGGACAACCAGGGGATCATGCCTAGCCAACAGGAGTTCATGAAAGTCAGGTGCTGCCTGACCAACCTGATCTCCATCTATGACCAGGTGACCCTCTTAAGGGGTGAGGGAAAGGTTGTGATTGTGTCTACCGAGACTTTAGTAAAGCCTTTGACATCGTTCCCACAGCATTCTCCTGGAGAATCTGGCTGCTCATGGCTTAGAAGGGTGTATTCTTCTCTGGGATAAAAACTGGCTGATGGTAGGATCACCAGAGAGTAGTGGTGAGTGGAGCTACACGCAGCTGGGGCTGGTCACCAGTGGGGTTCCCCAGGGCTCAGTACTGGGGATGGTTCTGTTTAGTGTCTTTCTGAATTTTCTGGATGATGGGATCAAGTCCACTCTCAGTATTATCACAGATGACACCAAGCTGGGTGGAAGTGGAAATCTGCTGGAGAGCAGGAGGGCTCTGCAGAGGGACCTGGACAGGCTAAGGCCAACGGGGTGAGGGTCAACAGGGTCAAGTGTCAAGTCCTGCCCTTGGGCCACCACAACTCCCTGCATCTCCAGGCTGGGGCAGAGGGGCTGGAAAGCTGGAAAAGGATCTGGGGGTGCTGGTCAACAGCCATTGAGCATGAGCTGGGTGTGCCCAGGGGGGCAAGAAGGCCAATAATACCTGATCTGTATCAGGAATAATGTGGCAGCAGGACCAGGGCAGTGACTGTCCCCATGTGCTGGGCACAGGTGAGGCCACACCTGCGATTTTGGGTTCGGTTTTGGGCCCCTCATGACAAGAAGGACATTGAGGGGCTGGAGCATATCCAGGGAAGAGAACAGAGCTGAGGAAGGGGCTGGAGCAGCAGGAGCAGCTGAGGGAGCTGGGGGGGCTCAGCCTGGAGAAAAGGAGGCTCAGGGGGACCTTCTGGCTCTGCAACTCCCTGACAGGAGGGGGAAGCTGGCAGGGGGGTCAGGCTCTGCTCCCAGGGAATAAGGGACAGGACAAAAGGAACGGGGCTTATGTTTCTTTTCCTCCTGCCAGGAGCGCTTTAGATTGGATACTTGAGAAAATTTCTTCACTGGAAGGGCTGTCCAACCTGGCAGAGCTGTCCAGGGGAGTGGCAGAGTCCCCATCCCTGGAGGGATATACAAGGTGTGTGGATGTGGAACTTGGGGACACGGGTTAATGGTGGCCTTGGCAGTGCTGGGGACTGGTTGGACTGGATGATCTGAAAGTCCTTTTCCAACGGAAGTGATTTATGACTCTCTTTCCTGTTTGACAGTATGCCCAGAATTCTTTATATTAATATTCATAGCCTGGGGCTGAGGTTTTTCCCATGTCCAGTGGAACTTCCAGCTCTCAGTGTTTCCAGCACTGCTCCCTGTTTGGATCACCTGCTTCCAAGCAGGTTCCAGACGAGTTCTCCTCTCCCTGCAGTTACATGCAATCAGAACAGCTTCTTAGTGCACGTCTCATTTTCAAGTCAAAGGGAAATTATTCTGTGTCAGAAATAAATCCTAGCAGACGAATTTGCATTTCCTGGCAATAATTTAGGAAAGCAAAAATGCAGACAAAATTCCAAGGAATGCAAGCTCTGTTTTCTGTATAGAATATCAGAATACTGGGATGATGTGTAAACACCTTACCAGACTGGCATCAAAGGAGAAATACTGCTGAGTTTCTTGCTTTCCCTTGTGTTTAGGGGTCATGGAAGAGCATAGCTGGGACTGGAAGCAATGCAGCACAGGACCAGTAGTGCTGAGACTGCCTTTCCTCATCCTCCCAATCTGCCTCCTGGGCCTTAGTAATCCATGATCCCTAGTGCAATTACACCTGATAAGTTTGCCCTGCTTATTTATATCTTTGATCTTTCTATAAACAGTCTCTGGACATTTGTTCATGCTGAGCAGTACTTTGATCCATGAATAAAATCACTCAAAATTACTGGTGCAGCAAGGTAGGGCTCAACATTTATAAAAGTAAAATCTTGACATAAACTGTTTTCACAAACTTGTGCTCCTTTGGGACAGCAGTCATGCCTTGTTTGCTGTTTTCCTGGCAAGTTGTTTTGAGTTAGAACAGAATTGGAATGGTAATTCTAATGAAACAAAAGGAGGGGAAGAACAACACAGTTCATTTTCCAAGTACAAATATCACAGACAAGTGATGAAATAATTCTGTGCAGAATCACTCCCCTCTTATTTATTTATCTTATTGTTTCCTTTAAAGACACTTGGCTTTGGGCTAATTTAATCTGAAAAGAATCATATCCTTCAAATAATTTCTAATAAATTGTGTGTTACTGAGAATAGATTAAGCAAGACCACTCAACCTGCATATACTGTAAAACATGGTCTAAAATACTATAACATAATTCAGAACACCAGAGATCTTTTCGGTATCTCCTGTTGGCATGATCCTTTTCTTTTGAATTCCCTTAAGAATATTCACACAATGAAAAGGAGATGTTTTTAAACTTCTGAAAACAGTTTCTGAAGAGATATCCCATTTTACAGAGTGTGAGACATAGCTGTGTAGGACTGTAAATGCATATGTATTCTACAATAAGTGCAACAGAGTCCAGAAGGAGCTTGTGGACATTGTACAACAGTATGTTTTTAATCTCAATCTTTACCTAAAAGGAATAAATCACTTTCCATGAAAGTGATATAAATGTAAATGTTATTGAGAAAATGCCAAAAGTTAGTGGGAAGGCTCCATTAAATGATTTTTTAAAATTATTTTATAGTGATGCCACACTAGTTCACAAGTTATTTTGCTAATAGTGAGTTAGCCACAAAAGTCATTAGCTATGAGTGTTTATTTCACTTTATACTAAGATATTATCTTATATTTGCTCAAAAATTTTGTTAAACAAATTTTACAACTTGAAGATGACCAGAAGTTACTGTCATTTACACTCTAAACAGCTTTTGGATGGTATCAGATGAATTGGTTCCTGATTCTTCATTTTCAAATAATTTGATTATGCTTTTACATATCACAAATTTCCTTTAAATGAAACTGATGCAAGTGGAGGTGTTGCTGAGGAGTCTTTCTGTAACTACTTACAGCAGACTTCTAGCAATAATTTGAGTATATAAATGTGATTTGGAATGAATGCATTATAGGGTAAGAAATAGCACCAAATTTCAATATACATCATATATTTGGTTCATTTGCTCACATTATATATTTCCAGTGCCTAGTACAGCACTGGAGCTCTAACATTAAAATTAGGATTAAAAAATTGGGTTATCAGTTTAGATTTTTATCATAGATCTCACATACACTGTCTGTGTTCTGAAGAGTATCTACCTAAAACTTGCAGGCATTTGGTTCATTTGAAAATCAGGATTAGGAACCATTCTAACAAATACATTTTCCCCATCAAACTGAAGAGTTTACACATGTCATGTAGGAAGTACAGATTTGAGATTGTACTAATGATCACCATCATCCCTTCAGGCCTTAAAATCTAGGAACAGATGGAAAGGGTGTTATATACAGGTTAACCTTCTGTCTATTTTGGAATTTGAATTTCACTTTGCCAGTGCCAAAGGTCTCTTTGGTCTCTCACATTCAAAGTTTTGCTCATCTTGTGCTATGAACAAATTTTCCTTCATTCAGAATTATCTTCAATCTTTGAGGTTTTTAATAAAATTTTAAAATTCAGTCTTGTTTCTACCTACCCAGTAATTTCTGACAGACAGCTAACCCTTCAGACCTCATGGAAAATGCCATATTATTGCATCTTCAAACTCAAATAAGTAAGTTGCATGTGGGTATTACAAGTATTCCTACAATGCAGGAAAATATTATTAAGACATTATTAAACATGAAGAACTAACAAAGTGTTTGAGCCTTCTGAATTCCTTGCTATTTTCAAAATGTCTCATTCAAAGCTTAAGATATATAGGAATTCAGATATAGTCAAATATATTTTAAGCTCATCAATCAAATGAAAATGTGATGAAATTACTGCATGTCCCAAAGAAATGTTTTATATTAATGTCATAACAATGGTTTGCTGAATGAGTATATGAGGGAGCTGCCACTTGAACCATAGCAGAACTGGAAGTTTGAGAATCAAATAGCTAAGAATAACACTGCTCCATTTTCAACATACTAAAAGCTTTTTACTCAGTGGGAAACTAAGTTATTAGAAAGGGCAGTCTAAAAATGTACTGCTAGGAGATTTGGGAGTAGTAGTCCTTGAAGTGAAGATTTAGTATTGTAGATTTTACAATTTATCCATTTTTGGTGGTTGTGATGTATGAGTCACAGGGGTAATAAACTTCAAATAGGTTGAAGTAAAGTTAAGTACTTCCCAGTATCTTCTATTAATTATCTGTGGAATAGAAGAAAAGAAATTAATGCAGAGACATAAGCTTATCTTGGAACAAAAGACGAATACATTCTTATTATGATGATTTTACTCAGTCTTTTTCAGAGAAGGCTGAGTGATCATGAAATATTTAATATCTATAGATTACTTTAAAAATTTCATTTTCTATCATTTTTTAATTTAAATTAGGAACATGATAAAAAATGGAGGACAGTGGACTGAGAATACTGTAAACAGAATTATTGAATGTGTTGTGTTCTTCCCTGTGCAAAAGCTGCAGGTCAGTCCTGTGCAGGTTTTACCTGCTGCAGTCATTTCAAGACTATTTCATGGTCTTTGTTCTTTTAACACAGAGTTCTTGTGAGAAGACTAGAGTGAGAGAAAAATTGTCACATATATAATGACTCTGTGATTTAGCAGGGAGCTGAAATGCCATTGCTCAAGGGAATCTCTAAGCCTTTCCCTTGGCTATTCCAAAGCTGACTGACCAAAATGATCTGTGTTTGTAGTTTGAAAGAAAGGGGAAAACAAACCCTCTATTCTCCACACATTCCAATATCCTTCCTAACCCTTAAAGACTGATTTCTTCACTTCCTGATGATTTGGCACTCTGAAGGCTGACAGTATGAGTGGAAGACTCTTTCCCTAAAGAAGGGAAGAGTTTTCTCTGTGTGCAGTGAGAGCAACAGATTACAACGTTGAGGGACTAACTGCTGGTTTCAGGTGACTTTGTTGGATGGAATCAAGACTACATTCAAGATCACTGCCCTTTAATACCTTCAAATGCAATATTCATCTTTAGAGTAACTGAAAGAAAACAGAAAATGCACTTAATTCTCTTTTAAAAAATACAGTGCTTGTTTACACAAGTGTTGCCTGTGAGTATTTAAAGTCAGCTCAAAGTTTGTCATTGCAACTTCTTATTCTTCAACTCATCAACGTAGCTAAAACCTCCAGACCTGTGTCCCTTTGATCATTTTGGATTTGGACACTGTCTAGCACATCAACTTTCATCTGAAGCTTACAGCTTCTTGGCAACAATAACACTATTTACTTCTGCCTTGTAGGAGCTTCATGAACTGGTGATGAACTCTATTGGGTTTGCATGGCAAGGGTTTGGGTACCAGAAAGTTTTCATATTTTCTTTCCTTGTAAAGAGTAAAATCCCTTGCTCTTTACTCACAGTGTGAGGATCCTGCATTGGGATCCCCATGTCACCATCCTTCAGAAGTGTCAAAATCAATGCATTTGGAAAACAAACATACGAAGCAAAGTTGACATCATTGATATTTTCCCACCTGTAAGGAAAACATCAAGGATGACATTGTTTGTGCAACTAGAAAATGTCTCTGATGAATAGCAATTGTCAGAAAAAAGTAATCACTATCTGCAGTTCCTTGTGCATCCTCTGTATTTTAAGCTCTGTGGTATCCACACTTGCCAGGAAATGAATACAATAGCTCTTAATCTTTTTCAGTGAAGGCACAGACATTTCTTTAACTAGATCCTACAATGAATGTTAGATTGACTGGCCAAAGTAGAAATGTCCAGTTCTAAGATTTGCAAAAAAAATTGCTCTTGACATTTCCCCCACCAACCTGAAAGTCAATCTGAAGCCTCAGATGCACATGGACAGGTTAACACCCCCCATGCTTCAGGCTCAGCTGAGTGCTCAGACTAGTTCTCACTCTTGTTACATTTCCTGGATCAGTCTTCCACATCAGCTAATTATCAACATCATCTCTCCAGATAATCTTGTCAGAGGATGACTATGTCAGCAGATAATCTTTTTAGGGGATAATCTTACCACAGGATCATCTTGTCTCGAGATAATTGCATTACAAGGCTCAAGAGCATCAGTTCCTCCCAAGAATATGGTAAATTTTCAGAAGCAGCAGTATATAATCATAAGTTTAAAAGACATATTAAACTATATGATGTGAGTCAGTAGAGCAGTGGAAATCAATGTAGAGCACTCCTGTCTCTGCAAAATATCCTACACAAAAATGTTTATGAAAGGGGACTCTAATGAATAGCAATTTTGATAGTACAGTATATTACAGTTAAAGAGCCCTTAGTTCTCTCATTGTAGATTTTAATACTTTTTAGTAAAAGCTTCTCCTAGGTGAGATTCCACAGGCATTACTTTTCACTAACATTTTCTATGAGTTAATATTGCACAGGACTACAATAAATTATAAGCCTCACAGCACTGTTCTTAGGTAAGACTAGAGAATCCCTCATTTTTAGGGGTGGATTAAGACTCAAGCTGTGCATCACTAATCACTCACATTAAAAAATTCCCACAAATACTGCAGCCCTTTCAGGTGTTGACAAAGATCTAGTAATTTTCAATGCCTTGATCAGTCTGTGAAACTGTTACAGATAATGAAATAGTAGTAGTGACGGAATTAGTATTTAGGAATTCTGATCCTAAAGCCGTGTCCGTTTGCACACACTCCAAAGCACAGAGCCAAGAATCATATTCAAAGCTTCCTTTTTCTAGACAAAAGTTAGTTAATTCAGTATTCTTTCCGATTCTGGACCTGTTGCTGCTCTTTTTACTACACATCTCACTGACTTGTGTCCATTCAGTTATCAAGGATTACTTCAAAAAACATCGAGGATAGCTTTTTTCCTCTAGTTGACAATGTGTCTCTATATGAATAACTGGTAATTTCTGGACAAAGGCAGCAAAATTAGAAATTACAGCATTCATTTATATTAAAAGAAAATGATCCTACTCAAAAGCCACGTCCTCAGGGTACACAATATTTCTTTTGCAGGAACCTCCCAAATCAGTGAGGATTAGGACACCACTTTGGTAATCCTTCACGTTTGATGAGATATTGTTATTCTGGTCAGTGTTAGTTCCCTCACACCAGGCAGGAATGTAAGGAACATGCTGCACTGTGTGCACCTTCACACCAGCTCTGAGCCCAGTTTTTAATGGTTTTCCTGGTTTCCCAGTTTTATTTAGCACCACTTTACATCAGCTGCACTTCCCTTACAATTTTTTTTTATGGGTGGTTAGAAAAACAGCTTTATCCTCCTTTGTTTTAACCAGTTTCTACTGTTTCCTAACTTTTACTTCACCCAGGCAGCAGCAGCCATGTCATGGTGTACCTTTACTAATTGATGCTCTCTGTTTCTACCCCAGCCTTCACCTGTGCCATGCCAGCTGCCTACTTTCAATTTATTTGGAGATATGCTGTATTCTTTTTCCTCCTGACCTCCATGACCCTATTTGTGCTACTGCAAAAAGAAGGAAGATTGTCTAAAATCCATGAATCACCTCAATTGATACTTCCAGGGCATACACTGTTTAGAACCTCAGCCTTCACAACTCACTATGTGTTTCTTCTGTATCTCTCCTTCATAAAGAAAATATGATTTTACTACATTCCCAGTTTTCATAACTGATGTCATTTATTATCTTCTATTATACAGAAGACTTCTGTGTAACATTAGAAATTTTTATCAAAACTTCCAACTTTTATTCTGAGTAATACCTACCCCAAATAGCATTTAAAATTAATCAGGGAAGAAAAATAGTGCCATCTGCATCTTAAACAACTATAATCACAAACCTGAACGGCACTAATGAAAATCTGAAAGTCAGAGTATTTAAATATCCTTTGCACTCACTGGAAAACCTTGGAAAACCACAATCTTCAAAGTAGGGTTAGCATGTTTTAGCTGTTGAATGAACAGGATTACATTCTTGGTTTAGAAATAAACCCCTAGGAAGAAAATATGGAATTCCCATCTCACTGAGACAGAAAAATAGTTAAAGATTGGGATGCATTTTCACAGTGGGTTGGAACTGTTCTGATACAGACAAGTCTCTGAAGAGGTGGTCTTCTTCCTCTTCCACTCCCAACAGTCATCCTACCTGGATGATTGCAATGGCTTTATTCAGACATTTTTGTGATTCTGTGCATCCTATAATGATGTAATTTTGAGATCTGTTTCCGAAGTGGAGGCAGGAAGCCATTCCTAGAGAAAAGATTACCTCTGTAAAATCAGTTTAAGAAATACATGGAACCACACCCTTATTTTTCATTCTGTTTTTCAGATTAAGATCTGTGTTTGCAGGGAGCAGGTTTTGCCTTTTACAAAACTTCCTCCATAAAATATCAGTCTCTAATTAAATGCAATGACAGTCACATAATTACATTACTATCCTACAGTGTTTTTTATATGAGTTCACTCAGTCTGCATTTCCCTGCTAAAATTTTGCCTTACCAACTGACTGTGTGAATGATTAGCTGCCATTAGCCAGACTTCCTTCCATGCATTGATAATTTAACAATAATGTTAACATACCTATTTAAAGACACTTGGAATGTAGTTCTGTGCCAGGGGGATAGAGGAATGGAGGTGTCTGGGTCAAAAGTTGCTATATATTGATATATATATGAGCAAATACTTTTATTTTTAATGCGTTTGAGCTTTTAGTAGTCTCAGAAAGGAGAAAAGCTGTGCTAAGCCACTGGCTCTGAAAAATCCTGAAAATGAGAAATATAAACCCCTCTCAGCTTGCATTAACTGCAACTGGATTTTCAGATATCCCAGTACCCTGCAAACCAAAAATTATGAAAACCGGTTACAAAAGTAAACTTTCTAACAAGTCTTTTCTCCATCTTTTGTATAAACAGTCCCCAAAAACCCATAGATCTGCAGAAAATTCCTGTAATACACACTGCCCCCAAAATTCCAGTCTTTTGGGCCGTCTTCTTATTTTGTCATGGTCCCTTTCAGACAGAACAGGTTTCCACAGGTATCTTCTCCCTATTGTTATGCAACAGTTCATCATTTCCATTTGTCAAAATTCCACTGTATATTTCTATGTGGCACATTAGAGTACAGGTGATTGCTAAAGTTATTCCTACTAGAAACAGAAGGCATTATCAGAAGAGTCTTTATAGGCCAATAGCAATGAAAAAGCTGTATTAACAGGAAACAAAGCATGCTCTGAATTTTATTTCAACCTTTTGTGTGTTGTTCATTGATGTAAACAGCTGAAAATGTTTCCGGTGAGAACAAATATTTTCAAAGGAAAGAAAAAAAAAAGAGTTTCTTCTGGTGTTGTCGAGTATGGCCCTAGTGTTTTCAAATTATATTCCTTTATGTATGAAAACAGGAGCTCTGAAACTGTATTCATTTACTGGGAAATATAATGTTATTAATTTTCTACATCTTTACTGTCTTTTCCAAGCATACTTTATTACCTTTTATGCATGTTAACCAGTTTAAATGAGAAGTTGTGAAATGTAGAAAGGGAAATGTAATTAAAGGTTTGTTATGACAACTCTGACACACTGAAAACTTGGAGAATTAAGGTGTTAAAAATCATTGCACTTGGAGCTATTTAGCAAAACTTTCAAGATTGACAATTCTGCTTTACAAAACCTTGAAGTGTTTATTAACTTAGTAGATTTCATAGAGTTTCTTTGATCACATTTTTTTACAATAAAGCTATTGCAAAGCATGCATCCTAATTGTTTATTTACACAATATTAATATTCAGGCAGAAGGATCATGGAAGCACAGTTAATTAAATACAAATTAATGTGGTGGAATATTTAATTATCTATTCTACACCTCACAACTAATGATTATGTAAATGCCTTGCATTTAATCTTGTTCCCAGGAAATTAACTTAATGGCCTTCAACAAATGAACATTTTGTATGCATTGCAGGACACTTTATCTAAATTTTAACAGCATGGTATTAGTTTCAGATAATAACGTGATTACACAATTTAAACTGTAAATGTATACAATACTTTTGTTTCCTTGATTTTACTTCAGAATTCAGAGTGGAAACTAAGAGAATTTATAAGATTGCAGCTTTGAGGTTCAGTGGGGAAGGTTTTTGCCCACACCTACTTCTCCAGTTTTGCTTGCAGCACATTGGCAATGCTCTCTGTCACTCAAACACCCAGCCTGTGCCTGGAGAGCACAACTGGCTCTCCCAGCTGCAGACCAGGAACCAGAGGGATACAAAAGATACAGGAAAATATCTTACTGTACCACTGAGCTCCTGCCAAATTGCCCAAACCCAAGTACAGGAATGAATATTGAGAGTTACCCATAACAGAGACTTTGTTCTGCTGATTGCAGAAAAAGTCTGTACCTTTCTGTAAAAAAAAGAGTCTCTATGTCTGATTCTGGTAGATAGTTAAAGCAGTATTTACATAGAAAATCTTCCTTGGAAAAAAACACTTTACTAGTTAACATGCAGCAAATGTAACAGTGCAAGGCTGTCCTTTCATTCTTCAGGTTTTTTCACTTTTAGAGATATTAGGAACTCCTACATGCTTTAACCTTGGATTCCAGAACACTTTGGTGTGATCCCAAAAGGAGATTATGTAATTAGAAGAAGTATCCTTAACTTTCACTAAAGCACATACCAGATACAGTACCCAGGAAAAAAGGTCTCTTGTTACTAACCAGTGTAATTAATATGCTCTCCAGTCCAGGATTAATCTAGAAGACCTTCTCAGACTGAGAAGAGAGAGGGTTATTAGGGTCTTATGCACAGCCTAAAAAGGGTCTGGTGATTATGATTTGTTGGGCTGTAGGCCTGGACATGCCTGTGCAGACTGTCAGACACTACCTATTCCTGTTACTTCTGCTTTTGCAGAACCCTTACAGCTGGAAAAAGTCTTATTCAAAGTCAGTGGAAACCAATGGAAAACGATCAGAAATCAAACCACAGGAATAACATTGAGATCTCATGGTGTATTTTATGGATTTAGAGCATTTTACCTTACAAAGGCAACACAACACGAGGTTGGACAGCAAGGTAAATTTTACCCAAGTGAGGGTAAATGGGGTTTAGAAAAAAATAAACAAACAAACAAACAAAAAACTATTCAAAGAATAGTTTCAGTCAAAAGTATAAAATGAAAGTTTTCAAAATTTATTATGTCATTTTGATATTATTTAAATTGTTTCCTTTGTGAAATAGGGAAGAGCAAGAAGGCTTAAGAAGATAGAATCTCTGTTTCATTTATAAAGAATGAGAGAAAAAGAAATCCCTGGCTCTGACCAGGTACACTCATATAAATTATACATTTGCTTATCCATAGTGCAGCACTTGCTAATCATCACTGTAATTGCACTCAGGAAAACAGGAATGGAAATTTCACAGAAAAAAAAAATCTTTGAGTCATTTACCCATCCTGAATTCAAGGGGAATAGATATAAGTTTTAAGATATTCAGCTAAAAAAGAAAAGAAAAAAA
>JAWWLV010000021.1:4388744-4401991 GCA_035041135.1 Platyrinchus mystaceus
TCACAGTGGGGTTGGATCAAGGGTTGGACTTGATGATCTCAGAGGTCCCTTCCAACCCAGTTAATTCTATGATTCTATGATTCTATGATTCTTTTTCGGGGTGAGAAATAGGTAAACCAGGGGTGTAAACCTGCAAGGAGATGGGAAATTCTTGGAGGAGCTTGGCAGTCAGTGGAAGCTGATTACACTCCTTAATTACACAGAACACTCCATACCTTCTTGGATCAGTTGTCAGCTGAGAAGTGGATGACAGAGTGGAAACAGCTATTTTTGCATATTATTACAAAAGGCCCAATTCAACTCTCATTTAAGTCTATAGTAGCTTTTCCACTGAGTTTAATGGAAAACTCTTAACATTTTACACCATTAAGGATTATGGCAGTTAAACATCTACCTGGAGAAACCTACCAAAACCAGTCAAGTGAGGATCCCAATAACTACCCTGTAGTTTAGTACACTTACAGCACCCATCTCCACCAGGGAGTGTGTTCCTCACACACTCATTAGGAGAGCAGATCCTACTGAGCTCAGAGTTGGAAACAAATGAGATGATCTAAAACTGGAAGTATTTTAATGGACCTCTGTATAAAATGAGAAGTTTTCCCACTGATATCAGAAACCTTTACCATGTGTAGAAATCAAAAATACAATGAAAGAATATATGCCTCCATACTCTATTAAATACTTGTTAAACTATAGTTGAATTGCAATTCTCCATTTGAAGAGGCTTTAGAAGCTTTCCATGCCTCTATTAGACTAATGTATTCTTCAGAACACCACCCATTTATGTGGAACATTCCACTCCCTCTTCCTTTTTCCTTCATCTCTGCTGTCTTCCCCTTAAAACACTTCTTGATCTCCTTTCCCAGACCTTCATTTCTTGATCTCCTCTCCCAGACCTTCACTCTGCCCTTCTTTTTATATTTATTCAGTGAAAGAAAAGAAAAAAGAGAACTAAGAAAGTAGAGGCTGCCATAAAGTTTTTTAGGAAAGTATGTGGAGAAGGAGTTCTCAGGGTAGAATGTTGGAGAGGGCCAGTAAAGGGATTAATTAAGACTCTGCAGCCCCTTTCCTGCTTCCAGGCTTCCTCTGAATCAAGATGACTGTTTGCATTAACACATTTAGGAGAAATTAATTTCCTCTAACTAAAAGGACACAGGAGAGCAATGCAGTTCCCATCATATGTGGTTATCTTTGACATCTCAGACTAAATGATCCAGCTGTTTTCAGCTAAGTCAGCTCAGGGCTGACTTGGACATCAGATCAGAACTCCCACTGTGGCATCCACACTGAGACACACTAATAGCTCTGCCTTGAGGTCGAGTGGGCACTTTTCTTCTGCTGAGTGACACAGGTTTATACTCCACTGTCCCTCCTGCTTACCATTCTTACAGTCTGGGCTTTCTTTTCCTGGCACCAAAAATCTTTAGAAACCAGATTAAATAAGATTTAGCCCAAAATCACCAACATCACTTCTTCAAATAGTTCAGCTTCACAGTCATAAAATAGAAACTACTCCTTGGATTATGGTAACATATTCTTGAGCCAATGTAATCTTAAAACATACATTGCAGGGCTCTAATTTTCAATGACTGTCAGGCACCTGTTTATATTTATGTGGTGTGTTGACATTTCAGATGTCCTGCAAAGACTCTCACATTGATTTGGACAGAACAGCTCAAAATTTAAAACTCTTAGTGTGTGAAAAATCATTGCAGCATGTCCCCACTGCCATTTGCAGATAGGAGGCAAATATAATTCTGTATTACCCATAGACTTTTACATCTTTATGAATAAAATGAAACCCAGACTGTTCAAGAGCATTCAGCTTTTGTGTCAGTCCAGTGCTGCTGGATACATTGCTAAACACCAAGAGTTTTTAAAAGCAGCAGAATTAGATCAGTGCTGAGGACCTTTGCAGATCTCTATTAAATCAGCAGCTCAGCCTCTACATGGTCAAAGAACCATGGCATCAAATTTCAAAACTGAGGGCCTTCCTATCCTTTGTGGCTTTTTTTCCTGGTTAGGAAACAGTTGCATAAAGAAATGACTGCTGAAGTGGAAAAAAAACAATTGAATATTTGTACACTTTTTCTGCTACTATGTTTTCCCTTTTCATTTCTTTATTAGTTGAGAAACAATTGTAATACTTGAGCAGTCAGCGAGTTCACTTTATTAACAGTTCAAACATAATATGAAGCCAATATATTTAGCATTAGTTACGAGCCTTCTGCAAATTTAAGCTGTATTTTGCTCACTTAATTAGGTAAACTACATGGTTTTTCTCTTACTGGTTCCTTTTTTTAATATGAGAGCAATAAAAGCACCATAGGGTGCATTGTATTTTAAAAAATGTATTAAAATTTATATATCTCTATGAATTGTAAATTGTTTAGAAATTTTCTCACCTTCACTATTATGATTCACAATAAAATATGTGATCCCTAATACAACCTTTTTAAAAAGTGACTGCACCCAGCCTGTAACTAATTAATTATGAACATAATCAGTTTTAGTGACAGTTATTTTTTAACAAAGCTTTATAATGCAAATCATGGCATTTACATTTCTATTCAAGGGGTGTCTACATTTAAATTCTCACACAGGATATTGCCTAAGAATCAATCCACTACTTATCCACTATTTTCTCTTTTTTTTTTTTCTACCTTCTACTCTTTCCTTTGCAGTTCTCATTTTCTCTTGAAATGGAACAAAACATTGCTAATTTGGCTCGAGCCTTTCTTCTCTTCTTGGTATTTTCCTCCCTCAGTCTCACTGCAGACTGAGTGGATCAAGCTATTGAATGTAAAGCCAGAGAGCATTTCACTATACATGAAATGAAGGAAGATCATGCTGGGACAGTCACCTTCAACATTGTGCATTCAGTCTAAATTTACAGTAATAGACTCATACTCGGAGGACACTTGCTGTGTTTGTTTGCAAACTAGTATGCAGTACTTACAAGTGTGTGGTTTTATTGACATATTCCTTTCCTTTCCTGTGGTTTTTAATTGAAACCCCCACTGCTCAGCCAAGCTCCTGGAAGTCAGAGAACAGAAGTTTTGCGTTTAGTTTAGCATTTAGACAAGATGAACACATCCAGCAGAGTTCTGCTGGTCGATTATTAAATGCATAGTTCGGGGCTGTTGGAGTTTTTGTTTTGATTAAGATTCATGGTATGTGTATGGAATTAGCACTATGAAATCAAATCCTAGAATCACAGAATCAGCTGAGTTGGAAGGGACCCACAAGGATAACCAAGTCCAGCTCCTGGCCCTGTAAAGGACCAACCCCAAGAATGTGCTCAAGAGGATCAGCCAAACCCTCCTGGAGCTCTGGCAGCCTTGGGGCTGTGCCCACTGCCCTGAGGAACCTGTTCAGTGCCAACCACCCTCTGGGGGAAGAACCTCTTTCTAATATCCAACCTAAACCTCCCCTGACACAACTCCAGGCCATTCCCTGGGGTACTGTCACTGCTCACCATAGAGAAGAGAGCAGTGCCTGCCCCTCCTCTTCCTCTCAAATGAATGATTAAGGAAATGTCTTAATGTATAGACCAACACTGAAATAAATATAATTTTAATATCACTGGGTTAAATAGAAAAATATGTTCTAGAAGGTGCTTGCTTCCTGATGCCTCATATACACTGCTGACTGTGTGTCCAACATGAGTGCTCAGTATATACAGCCCTTTGAGTTGTGACTTGGCCAGCCAAGGATAATTTTTCATTCTGTTCACTCTCTGGATGAGCTGAGAGTGAGCCAAGAATAGCCCTGTATATCATAAGGAAGGTATCATTTCTTTTAAAAAATTACAGTGTTCTTCACCAGCATTGTGAAATAATTCTACTTTAGGTACCAACAGCATAAAAAAAAGCGTGTGCAAAACTGATGTGACAAAAACTGATAGACAAAAATAATGTAGATCTAAAACCACATTTCTAAGGCCCAGGAATATCACTTGAGTTAGAATTCTGATGGCTTATACTTTTGCCTTATGATAGGAGTTAAAATCCATTAAAAGCATTTATGACCCAAGGGAATGGCATGAAGCTGTGTCAGGGAATATTTAAGTTAGATCTCAGGAAAAGGTTCTTCCCCCAGAGGGTGGTTGGCACTGCCCAGGCTCCCCAGGGCAGTGGGCACAGCCCCAAGGCTGCCAGAGCTCCAGGAGGGTTTGGACAATACTCTGAGGAATAGGGTGGGATTATTGGGGTGTCTGTGCAGGGCCAGGATCTGGAATTTCATGATTCTTTCAGCTCAGGATATGATTCTATGATTATACCAGTACAGCTTTCATCTAACTAGAAGAGCAAGGCAATACAAATAACACACAACTATGTCCAAAATAGGCAACTCATGTCCATCAATAATGATTTAAACCATCTGTGACTCCCGAGGGTTTTCTGCAGGTGTGGCTTGTCCTTAAAGCAGTTCATTGCAAAACCTGTGTCTGATAAAGCAGATTTGCCAGCTGTGGATACAGTTTCCACTGCCAAGGACAAGGTAAACATGTTTTGTTATTGTCATTCTGCAGAAGCCATGAACTGCTTCAGCTACTATTGTACACACAATCCTATCTTTCTAACAAGGTCAGCCTGGGTATCCTTTAGTGAATTTCTTACTGCTCTGCATAATTAATTAAACATCTCCCTGTGCCTTATATGCTGACCAAAACCATCTCTTTCCACCCAGACGCTACATACAGCCAGCAGACTGTGTGATCCTGGGTTAAAACATGTCCCATTTCTTCCTATGACTAAATTAATGGATTTTCTTCCTTTTATTCCAATAAGAACTGAAACAACTTGCCTTGGATGCAGATGAGAAATACACTCTTTCAAGAATTCCTCCTGTTGCATTAATACCCTACAACTAAGTAGCCAGCAGAGGCTTTGCAGCACAGAAGTTCTGCACGAAAAAAAGAAAAACAACCACCAGCAGCATTTGTCAAATAAATGTCTGTTAATGAATAACATAAAAAAGTCCATGTTCCTCAGTTGTAAATAAGAGAGAACAGAGAAGTATGAAAAGAACTCTGCTAGAGAAACAATGAAATATTAATAAACTTGTGTAGGAAGCCTTGCTAGGTGAGGAATTAGACAAATACATCACTTGTTTTCTTTATCCTCCCACAGGACCATGCCTACAAGAATTGGTATTGACCTATGAGGTAAGAAACACACACAATAAAAACACACAACAAACAACCCACACTTCTAGAGTCCAGTTCATGACACAGACCACTGCACATTAAGGAGCTTACATGGATAGTAATATGACAGCGAAAAACCTCCTATTTGTCCTGTATTAAGCCTGGGAATCACATATACCCCATCCTGATAAGCCTTAATAATCCTTTCGTTTGTTCTCATACTTTTAATCATAACTGCAGAACTGACATGACCAGATATAAAAGGAAATAAGGGACTATATTAAAATTATCAAAAGATACTCCAAATATCTGGACTTTTTAACAAGCACGTTGGTAAATTGCTGATTTTTTCCATATGAAGCATATTACCAAATATATATTTTATTGCATGACTGTTGTGGTGTGCACATGCACTCTGAACCCTTGTCCTGGACCAAACATTAACATATCTGAGGAGCAATTATTGACTATTTGGGTGAACAGGAGAACTAGTCATTGCAGCCTGAAGGATTAGGCTCACTGTTCACTCTTTACTAGATAAATATTGAATTTTAAAAAGAAGATCACAAAGATAACCAGATTCTTTTAATTTTCCACATATCAAAGCTGGAAGGTCTAAAATTACTATTTCATTTGAAACTGAAATTCTTCTAAACTGAAATGGTAATCCAGTGATTTTACCAGTGGGATGCCAGAATATTTAAGAATTTGCAAATATCTCTGTCAATGTTGCTCATTATGCAAGAAATAAACTATAACAAAATGACATTGTAAGACAGTGTGCCGCTCCTTTGAGGGATAAGTGGGAAACTGCTGCCAGGAGTCCACTGAAATTCCAACGTGAGAAGAACTGCCAGCTGGCTGTCCACAATAAGACAGAATAAGACAAAAAACCTCTATTTTCTGCCTATCACTATAAGAGCAGCCATTTGGCTTAAGACCATTCAAAATCAAATATCCAGATGGGAGACAGTTCCCATTTCTCCCTTGAAGGGTTAAGGAAGGTAAAACAAAAGGTAAAACAACTACTGGGTTATTATTGCATGAAAGAGCTTCTTTGATTGGGGAGTAGCAGGGAGAAAAATCTCTTATTGCACTACTGTAAATAAGTGGCAGGCAGGTGTGTGCTGGCCAATAGGATCTGAAAGACAGGAAATGAAACAAAAAACTATTTTTCACACTCCGGTGCTGATGTTTTGGTGTATTTGCTGCATTGTTTCTTTATTATACAGAAAAAAAGCTCATTGTTAGCTAGATACTGTCCCTAATAACCTACATCTGTTTTAGTTTCCACAATGAAATTGTAAAGGGGAATTTAGATTGTCCTCCTTCAAATGAGCTATTAGTAGAGGAGACTGAGGGGAGATCCCAAAACCAAATACAGCTTCCTCAGGAGGGGCAGGAACTGATCTCTGCTCTCTGTGAGCAGGGACAGCACCCAGGGAATGGCAGGAGCTGTGTCAGGGCAGGGTCAGGTTGGATGTCAGGGAAAGGTTCTTCCCCCAGAGGCTGGTTGGGCACTGAACAGTTTCCCAGGGCAGTGGGCACAGCCCAAAGGCTGCCAGAGCTCCAGGAGGGTTTGGATGATCCTCTGGGGCACAGGGTGGGACTCCTGGGGTTGGTCCTGTGCAGAATTAGGTGTTGGACAATATCCAGGGAAACATGCTTGTTTGGCAACTTCATGGCTTCTCCTTCCTACTAGCTGGGAAGTGTTTTCCATTTCCTTTCTACTTTATCTCTTGCCATATTTAATTTTTCCCCAAAGGAACTTTCACATTTGGAGCCAATGTCTGTCACCAGCTACAGCCCACGCCAATAAATCTCTGTGCTTCCCGCCCTGTCTCAACATCCTTTCTGCAGCAAGACTTGGAGGCTCACACTGGGATGAGAGAGCCTTGGATTCAAGACACCATAGAGGAAAGGTGGGCAAGGCAAGGCAGGGAAAAGAAAGAGTCCTCTGTGTCCTTCTATGCTGTTTTTGTACAGAGGGCAGCAAGTTTTACTTACATATACAAAATATTTCACTGTCAGGGAAAGCCACTACCTTGGCTTTGAGCTTCACCTGAGCCACAGCTGTGGGTTCCTAATCCTGGAAAAATCTCTTCTGGAAATGCTTTCAGCTCAAGTTAGGCTATTGATACAGCACTTGAGGATGGTACCTCACTGAGGGAAAGGACACAGAGCAAACTGAGGTCTGGTCATATCCAGAATGAAGAACTTGCTGCCTTCACAGCTGGCAGAAAACTACAGTGGGGAAGAATTCCATAAACACAGGAAGATAGCTGCCTTCTGGGAAAAATGTGCAGGAAAAGGTAGAAAATACAGCCCTGGATTAAGATGATTTCCATCTTTTCAACAAAGTTTGAGCAAAGAAATTTAACCCCTGATGCCAGTACATTAATGACTCTTATATTTGGGCATTATCTCCAATTAATTCTTTGAAAACAAATGACAGCTGAACAAATGACTGATGATAAATGATGGATTTATCCTCTCCATTTTTTTATGATAATTTAAATGCTCTACCTGCCTGCTCTATAATGCAGACTTATTATGTTGTCTCATTATTGTGGAAAAGATACACACCAAAAAAAAAAAAAAAAAACCACACCAAAAACCAAAAAACAGTATTTAAATTAAAATACAACCTAGGATAAAAATATCTATGCTGATGACCTATATTGCAGAGTATATTATTTTTCTTTCCCATGTATGGTAAAAGGATTGGAATACCTGATTTATTCTGTATTTAGAATTCAAAAGGAGGCTTATTTGCAAAGTAACAGACAAAACTTTCTTAGCTGAATCCTGAAAGATTTTTCACAATGCAACATGTGATGCTAAAGGAGGCCCTATTTCTCTCTGACCTGCACTAGCCATCCTTCATAGAGACAAAGATGCTCCCTTCAATCATATAGATCAAACTGAAGGTAGAATACAGTCACCCAGTAAAAATAAACTCCACAGTGCTCTAATACATCACATTTCACGGCTGACAAGGAACAAGTATTCTTAACAAATTTGCATTTAAATCCTCTGTTCATGATAAATGCTGTGGTTTTCGTTTATCTTGAAATGGTCACATAGTTACCATGGTTGAAACTCCAAAATTTGAATCAAGGATTGAATCATAAAACTGCAACAGAGGATGGATAGAGAAGTCCCTGGCTCTACTCAAATATCTCAGCTTTCAGGGATTGCAGGGAACTTTATGCTGAGCCACACTCATAGATCTTTTCAACCTATGAAGCTTACAAATATAAATACAAATTGAAAAGGCAATTAGAAAGAACTCTAGTTCTTTACACTTCCCTCTTCAAATCAATCCTTTAAGCATGTTTGCAAGGCTGGACCTCTGTACAGTCTAATAAAAGAAGCTGAAATTTTACACTTTGATTACCTAAGCCTTTCCTCAAGACTTGTTTTGCCACATACCTCAGAACTGATACTGAAGTCCCAGTGCACTCTCAGATCTACTCTGGGTGCATATCTCTGTGCTATACTCCATGTTTACATGGAATGCTTTGTGTCCTGTACTGTCTGGTTGTCATGAAGTGAGGTTGGCATAAAGCTGGATAAACCCAGCCTGTTTCAAAAAGGTTACCAATATTTTCCTTCCCAGGCAGGAGTTCACTTCAGGCCAGGGAGGCTGGGCAGAAAGTTCTGTCCACCTGTGCTCTGTGTCTCCCCAGGGTTAGAGTTGTCTCAGGTGTTAAGGCCAAGGTCCCTCGACACCCCCTGGCATTTCTCTCCATGCCCATTCCTGGTCTCCGGGATCCTTGAACTTTTTTCCAAGACCAGTTTTCCTCTTCACGAGTCCTTTTTTCTGCACCAACTCTGCTTTCCAGAACTGGATCTTCCCAATTCCATAGTTCATGTGCAGAAATACAGTGGTGTTCAGCCTCTTTCTTGACAGTTCTGTGTCTTGTCTCTATATTAATGAACTGCAAGATTTGGGACATGCCACTTTTCCTTAGTCCAATTGTCAGTAAACTTTACAGGCAGCCCATATACTGCAAGGAGCCAGCAAGGAGCAGACTACTGCTTGAAAGTTCCAAAGTTTAATTTAGGATATCTGTCCACATGTGCACAAACTCCCAATTATCTGCCAAATGTTAGTGTTCCAAGTTTAAGCTGGTTTTTTGCCTACAAAATATTATTAATACATTTCCTTCCTTCCATTTCGCTTTAAATTGCAACCTCGAGGGCAGTCTACTTTTGGATTATTCCACCACTTTATTAGAGGAGTCAGAAATTCCCAATTCCCAATCCCAAACTTAATAATTATTAAATTACTGATATTCACCTAATATAATGCCATTTACCTGAAGTGTTTAATACTTCACTTGTCAGGTCCAACATGAATTGCCTGTAGGTTCCCTGGGGGGAGCAAATGGCCTAATCTTGATATCCACATACGTGGGGTCACGACTGTGCCTTAAAGGCTAAAAAAATTCAGGAGGGTGCCTGATCTGTGGCTCCACTGGCAGCAGAACCTTGTTCAAACCCTGCAGAGGCCATGCTGTGAACCCAAGCTCTGTGTTGCTGGACTCCTTCAGGGACATTGGTGCTGCAGCACAGCCCCTGGACAGTTCCTTTCATGTATCCAACCCCACTTAGGACAGACCCTGTCCTAGAAGTGAGGGAACCCCCTTTCAGCTTTATGGAAGCTGTTGCACAATGAAATAAACATCACCAAGTCTCGATTTTAAAATGTTAATTTATCTTCCCAAATTACCACACTCACATATGGCTCATAATTGCAGTATCATGGAGTGTCAATTGAGCAAAACAGATGTATTTTTCAAAAAACTGTGACACTGTTTGCAAAAGCACTCTATTCTCCATGGGTGCACATGCTGCTTCTACCTTCTGCTCCAGTACCTACATATTGATACTGCTCAACTAAATGCAGATTTTCTGCTTCAAGTATATACAACATTAACATTCAGGGCAGCAAATCATTCTGAGAGTGTTTAGATGTGGATAATCCTGAATAAACCAGTGAAAGCAAAAGCTTGTGCATGAAGTAACAGACCAGGATTTCCTATGGAACCCACAAGAAACCTAAACCAGGATATTCTAATATATTAGATTATTCATAAATTAGAAAAAAAACCTAATGAAATATAAAATAGCTCCAGGTATAGTAGTTGGAAATGACAGCTTTGGTAAATTAGGATCTTGTCCCATTAGGTTTTATATGTGTGACTTCACAGGGCACTCTCTGGTAGCTGGTTGAAATGCTGAATTGCTCTGAAACTACTCCATTGCCCTTAACGAGCTGTAAATTTGGTCTCAACGAGGTCCTTGTCTAAGATACCTTCTCTTACATAGTCTTACCTGAAAGGTGCTGTGAGTTCTTGGTTAAATCATCCTGGAGTTCTAGGCTCATCTTTCTGTTTGGAAAGGCTTTGCTGTACATCAGCTGTTGGATGTCACCTGGGTACTGCTATTCCAACTAAGATTTGCTTTGCTGCAGAGTCTCATTACACGAATACCACCCAGGAAACGTCAAGGAAATCAGAGTTTAGTGCATTTCAACTCACAGAACAGGAGCTTTTTTTTGTAGAAGGTGTTTCATTAATTCTTACATTTTGCAGAACTCTTGCCTTCCAGACTCACGTTGGTTTCAGCTGAATAACTCAGATTTCAGACAGCTTTCTCATTGTTTCCTTTCTTTTCTGAAGGAAGAGTTTATCTTCCTTTCAGAAGCGTAAACACATTTTCTCTCTCTTTTGGTTGTTGGGTTTTTCTAATACAAATATTAGCTTTAAGAAAAGATGTTTGCAAATTCTATTGTTAAAGAAATTGACTGCTTGATAGTTTTAACTCTGTGGTGTGAAAAGATATCCACTTCCAAAAATTACAGGAAGAAAAAACATCAAAAATTTCCATTGTAAATACTGTTACATTGAACTAATTTCTCTCATTCTTAATTATCATTCTTAATTGCTTGCTGTGCAACTGGTCATAGTGTTCAGTAAATCAAAAACAGTTTCATGCAGTTACTTTTTGATCTTTATTACTTTAAAGTTTAGCTCTCCAATAGTTCAGAATGAGTTTTTCATTGCATTTCTGTCTAACTTCATGTATTTTCTTGCAGCAGAATTTATAGCAGTATCTTCTTCACATAAAGAAGAAATCTCAGGGTGATGGATGCAGAAGCAGCTTTGAAGAAGTGTGATTTACTGCTGTTATCTTGGAGCTCTTCTGTGCTCCCTTGGGAGCTGGATGAAGTGAGAGTGGGATCTGAACCCTGATGTACAAGCAGCAGGTTCTTACCAGGTATAAGCTGAAATAATAAGAAATAATAACCATACACAGAAAAACAAACATAATAGTTTTGCCTTTGTAAGAATATGCTTCTCATAAATACCAGTATTTCAAATATCTAGCAGTACTTTACTTGGTATGTGGATTGCTTAAAATTTTTCCCTTTTGGCTTTTTTATACATTTTTAATTGGACCTCTTCTTACTGGAGATTACACTTAATTCCATGAGAACAGGATGAAAGCAGAGGTCAGTTCCCTTTAATTCACCTAGTACTTTATACAGTTGGGTCTATTATCCCTGCACCAACCCAGGCCAACCTCTGCCTTGCTATGGAAGCAGATAGAGCAATATACTGAAACACTAGAGATTGCTGCTGTGCTCCTGGATGTGTTTAGGGAAGTTTATACCCTTCTCAGGGCCTATTTTTCTCTAATGTAGGTATAATACTACCAGATTTCTCTCTAAGCATTTGCAAAATACAATGCAGTGTGGGTAGTGTTATTATTATAATATCATTTCACTACAAGTTCTGTAACATATATTTAGCTTCTCTTAATCTACAAAAGAACACCAAATCAGACGTGGAGTCAGCAGTTCCCAGTATATAAAGACATAGTGAAAACACCGTCATTGCCAGGAACAAGGTTCTGCCACTCAGTTGTACTTCAAAATGCAACATTATTGTGTCTGAGAGTCTGATTTTCCATGACAGAATATCAGCAATGCAGATAAGACTCTATACTGGCATCTTTTATAGTTTATGCCACTAAGAGATCTGGGACACAATTGCAGATTTTTATCCTCTCAGTCCTATCAGATATGAAATTGTGAATCTGCTCAAAATGTCACCATTGGAAACAAAAGGCAAAACTGATTTCTTTTACTGTGTAATGTGTTACCATCCACTGTGTGGCTCAATTCAATTTTTACAAGGCTTCCTTATGAGGTGCAAGGAACTGATTTATGAGTCCACATTAAAGCCTCCTTCACTCTTGAGATTCTGGTTAAATATTATATGATATGACACAAGTATATTGAAAAATAGAGTTTCAGCTTCTTATTATGGGCTTTTGCTTGGTACCCTTGCAGCACGTTCATTTCAGACTGTGCAGAATGTCCTGCATTTCTATTTTTTATGTATCTCTGGTAAATGTGAGAGCTCAATTTGATACAAGGCAATATATTCTCTCTCAAACAAAAGTTACCAGATAAGATCCTAGGAAAAGTCTTCATCTTCTGGAAATGCCTCATGTATTACTATGGGCAAGTAGAACTGAATATTTTATCATATGCTATTATTATGGATGAAACTTTGATTTTGGATGTGTTTCTGTGGGATGGAACTACATGATAGCACGTTCCAGACAGATTCAGTATTACACAGCTACAGTAAGGTTTACACACGATTACTTGGATCTGTATCTCAAAATCTGTTTGAGTAACAGAAAAGCTTGTTTTATTTTTGCTTCAGAGTGTTTATAAACAGCACAGATTGTTCCTAGCCCTTCCATGGCCACAAGAATGCATTATAGCATCTGTTCAGATTGGGTTTCTGACTCCAGGAACGTTTGACTGAAAGCACACAGTATTTAACCACTGCTCTTAAGGAGTAACCAACAGGTATTGAGCCTGAGGAAAAATCACAGAGAGAATCACAGAATCACAGAATGCTTTGGGTTGGAAGGAATCTTAAAGCTCATCCTGTTCCACCCCCTGCCATGGGCAGGGACACCTTCCCCTGTCCCAGGTTGCTCCAACCTGGCCTTGGACACTTCCAGGGATGGGGCAGCCACAGCTTCTCTGGGCAACCTGTGC
>JAWWLV010000021.1:4402091-4426819 GCA_035041135.1 Platyrinchus mystaceus
TGAACCAGTTGAACTCCAGAACTGTGTTAGAATTGTGGAGTCACAGAATGGTTTGAGCTGGAAGGGACCCTAAAGCTCATCCAGTCCCACCCCCTGCCACTATCCCAGATTCCCGTCCAACCTGGCCTTGGACACTTCCGGGGATGGGGCAGCCACAGCTTCTCTGGGCAACCTGTGCCAGGGCCTCCCCACTCTCAGAGCCAAGAATTTCTTCCCAATATCCCATCTAACCCTGCCCTCTGTCAGTGGGAAGCCATTCCTCCTTCTTCTGTCACTCCAGGCCCTTGTCAATAGTCTCTCCATCTTTCCTGTCAACCCCTTCAGGCACTACAAGGCCACAATGAGGTCACCCCAAAGCTTCTCTTCTCCAGGCTGAACAATCCCAACCCTCCCAGCCTTTCCTCCCAGCAGAGCTGCTCCATCCCTCTGATCATCCTGGTGCCTCCTCTGGACTCACTCCAGCAGCTCCATGTCCTTCCTATGCTGTTCCCCAGGGCTGGAGCAGCTCTGCAGGTGGAGTCTCATGAGAAGGAGGGAACACAGAATGTGAGAAATCAAAGCTTTCTGTCCCATCAACCAGACAATGTACACAGGAGAGCAGTGAATGTGAGTTACCTCAAGAAAAGAGGTGATGTAGCTTTGAGAATCATCTGTACCTAAAATTCACCCCTACATGGCATAGCTGTGTACCAGATCTCACCTTAATAAAAGACTAAAACTAGAGTTCACATTCCAGAGTGATCTTTCAAGGAATAAGTAAGGATACATCCACATAAGAAATACATGTGCTCAAGGAAGCCAATTTCAGAATGGTATATGACAGAGGTATTAAACAGCAGTTCTGAGTACAGGAAGCATGAAAATTCATACAGGCTTTTGGGAATAATTAATAAAGGAACTGGAACTTTGGACGTGAATTATCCCAATGTACATTCATATCTTCTTTTTTACATGCAATGTTCATGTCTCAAAAAAGGGTAAAATAGACCTTGGAAAGATTAATAGTGTTATCAAAGATATGGAACAGCAACTCTGGTGGGGGAGGCTGAGCAAACCAGGGTTCATAGCCTTGGAAAAATCATGAATTGCAAAAAAGAAGGTAAGTAAGGACTACTGACTAGTTCTTGATAAGGCAGGAGGTTTAAAGAAGCAAATAATACCTTTTTCTACAATGCAAAATTCATGCTGAGCTATGAGGTGCTTTGCAAGCAAGAACCTAAATGGCTTCAAAGAATAGATATAGAAGTGGCACGTAATAATACGCTCAAATATAGATATTAATATGATGCTCAGGATACAATTTTTGCCTCAGAATGTCTTTAAAGAGTATTTGTGCAGAAGCTGGGAGCTTGTATCTGAGAAAACATTAATATACTCCTTCCCTGTTCCTGAGTTTTATAGGAAACATTCCTTTTGCCTGAATCAGGGCTGATATTCTTCTGTCCACTGCTATTGCATGAATCTCCACAGCACTGGCAACCAGTTTCTTACTTTGTAAAATTTTTTTTAGCTCTCATAATCTTCTTGTCAAAGTCAATTGCAAACACATCCATGGCATGTTAGAGTTAAATCACAAGTGTTCTTAATTTAAAAATTATTAGCATACTACATAATTAATTAGACTTTTACACTTCAGTGAGTTTTGGTTCCCCAAAGAAAATTGAGCACAGATAATATAATTTGATTTAATTTTTTGTCAAGGTTTAATCTACCTGAAACGTTGTTATATTTCAGGGGAAGTATAAACTACTTAGATCTTGTCAGAATTTCTTTAGTGGGAGCAATATTTATTTACCTGAATGTTAAAATAAAAATAAGTCATTTAAAAAGAATGTGTTATCCCTTTCAAATTAAAAAAAAAAAAGGATTTTATATATGGAGAGACATAAAAGCAAGGAATACATTCAGGCAATATCCAAGATATGTGTGTTGCCAGTATGTGAATGTTGTGACAGAAGTGGTAATTCTGCCAGAGATAATTAAACACTTAAAATAAAATACAAAACTGAATGGAATGGGTGAGAGGAGTAAAGAAAATAAATGGTTTAAGAACTGCTAAGGATAAACTTAAATGTACTAAGGATATTTAATGGCCAGAATTGTTCATTTAACATCAGATGTTTGAGGAGTCCGTGCAGCTAACAACTGATGTTTCCTATTTAAATGGAAACATCACACTGGTGAGAAGAATTAAAACCAAAAATCTCCTGAGTCTCTGCTATTACAAACCTGAAGTAGCTGTAGTGAGCCCTCCATTAGCTATCACAACCAGAGACTGAGAAGCCCAGATGATTCAAAAATTCTTATCCTTTTTTTGCTTCTAGGTTTGACATGACTCTAAAATGTTTCTCTGAATTGTGCTCCCAATTATTTTCACTTTCAAATGCAGTTACATAGAAAACACCACAGGCACACACAGGAATATTCCAAAATTTACGGCAATGTTCATGTTGTGCTGAGCCAGAGCTGATCAAGTTCTCTCAAGACAAGATGAACCAGACAAAGTAGTGCAGAAACATTTGGAAGGTCCCCTGCAGAGCAACCTTGGGCTGTGAGAATGCTAAGCCTGAGCTAATCAGCCCTTCCAGACAAACTCCCACTCCATGCAGAACTGGTCTGGGTGTCCTTGCATTGCTGGTCCACGTGACTGAGCATCCCATTTTCTAAAACAGGGACTTAACACTTCCTTTTCTGTGAAGAGTTTTAAGGCAAAGAGCACCAGGGAAGGGAAAGCTGATTTTCTGTTATTCCATGATCTGCCTTATCAAATAGTCTGTCCAATTAGATAACATGTACAGATGGATTAAAATTCCCATCTCCTGTGCACCGAATGCCAGGTGAGAGATGATGAGACACTGGCACAGGGTCCCCAGAGAAGCTGTGGATGCCTCATCCCTGGAAACATTCAGGGTCAGATTGGATGTGGCTCTGAGCAACCTGCCCTTGTTGCAAAGGTTGCAAAGGGGAGTTGGACTAGATGTCCCTTGAAAGTCCCTCCCAACCCAAACTATTCTATGACTATGATTCTATGAAGAAAAGATTATACAGGAGCAGGGCTGTATTGATCAGTCCTAGAGCTGGCACATGAGGAAGCAGAGATCCTGCTCACTGCCCCAGTTATCTCACATGGGGACTGCCCATCTTTGGCAGAACTTTCAGGTCTTTTCTACTTTTGTTCTCTTCTTTCTCTTTGATATTAACAGTTATTTTTCAACTTCAACAAGACTCAGAGCACTTGAGGAGTATGTGCAGCCAACAAAGATGCTTTTTATATAAAAAGTTGGAGGGAAGGGTTAAAAATACTAATAAAAGAGCTCCAGTCTTCGATGCTACAAAGACTGAACAGCAAAACATCAGCCCCAAATGTGTTGGATGGGATAAACTATTCATTTTGTGAATGGAAGGCAATTCTGACTCCTCATCTGGGCTGATTAAATCTGAGAAGAATTCGGTAATTAAACAGTTCAATGCAAGGTATTTTTTAAAATAATTGTCAGGTAAACAACATGTTTTCACAACCACAGTGAATAAACAAAAATATTCCTGTGTTATAATATACTTTATAACCATTTTGCCCCTAGAGGACCATTCATTCCAAATGCACAGTTTGTTGTTAATTCTCAGTTTTATATCCTGCCATAAGGAAGCTTGGGAAGAGAGAAACATTCTATATTCCTAAATATGTAGAAAAAGCATTGTCTTCTCCCATGACCATAACTCCCTGTAGCCTTGTTTATCTTAATCTGACTGGAATGAAAAATTTCTCAGAGGAGGAATCAGATAAATAATTTGAATAGAGATTATTAAGCAACAAAAGCATTCAAAAATCAACTTTTCTGTCTTGGAATTAATAGTATTTTTGAAATGTTATTCAACAATCATTCAAACACAAAATGCACAGAATTGGCTTCTATAGCAGTGACCAGGAAAATGATATTTTTTTTACTAGATAAAAGCTAACCCATTGAGCTGAAGTGCATTCTCTGCCTTTTCTTTTCCCTTTCTGTTTTATTTCTTCATGTGCTTTTTCACAGAGTGGAACATCTTCAATAAACAGGTGGTGAGTTCCCCCTCCTCCTCTTTCTCCATATAGTAGTTTGAGAACACTTGGGATATGAGAAAGTATTTGCTGTATAAAACCACAGGTGTAGAAAAGGGGTAAATTTTGTGTGACCAACACGTATTTCAAAATACCAGTGATGCCTCTTAAAAACACTTTAAAAACCTACCCAGGAAATCCTGCTCCAAGGTTTTAGGAGTCAGCAGCAGAGCAAGAAAGCTTGCTCTGAGCAAGGTATCTAAGCTCCAAGCTCAGCTTAGGTATCTCATGTTCTCAGTTGGCATCCAGCTCTCAGCAAAGATACTTCCTCTAATAAAATCAGCTCAGACCCTCAGTCTCACCACTGCCCCATTGGTTGCCAAGCCAGCCAAAAACTTGTTAAAGGATAATCACACATTTGAGCAGAGAGACAGATAAGACTTTATTGGCCTATTTTCAGTGACGTGCTGCAGCAAAGACTGTGGTAGCATTACAATGTTATTTCAGGTCAGGAGTGCTTCAAAATCATTTATTGTTAATACAAACACTATGACAAGTTGCCACTCTGTGTGCTTAGCAGCTTTATAAAGTAAAAATTTTGTTCTATCAATCAAAGCCACTTATGCAACAAATGATACTTGTCTACAAGACTGGCTAAATCCTACCAAATTTACTCTTTTTAAGTCAGATGAAGCTGATGTAAAAATCTGTAAGACAGTATTGCTTCTTTGTCTTTATTGTAGTCAATATTTAGCTGCTTAACTCCATTTTAAAATAAATAGCTTTCAGTCAGCATGTCAAGCACACACTGAATGTCAGCAACAATCACTGAGGAATTATTAAACATGCAACATGTGGGTCTCTCTGGATAAACCTGACATGTGGGATGACATTTGCTCAAATCAGGATGCCAGGCCTGAGCTGAATGCTTGGAAAAGAAATGAAGAAAAATGTAACACATACAACATTTACCTTGGTTTTGGTGGTGTTGCTTCACTGGCTGCAATATGCTTTAGAGCAGTGTCCTGGTTTCACCTGGGATAGAGTTATTCTCTTCTTTCAGCATCACCTTTCCTGTGTGACACAGACTATGGAGTTGTCTGTGTTGTCAGAAGACAAAGAAACCCATTGTTCCAAAGGAAAATATGATCTCTGACTTTAATTCTGGTTATTGTTGTTCGCTTTCTGGCAAAGCTGAATTTTAAAAGGTAACAAAAATGGAACCTGTGTGGTGATAAGTTTTACTAGGTTCTGGTCTTTGAGATATCCTCTGAAGGAAGGACATCTCTTGAAGTGATGTCTTGGATATCACTTAAAATTGTGAAGTTTACTCCAGAGAGAAAGAGAAAAATTCTTTTGGGACTTGGCTCTTAGTTTTCCTTTCTATAAAATAATCTCCAGCCTATGAAAGGTTGGCTTACTAATTCTCATGCCATATCTTATTTCATCAGAAAGCACTTTAAGTGTCCACAGCTTAATTACAGATCTATCAAAGACTCATAAAAATTAGAGGTGGAAAAGGACTAGTACACCACTTAGGTCTGCTAATGTAGGAATTTCTCTAGAGCATATTTATTCTTCATCTGTGTCTCAGTACCGTTTTAAAATGTGCATAGGAGAGTTCCAGTAATGCAGGAGTTCCTCTGGAGCACACTTATTCCTCATTTGTTGCTCAGATCTGCATTAAAATGGATATAAATGACTAATGCATTAACTTTGGTGGTGCAGAAACATGCAGGTCAGGGGACTTTCTTTGCCTGTTTTGAAATATATTTTCAGTTTTAGGTTATTTTGCTACACATGTTTATTTACCTTCAATGTCATTCCTTTTAATTTATACCATTACTCAGAGCATAAAGCCAACATATATTACTGTAAGTAATCTCTCCTTTTTTTTTTTAGTAACCCTCATGTGTTTGAAGATGGTTATAACATTTTTATTACTGAACTAATTCTTTATTAATTAATAAAAATAGACTAAAATATTTATTCAAAACCCTTTAGAGTGCAAGTGAGCAGAGATGCACAAGAAAGAATAAATAATAGGAACAGGTTCAGAATAAAACAAGGAAGATGGGCTGAATTCTGCTCTAAGAAGTGTCTGCTTTATTGATTATTTCAGTCTATTGGTCTTTCAAAGAAACATTAGTATGTCCAATGATTTGATAATGACAAATGAGATCAAAGATGGTCTAATCAAGAAATAAGTGTTAAACCAGCATGGAATGTGAAAGCAGTGTGTGAACTCATTTTAATAGACACCAGTTGTCTGGTTTGGGTTATTTCTTTGCTTTCAGTTGCAAGGTTGTTCTACCAAAATGATTTTCCATGAGGCTGGTGACAGTCTCATTTTTCACTATCAAGCAAGTCTGTATTATCAATTACGTTCTAACTTATTATAAAGCTATCTGTTCCAAGACTCCACTATGATATTGTTAGGGGGAAATAGCATCATAGAATACTTTCAGCAATGCAAGATTCACTTCTTAAATAACATTGCTATAAATATGTTTTCAGAATGCAGTATTGTCAAAGGCAAATAATTTTGAATAATATAATCTGATACACTTAACAGTGTATGGGACAGATAAAATATAGATATAATAGGCTAGTCTTCAGCTCCTCTCCAGCCACTTTAACTTGAGCATCCAGAAAAAGATGCATCCTCAGTGGTAAATGACTCCCAGGAAGCACAGGACCTCTAAATTTTGGCAGTCTCCAATTAACAAAATAGACCTTGGGGCTGCTGCAGTTGATACCATCTCTTAGCCATACTCAGACCTTGATTTACTCCAAGGTTAAGATCTCATGTCAGAGTCTGAGAGACCAAATATGACATGTATATAAACCAAATATAATGCTTATGACCTTCACTACTCTTAATTTAAATGTTTTTATAAATCACATCCACAGTACTTCCTGGGCTATATGGAATCACCTTTCCAAGCTGTGACTCTCAATTTTCTTACAAAACAGATTAAATTAACTCTTTAAGAAAGATTACTGTCATACCTCTTACATTCATCTGTGTTTGGAAGTTGAGTCCCTTCTATGAATGCTTATTTTTAGCTCACTCTAAGGGTTATAGTTTCCATTTGCACTCATCTGGCAGCAGTTTCAGTTAGAAAACAGCCAGGAGCATAATCTGAACCACAGCTGATCCAGTGGGCCAAGAACAGGAGGAGTTCACAAAGGAGAACTGGTTGTTGTTCTGTAACAACAGATCCACAAATATGTCTGGGTTTGGCCTCACAGAGAACTGTGGCTCTCCATTTAAAGTATTAACACCAACTATGCATTCAAACCATCCCATTTAGCTTAAGAAAAAGATTAAAGACCACTGCCAGCATTGTTTAACCCAGAGGTCCTCAAACTTTTCAAACAGGGGGCTGGTTCCCTGTCCGCAGACACTGTCGGGGGCCGGTTTCCTGTCCCTCAGACACTGTGGGGGGCCAGACTATAGTTTGGAAAAAAATGAACGAATTCCTATGCAAACTGCATATATTTTATTTGTAGTAGTGCACAAAAGCAGGAAAAAGAATGCAATATTTAAAATGAAGAAAATTGTAATCAACTGTCGAGACCTAGGCTAAGTGATCGTGATTATCAGCCTGGAGGACTGAACAACCCAGCTCTTCTGCCTGTGTATGCCTTGTCCTTGAACTGTCAGGAAGGAATGCAGCAAGTTATGTGTGATAAGAAATTGTTGCAGTATTCAAGGGACCACAAAGGAAAAACATATGCAGGTGGAAGTAACCAATTAGAAGTGTATGTTAAGCGCATGTACATAGCTAAAGAGCTATGAAAGACGCCTGAGAATAATAAAGTTTGACACACTTTGCTAGCTCATATTGAGTCGTCTGGTGGTCCACAAGCTCATCCTCCAACAATCAACAAAAACAAATAATATTTCAATGTGAACTATTCTTGGAATACCCTGCACTCTGAGTCCATTTTTCTTTTTTTTTGACATGATGGTGCACGTGCTTCCCACTGGTGCTGGCTTCCTTGTCCTGTCTGGGAGCTGGAGGGAGGGAGGGAGAGACAGGGCAGCCGCCCACCTCGCTGATGCCGCCGCCCCCCTCCTCAGCCCGGCCGCGCAGTACGGAGTGGGGGCCAGAAGGGACTGAAGGGACTTTGCCGCCCCGGGACTCTGGTGATTCGCCCGAGTTGGCTGGAGCTCGCAGTCCAGAGGCTGCCGACACTGCTTGCCCGGCAGAGGAGACGCCCCCGCCTCTTGCCCGCCGCGCATCGCAGAGGAGGAGGAGGAGGAGGACGGGGCTGCTTGGTTTCCGCCCCGGCAGGGGGTGGGGCGGGCCGGATAAGGGACTCTAGGGGGCCGCACTTGGCCCACGGGCCGTAGTTTGAGGACCCTTGGTTTAACCCATACCTTCAGTAGCCCTACTGGTACCATCCAACCCATGGAAGGTAGTCAGAATATCAGACACCTACATAATATTTCCATGAGATCCTTCATTGTCATAACAAATCACTTTAGATTTTGCTCTTTGACTGAAATACGTGGTCCCATTTTTATAAGATCCTGACACCTTCTGAAGGAACAACCAATTTTTGTGACTAATTTCATTTCTTTAGAAATGTAAACCAACCCCAAAACTGACTAAAAGCACTTTCAAAGGGAATCTTTGAACCAGCTGTGTTATTGCCCTGGAAGTTACATATTTTCAATCTTTAAAAGATTTATTAGCATGCTGTTTTCAGAAAGACTTTCATTTCTCCAACCATTATTGCATTGTGCTAAGGGATTATGTTTAGTGCACTGTGGCCAGGTTTGATAGAAATTAGAGATATTTCTTAAAAATTACTGATAGCATTGAGGAAGGAATATGAATTTTGTAAGTCAGTGAATGCTTTCATATGTGTGACACTCCCATTTATGTCAGTGAAAATCCCACAGGCTTGTAGCCCTGAGCCTTAAATTGGATTCTAACACATTTCAGTACTTCTGATTATGCATCCTAAACAACATATGCTATGACATTAATGAGGCCCATAATTACAAACAGCCTAACTGGACAGAAGAAACATGATTCATACCAAACTCATATATACATATATACAATGTAGGACCTATAAAACTCCTTATGCATGGAAACACAGGAGTGTTAAACTGATGCCCCTGAAAAGATAAAAAGGGTCAAAACAACCTCCTGCTCATACATTTATCATTGTAAAATGCATATATTTGTTAACTTGACAGATCCAATGGTGACATAATAAAGTAATCTTTCAGCTTAAAATTCAACTAACAAGAATGCAGGGCAACATTTTGTATTTGTTTACTCAAACATTGTGTTTAAATTAGCTGGGTATTGTCTGTCAAAATGCATAAAACGACACAGTTTGATAGGAAAAATCCCTTATACGTGATGGATGCAGACTGAGCAAGCTGGTTCTGTTATTATATAAAACATCCACTACACAGAACCTGATGAAAACCATCTTGAGAGATGATGATTTTACTAAGGCAGGTAGTTCCTTAAAGGTACTATAGAAGATACCTTACTTTGGAGTTTCAACTGAGTGTTGAAGAGTGTTAACAAGTATATTATCATCCATGTTCATTTTCTTCCTTGATTTTTATGTTGAAATCAACAGTAGGCAAACTCTAGTGTCTTGCAGTATCTGGGCATGAACTGGAAAATGCAACATTTCACAATTATCTTTGTGCAACAAAAAAAGCCACTTACATACCCATTTTCTGTATAGCATTGAGGTGACCTGCATGTCTGGAGGAATAATAACTGATACAAAGACTAGTAGAATGAAAACAATGAAGGTCCCTGAAATAAAGCACCGGATCTTTTGGTAAGAAGGCAAGATTAAGCACTTCAAACACAAAATTGCAGCTCTGTCACAAAAAATATGTGTCATGCTTAGAGAAGAGGACACATTTTTCCTAGGAAACAATGATCCTGTTAAGAACATGGAAATTCTGATGATAAAGATAATGTGAGTTTATAGCAAAATAATGAACACCAAGTGGATTTACATGATCCTTGGACATAACAACCATGACAGTATCAAACAAGAATAAAAAAATCACATTTTCTCAGTACTGGCAAATTGAAAAATCCACTTGGGAATACTGTGGCTGGTTCTGGTACCCACAGAAGTACATCAAGGGATCGGACACACTTCAAAGAAGGACAGCAAAAATAATTGAAATATTATCTAAGAGAAAAGCTCTAATTACTCAGCAGCATTTGGGCTCAAAGCAGCAATTAATTCTAGGGAATCCTGTGGCGTGTAGAATGCAGGAGTCCAGACTAAAGGATTGCAGCAGTCTCTCCCATGCTTGGAATTTTCTAAAAGCTGTTTTTATTTTCACATAGTAGTAGAAAATAAACTAATCTGAGGCAAAATGTTAGAAATACATAACTAGCAAAAAACTATTCTGTGATCTGCAAGAAATGTGTTTTTTCCATCCAGCTCCTAAAGGGAAAACACACAAAACCCAGATTATTGCTTCCTTTTCCATGTCTCCCATTGCAATGTTTGCCAATTCTTTCTGGAGCAGGTGCACGAAATGATGAAGAACTTCATTGTCCAAAAGAAGATACTTCTGACATGAAGTATCTTCTGAACTTTAGGACATTCTAAATCAGATCTCTTCTATTGGCTGATGTTTCCTACTCCAGATTCACTGGAGGTTTCCAGATTCACTGGTAGCACTACTTTGATAAGAATCCTCAGCCTGGCTGAATTTTATAGAGCAATGGTTCAATTGTTTCCAGTAAGTTTCTGCTCAGAAAACTGGAGGACTTCTTTTCCCTCAAAAGGCCTCAGTTATTTTATAGGAATGTTACTGCTTAAAACCGCCCAATTTAAAATGAAAAAAAAATAAAAAGAAATAAATTAAAACATTAAAAAATAAAAATAAAATAAAAATAAATAATAAAAATAAAATTTGAAAAATTAATTAAAAAATAAAAATTAAAATTTTAAAAAAAATTCTCCTCAATGTGAACTTCAAAAATAGAATAAAATCTATTTCCAAAGTTCTCAGGGATGCTCTTTGATACACAGAGTTTAACAAAATTAGCATTTTTCCTTTCACAGACAGAGAGTCTGCCTACCAAACCATAAAGTTGGGATTATCCAGGTCTATCTTTCTTCCAATCCTGCATACTTTTACTCTTACGAGTTCTTCTCCCACATTACTGGGAGTAGCTGGCACCAACCTTGGAACTCAGTTCTATTCTTCATCCAGTCTTTATATAAAGTATACATTTAAAATACGAATATATTAACATTTAAAAATTTTCTTATTCTTAAATCCAAATATTTTCTACTGATTGGTGCAATGCAATTTGAGGTAGGTAAATATATACAAGTTGTACACAAAGGAAATTTGAAAAATGTGAAATATTAAATATATGTGAAATATTAACTATAAATAAAATAAGTTATTCTTGATAAAAATATGTCTCTCACTAGAAAATATGTATTTAGTTCTACAGGTTACTTATAACACACAACGTGTTTGCTCTGCAAGTTTTTACTATGGAAGAAAATGTGTAGATAAAAGAAATATAAGAAATCATAGAGATGAAAAGCTGATATCACTGAGGTTAATACAAAATCTATTTTTGACTCAAATTAAGTTTTCTTGTATGTTTATTATCCAGTGATAATCTTCCTTTCTTGTGGCCTCTGCTACTTGGAGATTTGGGAACGAAATATTTTTCTGGAGCAAGTGTTCTGAGACGGTTCCAACAGGAATTTACACACAATAACTGCCTTTTTTACCTCAGCATACAAAAGGACTTAATATATGATAGAAAAATATTTTCTTTTAAAGTCACTGGTCGCCCCTGATTCTGTTGTTCAGCTCATCTAAGAAAGAACTTTCTCTCTTTACAGGGATAGGCTGATACTGATGGTGAAAATACAACACTTTCCTGCTTGAACTGCCACTACCTCAAGCTACAAGACCTGTTGGATATTCAGTATTTGGTTCAAAGAGTAGAATTCTCCAGCTCATCTTTATTCAGGTCCCAGAAGTGATAGACCCCTTATATCTGTAAAGTGAATGTGAGATAAGTGAGTTACTGATATAGAAAAAAAGTAGATGGATTAAAAGAAAGAAAAAAAGTTCAATGAGATTCACATATAACTTAGATTTTCTTTATATTAAGTAACATTTATATATCCATTTTCCCTGAGCTTTGTTGTATCTTGATTGGTCCCTGAAGCTTTGAAAATATATGAAGGATATTGGTCCCAGAACACAAAGTTATGCCCAAATAAGATAATAATAATAATAAAAAACCCATAACAGACTAGGGACTGTTAAAATTATCAGACACCATTTTAAATTATTAATTCCATAATGAACTATTAATAATGAATGCAGGAAGTATTACAAAAGCTATCACAGCACAATACCATCCAAATTTTCCTTACCAGATGTGTTTTATTGATTTCCAGAATTGATAACTCGAATGTTCTAAGGGAGGTATTCTGGGGAAACCATGAATACATAAATAAATAATTGCATGTGGAATGAACAACGTTGCTGGGTAAAGCTTTGTGCACCACAGCGATTTTAATCCCTTCTTTGAAACATGTAGACTTAGGGAGGAGTCTCCAGAAATACAGGAGATATTTTATTGGGCTTGTGGTTTTTGTAGACACTTGGTTTTATTTCAGGTATCCATCTCAGGAGTAATAGTTTGTATGGATATTCCAAGTAGATCAATTCACCCTTCAGAAATTTTATTAACTATTAAGGCTACTGTAGTCACCTAAATCCATTCAGGGATTTACCTAAGTGACCCAATTTTCAAGCTGCTACTTTGTTTGCAGATGTTACAATCAAAGTTAGCTTAGTTGCACAAGATTTCTGTACTCAGAACACTGTAGGCAAAAATATGGTCCAGATTTTACTGGAATTAACCTGAAAGGTGTCTATTACCCCACTGCAATGAACCAGTCACACAGAGCTCAACTCTGTAAAGCTCTCTTGGCTTGAATTACAGCAACTACATCAGATGAGGCTCTGTCTAATACTGATAGTTTTTTAGGTAGAGAGCATCTTAACCTGATATTTCACAAAAATCATGTACATATTAAAACATAAGATCTACTGGCAGAGGAAAACTTTGACAGCAAAAGTTTTAAAAACTGATCATGGTGTTGTCTCTCACCACTCTCCTTTTACCTTCTCCCCCTACACCCCAAATAGCAGCAGAACATAACCCATCAACCCAAGCTGCCTGGAACAGTATCCAAAATATTGTAGGTCAAATAATGAGGGCTCCCAAAAAAATGTCTAAAATATGTATAGCCTGGCACTGAGCTAAGTTTTGTCTCATCAGTATTCAATAAAGCTGTCTTGTCATAAAGAATATTAAAAATAGAACAAAACCCAAAGAAGAGCAAGTGAGCAGAGACAAACATACAGAGACAAACATACAGAAGAGATTTTTTTTTAGCCCAGACAGCTGTGGCTTTTCTCTGTGACTATTGAATCTCCTTCCCAGTCAAGAAGCTGTTATACAATTCATTCTGCAAACTTAAGTATGGATTTATATGTAACATATGAGAAAATCTTGTGCTCAGAGCCAGGTATCTGGCAGCCACACCCACCATATATGTGTGTATTTTAGGAAAGAAGATCAGTCATCACACAAAAATTGAGATGTGTAAATCACCCATTCAACTGGCCACGGTAATACCACTTTGTAACAAACTGATTCATTCTCAGGGCTCTTTTGTTTCTCCCTCTCAACTGCCAGACTCTGCATTTGTATTTTTCTTCATTAATGGAGATTGTTTGGAACATCTGCTGTGATGTTTACTCCTCTTATTATTCTTTACATTAGTGCTACAGGAGCCCCTGTATTTGCCTTCTGTAGCAAGTTCATTAAATCATGCAGGAATAAAAGGCTAAAGACACTCATCCTTTTCCTAAGTGGGAGAGGCCAGGAAGGAGGGAAGTGAAACAGAAATACAGGGGCTCTGGAATACAGGATTTCACAGGAGGTCCAGGTTCATAACTCAAGGTCACACTCAGTTCTTGAGTACAGGGAGGCTGGATGTTCCCAAGGGAAAACTGAAGGGTTTTTCCTCAAAATTACTTTTTCCTAGACTGCCTGGGATGCACAAGCCATCTTATTACAAGTTATGAGGTCTTTCAGTGGGAATAAAAAGAACTATGATGGGATTCCTATACCTCTCCCCCTTAAGAAAACATCAAAGGAAGTGGGAAAAGGAAATATTTGTTGTTTAAATACATCTTTCATATATCCTCTTCTCTTTGTATTGGGTGATGAGCAAGCACCTGCCATTGGAGATGTGGTGCTCAGGGACTTGGGTTAGTGGTGGACTTGGAAGTGGGAGGTTTTTCAGTTGGACCTGATGATCGTAAGGGTCTTTTCCAAGCTCAATGATTCTATGACTCTATGCTGAAGTAGTTACAAACCTCCTTTTTTTTCAGTTGACAGTATTTCTATTGACAGTAATTCAATAACTCCATGTCAGGGATATCCAAATCTTTCTGATCTGTATTCTTAAGTGTATTATTTCCCTTAAGATGGGAAATACTCTGCCTAGCTATTAGATCATTAGCAGAGAGAGCATTTCCCATGGCTTGTGAAAAAAGTAACACATTAGTACTCTTCCTTTTTCACAGGGATTTGCTCTTTGAGAGAATCCAAATAGGAAAAAGTTGGGTATTTCCGTTTCACTGATAAGGAAAGAAGGGAAGATATTACTAGAAATGTATATCCCTCACTAAACACAAAAATGAGGTGCAAGGACCAGTTATGGAAGGAATTCAACTGCAGTAACCCAGTGCAGAACATATGTGTCAGTATAAGTAATATTTACAGTTGAAGCTTCATGAACAGCAAGAAAGGGCACAGACATGCACATTCTTACAGATTGTGATGAAGTGGCTTAAAGAGATGCTTTCAGTTTAGGCTAACATATTCTATTTGTATTGAAAGAGACTGCAAGTGTCAGCAAGGTCATTTACCACATCCTAGAGAATGAGAAGGGAAGCTCCACTTTAGAGAAGGGTGTTTACAGTCACAGTCATCAATTCTTGAGCCCTTCCTACACAGTTTGCAAGAGTCTGTCTTTGTCCAGACTGCACAACACTAACATCTGTCATGATTAGCACAATCCTGGAAAATTGACCAATGTCAGGGTACAATGTCTGCTTCTACCTGCAATTCATGATCCAGGGCAGGCAGGACAGGCTTCCAAGGAACTGTCTGCTTAGGGATAAACCTAAAGTTTTACAAAGGGGGAACAAAAAAACTATGTGGAAGGGACATGGACTTTCTGAGTGTAGCAATTATTCTGCAAGCTCAGAAGCAGCCTCCAAAACTACACAGAGTTTCCACTAAGGAGAAGTGGCTTAGGTGGCCCTGTCACTGTCCCTTGCAGTCCCCAACACCACTGAATTGATATGAATTAATCAGGTATTGTAGGATAAAATATATTTTGGATCCTGACTGCAAACCTTGCAAATCTTTGCAAATCCCTGAAAGCTGAGGAGGCACCCTGATGGGATCCCCTTGTGATGATCTTTGGGCTATCTTTGGCAAGGTAATGCAGGGAGCTCTGGCAGACAGCTGTGGCAATGCATCTCCCTTGGCCTTCTAAGGAATGTCACAAATGGTGCCACATGAACCCTCAGCACAATTGCAGACACTTTCATTCCTATTTATACACATCAGGTCCTGTCATGTGCTTGCTGTGTAAAAACAGAAAGCACACACAAAGGACTGGAACAGTTTGAAAATCAGACAAATAATGCAGCTTTTTTTGTCTGCCTTTATTGGCCAGCACTGCTTCACTCTTCTGGGGAGACACATTGTCCTTTGTGCTCACCTGATTTCTTAGGCACACTTGAACTCTGTTATTTATTTTAAAGAATTATTTTTAAGGCAGAGGAAAAAAAGACTAATGCTGAGAGTAGAAATATCTGGACTGTAAACCCTAAACTGATACTGGAGAATAATCTTCACACCTATTCTAATACTTGGTCATGATGAAGAAGTCTTACAGCTGTGATGTTTGAATTGTGGTTATGGGTTATTATTTGAGACTGACAAAACACTGGAATTCATCTGTACTGCTGTGGGAAAACATACTGTGGTAAAAGAAGAAAGAACGTGACTGATGGATAAATAGATGTATCACTGTGTCATTTTTGCCATTATCACTCAGCCATGAAAGGCTGGGGTGGGTCAGGATGCAGAATGAACTTTAAAAAAATCCTTCAGTTGCAGGTTGTTCTCCCGCATTTTACCATAAATATCATAACAATTATTTCAAGAGGCATTTTTCTTCCATTTTAGTATATGCTCTGAGTGAAAGATGTTATCTGTGAAAGCAATAAATTTAGTGATAGCAGTAAAATTTAATTAGAGTATTTTTCTGAGGCAGAATTGATTTTGGGCTGCTACATTAAACACATGTGTAAAAAATAGACCCTGAAGTTGCACAACTAAAATTCTTACAAGTTTGCAAATAAAGATATCTCCTCACTTACAGGAGATTAACTTTGTGAAGATTACACTGAGACATTTAGGAGTCAATGAATAAGAGGCTAAAATGATGGCAACACAGTTGTATTTTTCATGGGTGGAGAGAAGGGAGGGAGGCAAAGATTTGTAGGCTGCCTGTCATCAGTCAGCATTAATTTCCCATCATGGCCATGAATCTATTGCAGTTATGGATGGCAGAGCAGCAGCAGAGATGGGTGAGTCAAGACCCATACTTCTAATTTCAGTGTCCTACTTTGCAACTTCATTTGATGTACAAGGCCATGCATGGATCATCATTTATTTTACATCATGGCATGTAGCAAATGGCCATGTTTCAGTGTCTCCTTTGACAGTGTTAACATAACTCTGGAGCTGTGTTAAAGGCTGTTCTGAGGGAGCACAGGCACTTCTTGTCACACAGGCTATCAACACCTTTCCAAATGAGTTCCACAAGAGAAGGTCTTCAGTTGCAGTGCATCCATAATTGGAGCAGGCTGTCAGAAAAGATTTGCTTCTACTTAGGTGTATAAATAAGGATCTGACACTAAAAAGTACTTCTGATATTCCAATCTTTATTTAAAAAATTTCAGTTTATTTTTGCTGATTTTGTGTTTACTGATACACTTCAATGCTAAAAAATTTCACAATATAGAAATTCATCACTAAGGTAATGTACACATATACTTAACTGTTGTAACAACACCTCCTCCGGTTTTTAAGGAGCTTGGTGTCTACAGAAACTCAAAAGATGATACCTTACCCGCCAAACACAGTAAATTACATTTGCTTACCTGGAAACTCTATTCACAGTTGTCTGTGGGTCAGAGAAGGAAACTGCACATGTGGAAAGCAACTAACTCATCACCACGAAATGCAAATGCACTGGCATCACATATAATATAGAGATATTTAAAACTTACTTCTCTCTTTTTATAACAGAGAGACAATGTGGTAGGAGGGGGTGAACAGGAAGATGATCATGGCACAAGTTGAACAGGACAAAGACTTTAAGAAGAAAGTATTGAATAAACATCTCAAGGGTATAAAAGACCAAAAGGGACTTCAAGGAAGGATTGTGTAGGAATGGACAAGATTAGGATTTCTGAACAGCTTTTGACACCTTCTAAATTTGCTCTGTGAAATGTAGATAACATTCAGCTAATTAAAAAGGAGATAGTTCATCAATCTGTGTTACAATTTCAGGAGAGAATTTGTTATTCTGTTTGTAACAGTCTGTTTAATAATGACACCCCAACCTCTAGTCATGTCAGGTTTTGGACAGCTATTGGTCTTGGTCCACATTCAGGAGTCAGAAAAAATGTCATTTTGTATCTGTTACAGAAAAGTTCCGTTTCTCCCCAGCTTCAGGGCCTTCATAACCTCCACTGTACTCTTTCAGACACCGTTTCAGCACTGGCACTACATTAACCTTCAATGAACAATATTGAACAAAGAATATTATAGACCAAGCACAGAAAATCATAAACCTGAGTCACACCTGGCAAAAGAGAACAAAGCCTGAGGTCGCAGACATTGGTGCTTTGGAGAGTGGAAGTGTCCAATCCCAACTCACAATGTCAAACCTTTCCCTGTTTTTCAGTGCAACAGGATCACTCACACTGATAAAGGAGACCAGAATCTAAACTACTGTAAGTCTGAAAAATCCTTCCTCCACTTTTACATGCTGCTGTAAAAGGTTCTGGCAGTAAAAGACACTTGTTAGGGAATTTCAAATGCACCTAAGCTTCAAATCACAGGAAAGCAAGATTTCTAATGGAAGGGAAGCAGCATAAGTTGTTTCACAGCACCCTGTGAAGGTGCTGACTCTTTGAATCGGGGTTTCCAAAGTTGAAGGACTAAGATTTTTTAATGGGCAGGAGCTGCAGCTTGGGCTCCCTTCAGCTGTTGACTATTCCAGGGAAGGAAACATGTGCTGATATAATTGGGAAACGTTTGCATGATTAAAGCAGACCCTCTGGGAAAAATGGGTAGCTAGAAAGGGCAGTTTTTGATGCAGGTGATTATGTTGGAGCACCTGAAATTGCTTTTTAAGATATATGCTTCAGCTTAAGAAGTTTGTGAGATTTAGGCCTATAGGTCAGGGGGATGTTAGCAAAGATGTTCAACCACACAAACAACTAAAAAGAAGTAGAAGGCAAATTAAGGTAAAACAAGACAATGATAAACTCTAGCACTGGCATTTTTACCTTCATAAGCTGAAGTGCTGTTCCACGTACCATTTTAGTAGTCAGACCTTACTAACCACTCAGTTCTGTGCTTTTGTCCTCTATAGAATCAGAGTTAAGGAGAGGAAATATTTTAGTTAGTCACTAATACACTACAGCAAATGCTAATGTGTGAAAGTCATTGAGGTTAACTCCTCTTAGTTGGGTGGAGAGGCAAAAGCATGAGGAAGCAAAGGAAGGAAGCTCCAAGCAGAGGGGTGGAGCACAGGCTTGCTAAACACATAAAAGTGGAGGGAAAAAGATGTGACCTTTTCATAATGTTCTTGGACTAAACATGGAGTGTGGGAGGGAAGGGGTGAGGCAGTTTGTTAATGGAACACTTGTGGAGGCATCCAGAGTTACTGCAACAGCCTGGAGAGGGCTCTCCAGGGCTCTGGAGAGTTTATGCCTTCCCTTGACTCAAATCTTTCCAGGTGTCTCTGAAAGAAACCTTGCTAGGAAGGAATGGACTAATGCAGATTAGTCACATTGTTCGATACACCATGTGGCGACACTTGAGGGCAGTGATAAGGGAACTGAAACTCGTTCTTGCAGAAAATACATGTATAGGTGTATAAATCTGCACATATCTGCTTCTCTTCAGTGTATTTCCCTCATCCTAATACACTCTTTGCCATACAAGGAAGGCAGTATGAAAGAAGTGCCACAGCTCTGGGTCAGAGAAGTAGTTTGGTATCTCTGAAGAGCAAAGTCAAGTTTGATTCAGGAAAACCAAAATGTTTTAGAGACCTTCATGAAAGGAGACTGAATATTTCTTAATGAAGCTGACTCTAAATGTCAGCATATAGAGCATCATTTTATTAAAGACCTGAGTAAAAACAATGGCTCAGATACTCAAGATTCTTAAACCAGTATATCCAATTCCCTAAGGATTCCTATCTTCAAAAGCCTCCCCATTATCCTCTTCTCTCCCTGAATAGAAGCCTGGCCTCTTAGTCACTAAACAGAACACTAGAACTGCCTGGACTGGCATTTTGTGACTGTGAAAACTTTAAGCAACAGTATTTAAAACTGATTGGAAGCTGCTCAGCAAAACCAGTGATCTGGATGAAGATAACTGGGGTTGCAGTTAAAGCACTTTTAAAAAACACCGTGGTTCTGCTCTGAATGATTTTGCCATATGAAACAAGATACTTTCTGTAAAGCTATTAAGGAATGGATTTATGCTGGCTAGTTGGCTCTGTCAAAAATTTTATTTTGAACGAATCAAGCCACCAATCCTCAGAATGTTGGGGATGTAAGAAACTGAACGTTTGTTCAAATAGATATGGTGGCATATAGTTAACTTCAGTATTTTCTACTAGTTTAATGTAAAATTGTTTTAAATGTGTTTAGTTCTTCTCCTCCCTCTTGTTGGGGAGACTTTCAGATATTCTAGAAGTGCAGATATTGTTATTATATAGATAGTTTTGTGGCAAGTTATCATGCACTGGAATTTCAATGTTTATTTACCCCGCTGGCACACACAAGGAAAGCAATAGTAGTAACATATTAGTCTCACAATCACAAGCTCAAAGAGTTCCAAAATCTGATTCTGACAGTCCAAGTGTGACAGGAAAAAAAAAAAAGTTATCAGTCTTGTGCCTTTAGTTTCAAATGAGCAAAAGAAAATCTTCACTTGAACTTGCAGGTAGGCTCTGACCATTGAGCTGAGTTCCAACAGAGGAAAGAGGTCTTAAAACTAAGATTAGCTGACAGTTCTCCTATGACAACAGCAACACAGAACTGCAGGTTTGTATCTGACCTGTTATGCTTTAGCAGTTTGCTGCTGTGACTCACAGCATTGATATTTTATTCACATGAAACATTAAGGGCCTGATTCTTCACTCAGAGCCATTCAAGGTAGAAATTGCTGTGGTTTGAAATCAGTGCAACTTTGTGAAAAGGGCACTGAGCACTTATAGCACCATCCAGCACAGTGGAGTGATAAATTATATAACATTAACAAATCTTATAACTCTTTGGTAAATGAGAATTTGATGACAGAGCCTCAAAAGGCTTGGCAACTCGGATAAGTGCCACAAAGCCAGCATGTTTATCTGCAGATTATCTGAATTATTCAAGCCCCTTGGGTTTTCAAAATTGAGCTGGAAGTCTTGCACAGACAGACTTTGCCAATTGTGTGTACAGTAACGAGAAAAAAATATTCCCAGAGAAATTTCCCACGACTAAGTAAGCCTGGTAACAACAGCAATCTTTTTTTCACTACATGAATTGATCTTGTCAATCAACGAGAACTGTGGTGGAAATGCTCCTGAAATAGTCACTTGGAGCAGTCCAGGAGGCAGCCGAGGGTCTTTCCTCACAAGTGAGGAAAATATTCTTACAAATAAACTATTGAAACTATTATTTTTTATTATAAGATTTACAACAAACCAGCCTGACATGGACAAGACTTCCACTAGATCTGCAGGTATTGGAGAGCTGCAGTCCTTCTCTACACCTGCACCATGTCAATTATGGCACCACATAGTTCATCCCTAAATAATCTACTGCATCCTGCTTGGAGCAGAATCAACTGACAGCTAACACATGTGGATGACTAAAATGAACAGTTTTGGCTCGAAGGTTTCGAGAATATTAAGATGCTTGTGACCAGTAAAGGGCATTTTATGATGCCCAGGAGAGAAACTGTCAACATTCCCCAAAGGTTATTTGCTACCACTTTGACTCCTGACTGTCTGTAATGGGAATAATAAGGTAAACAGTGATAAATAGAAAGTCACTGAGTTAATTTAATCTGAAGCCTTAAGCAGGGGATTACATGTAAGAATAGGGAAGAAAAAAGGCCCCTTTAAAATGCCTTTAATTTCTGATCAGTCTTTTTTGCCATCTTTTCTCTACCTAAATACATATTATCCTATTTTGATTTTATGGGGGGAGCTCATGGTGAGAGAAGACCTGGGCACAATCACCTCAAAGCTTTGGGAAACTCACATTCCTTGTAGTCCTTCAACTGGAGCAGTCCTTTCTCCTTCTCCTTCAGACTCTGTTTAACAGCGAGTCTGAAAAAGCAAGATTCAAAGGCTGAAGGAAAGGAAAAGTGAAGTCTGTGCATGAATGGAAATTAACAGTTGTTCAATTGGCTTCAACTAGAATCAATAATCTAACTCCCCTTGGAACACTCCCTGCAAGGATTCTAACTTGGATTTTTAGCAAGGACTCCAGAAATAATAATGAAGTGGACTGGAAACAGGAAAAAATAAATTAACACTGACAGAAGAAGTTTAACACAAGATGTATCCAATTTCTTTTTTCCACATATGTTTTACAGACTACAACTCTGGGCTGTTTGGAGGCTTTTGTTTGCTTGGGTTTATTAAGAGAATAGGATTGGAGCTGATGAAATTGTGATTGATTTGAATAAGAGCTTACCTGAATAGCTGAAGCTTGATAATAACAGATGTCTGTGTCATACTTCTCATTGCGGACAAATCACCAAAACTAATTTGCTAGTAAAGGAAAATTGTTATTGTTTGTTAAAAACAAAACAAAAAAATTACTCTCCTGCTTTAGGTTATAAAACAGAACTTTTATAGATGATGGGCTCTGTTAGGTTTTAGGTGACACCACCAAGGGGTCTGACTGCAATAGTCACTTCTCTGATTTCAGGAGTTCCTGGATTTCAGTAATTTTTATGCTTCATTTTAAAATGAAACAAAGAGGGAACAATGGAGGCTGAATGCAGAAATCACAGTGAAAGGAATAATAACTGCCATTCCTTGTTCAAGAGGGTAAATATTAGTGGTAATAAACAAGTTCAGAAAGTTCTCAGTTCTTTCCAGTAAACTAAAATTTTATTTTCCACACTGCTTACAGAGGTAAGTTTATTTAATTTTGAAATACTTATCTGAGTGGAAAAGAAATCTATGAATCTAGTTCTTAGTGTTGTGTGGAGGTTTTACCACTGACCTCCAGGTGTACAGAGTCAAGACTGAGTAACTGAGGGATCAGGGTGGATTTCAATTTTCAATAAAATCATAAAAGTAAGTCACTAAAGTACAAGGTCCAAAGAATTTTTAGACATCTTAAAGGCAAGAATTATTGTTTTCATAAAAGAAAGGTTTCTTAAGCAATAGGCCTTGGGACAAAAAAAAACCCTAATCAATGGATTGTATCTAAAGGGGTCCAATAATGAATTTCAATTACAGTTAAACTACAACATTCCTTGTTTATTGTCCAGCACAAACTACAGCTTTTGAACCTAGTGATTAAATAGAAATTACCAAATGTCTTCAATAAACCAAGATAAATGGGGTCCTGGGGCCTGAGACTTCATTGATACAACATCCATGCTTATTCTCCAACAGTAGGTTTCTATTATTGTTGATTTTCCAATGCCTCCTTATGGCACAAAGGCAAGTTATAATGGAATGAATATGCCTCTCATTCTGACTCTACAGTGGGGAATTTATCACAAATGCTCCTACATTCTTAGGAGTTTTGTGAGTGGTGTCTGTATCCAAACCCCTCACAGTTCTAGAGACTGCTTACCTTGTCTGCAAGTACTTGCTAAACTCACATACCTATGGATTTAGTCTGATTTTTAAAAGCCATTTATCCAATATTTGATATGCTTGTTCATATTTGATACAATTTTATTTGTAAATGAATAAAAAATTATACTACAAAATACTCTTTTAGCATGTGAGGTTTTTTTTTATTCTACTAATAAGACAAAATCCTAAAGCTGCTCAAGTGCACAGCAAAATTTCTGTTGTCACTAACACAATGGAATTGATTTTATCAGTGGTGTCATCAGCACTAGGATTTTGCTCTAAAATGAAATAGTAGTTGATTTAACTACTTGTGAGAAACTTGTGTCACTCACTGATAACTCAGGGCTTGTTTATCCCTTCGTGTTCCTCATGAGGTACCACACGTGTCTTATTTGTGAAACCTTCTTGTGAATTCCACATCATGTTGTAGCTGTGTAGCGAGGAGGAGTTTTAACACAATAATAGATATTACTGAAGAGTCAATAGAACTTTCAGGAGTACCATAAAAGCTGAATCACAAAACTAATGGGCTGTGCTGTTAATCTTAGACATTTTTGAAAACACGACTTAGCAAATGCTCTTTATTTTTACTTCATTCCTTTGCAAAAAACAACCCCTCCCACCCCCAACACTGGAATGTTGATATAAAGAATTTATATTGCTGTGAATCATCCCCTAAAATATTTGTGTGTCATCTCAAGTATCAAAAAAATAATTGTAAGCTGTAAAACACATCCAGTGTGATTTCTTTATGCTAAAGGGATCAACAGAACACATTAAGTGCATCATAGTGCTGTAATGGAGAAAGCATGTGAATATTTGTAGTCAGCTCTAATATTTTCAATAATGCATGGGAAATATATTATAGAAAGTTCATTATTCATATACTTCTGTCCCACATGCACCTGAAACTGGAATGGCTCTCTTTGCCTTATGAATTGTTGAAATGGAGTGTTATTCTGTTCTTAACTCACTTGCCAAAGTCAGTCAATCATATAACACCTTGGCTTGGTGGATAATTCATTTCCTTTAACCATGGTATGTTTTCCTCTTTTTTTTTTTTTTTTTTTTTTTTTTTTTTTTTTGGGTACTTGAATAGAAATGAGAGATTTCCAGTATTTTTACCACACACTCTGTTTCTCTGTAGATAAATTTTTCAGATCAAGTCTGCAAGTCTTTAGATCAAGTTAGTCATGCCTTATTATCAACAGTTTTATGAGTGAAGGAAGTTTGGTATTCAATGAACCACAGAATCAAGGAATCCCCTGAGTTGGATTGGGACCCACAGGGGTCATCAAAGTCCAGCTCCTGGCCCTGCACAGGTGTCGTGGGTTTGCCAATCAGCCCCCCCTGGGGCTGACAATAGTTTTGCCAGGTGGATTTCTGGAGCAAAACCCCCAAGCAAAAGTTTTGGTAA
>JAWWLV010000021.1:4426919-4441042 GCA_035041135.1 Platyrinchus mystaceus
TCCCTTGCAGTCCATGGAGGACCCCACAGGACCTGGGTAACCCCCCAGCCTCTGGTCTTAGCCCAGGAGGGGGTAGGCACAACCTTGAGGTCAACACAGAAGAGAGAAAAAAGAGAGACAGTTCCAGCTGCAGTGAATCCGAGCTGTTGTCCCAGAGATAACAGAAGGAAAACTTTCAAATGCTGCAGAATTGTTTTGGAAGACTTGTAGCTCTGGAAGTGAAAAAGAGACTGTTTTCTCCTCCTGAACTGATTCGAAGTGGGGAGGGATACTTCTGTAAATATATAGTACTTTTGCCTAGTTAGAATTGTTGTATATATAGTTCTTTAGGTTTTATTTTGCTAAGTAATACAGCCCAATATTATTTCCCCACATCAGATCTCTTTTGTCTGCATAAACCTTCTCTCAACTCATAGCTAACCCACAACAACAGGACATCTGATAACATCACCAGCTTCCCCATAATGATCTCTCTGTTGGTTAAGCCTAGTTTGGATTGTGAAACAGCAAGTAGGAAGAAAAGTGCAGGTACAAAAAGCCACTTTCAATAGTAACATTAAATACTTGTCTTCACACTTAGATTTGAAAGTGAGGTTCAGTATTAAGTTGAATACTGCAGTCTGCCAAACGTTCCTTGCTTTGCTTTCAATTAATGTCTAAAAATGCAGCAGTGAATTATTGCTCCTTCTGCAACAAATGATATTATCATATAAATAAAACTCTAGGGCATTTTTTATTCATTAATAGATGAGGCTTCATAAGTTTTAAGTTTCTGGACTCTGTGGAAAAATCCATCCTGACCAGCATCTGCTTGTAAGTAAAACCTGAAATTACATCAAGCTGATTAAATTTTTTTTTCAAAATATGTAAAAACTTGAGGTTGGGGCTAGCTAAAAATGAGGGGTTGTTTGTTTTTAATTTCAGACAAAGAATATTCTGCTGTTCTTACAGCCTTATTAATGGTCTTTGAGGAAGCTCACTGTCCCAGACAAGCTTCCTACAGGATTTTGTATTTATACAGCCTTTATCTGAGATGCAATGTGCAGGATTTGGTTACAGAAGAGCAGCGCTTCCATGTGGCTTCTCCTGCTCAGAAAAAGAGTAAGTTGTGAAGAGGCAATGAGGTCAATACTGTTGTCAGTACCGTATTGTTGACACATCTTTTTATTGATAGCATAATCTAAAATGGATATCTTTTTGAATGAGCATTTTTCAGACATTTCTTTCATTTCAGACATTTATGGTACTATTACAACTAAAGGCTTTCAGTTTTCTGTTCCATTAAAGATTAATATTACTGATGATTACCAGAAAAGAAGCTCCCGACCCCAAAAAGGTGCCTGTTTAACACCCCACCCACACTCCTATGCCCAAACCAGTCTGAAATAAGCTGTGGGTGCAGCTTTTCCAGGGGAAGGGTTTTAGCTTACCCAGTAAAATTACAGAGGTAGAAAAGGGATCAACCTAAAACAAATAAAAAAAGGACATGTGAGAGGGTTTCTTCCCTGAGCCATTAGTGAACAGCCACAGCAGTGCAAGCCCAACCATTGTAAGTTCTTCTTAATAGTCAGGGGACTATTAAGTCAGCTCTCAAATACTTTGATTTAAAAGAGCAACTTCAACAAAAGGTTGTGCTTGGACAACTTTCAAGATACAGGAAATGGGAAGGAGTCAGAGAAACTGGTGTCAGATATATCAGGCTGATGTGGGGAGAGAGCCTTTAAATGCAGTGGGCCTGCCTTTCTGTTGCCCTTATGAGGGTGTTTGTGTTGTAAATAGGTGAAATAAGAACTGGAAAACAGTGGATTGCACTGTAGGATACAAATAGCTATATAGAATACAAGGCAGAAAAGAGACTGCTGCAAGCAGCAGTATGGAACAGGAAGCAGGGAATGACTGGCAGGGACCGTGTAGAGGGTTTGCTTCAGACTTGGAAAAGCAAAAGATGATTTGACACTCCATTCTGTGGGTTAGACCCCTTGCACCATTCTTCAGAAAAGAAGGGTGTTTTCATTAAATTATATGGCATCACCTAAGCCTTTCTCCTCTTTTAATAACCCTTTGCCTAACCACAACATAAAATCCTTTCCACCACCTACACACCATTCAGTGTGAAGTAACTTTTATAGTGACATCTATAATGAACATTAAGATGGGATAGAGATATGTAGCTCATCACTAGTTCTTGAATGAGACCATCAGGATTTTAAACAGTTTGGGTGACTGATGCTTCATCAGAAGCCTAAGGATGCTCTAAGACAAGAACAAAGACAGGAATTGTGCTATCCTAGTAACAGACACAAGCAAATATGAAAGAGCTCATTAAGCACATGCAGGTCTTGGCTCTTCATGGTTCTTGACATTCCATGGTTCTTGTAGCCAGAGCTGCAAGACAGGTTATTGTAATAGTAATTCATCTGGGGAAAAAAAACCCACAAAACAAACAGCACAACAAAACCCCCCAAACCTGCTGTGATGGAGGAATGTGAGAACTGGCACCTAAAGGGGTACCAAGCTCAGGTGTGTCAGGGTGTGAGTCGTGACGGAACAATGTCAGTGACCAAGTTCTGATGAGAAAAGACTTTCTTGACTGAGACCATAATGTAAAGTCACATACATACATTCTTCCACATATATAAGATGATTAATTACTTGGCTAATGTGAGTTTTGATAGCAATTCTAAAAGGTGTTGGAACAAGCCTGCACAGTAACCCAGGAATATCATCTGTTCCACTCTTGGCTCCACCTACAGCCCACTTTTGCACCAGGACAGCTCTGCCTTCTGCTGTCACTTGCTGAGGACTTGCTTTTTGAAAAATGACTGAACTTAAGAAGGTTTTGTAAGAACAAATCTACTCTCTGTGCTGGAACCATTGGTCAGACTATCCTCTATCCAAAATTTTCAAGCTGTTGTATATCAAAGCTAGTCTGCTGAAAACAAACTGTTATCTCTGGCACTTTAGAATCAAATAGACAGAGTATATACCCTGCTGGTCATTGAGATTCTCCAACTGCATACATACCCTCATTTGACCCTGGATCAGAAATTAAAACACTTTTTTTTGTGAGAAAAGCAGATTAAAGTTTCCACCAAAGTAAAAAGGAAAAGAAGAAGGAGAAAAGAAAAGAAGAAAAGGGAAAGAGAAGGAAAGGGAAAGAGAAGGAAAGGGAAAGAGATGGGGAAAGAAAGGAAAATAAGATAAAAAAGACAAGGGAAGGCAAAGCAAGGCAAGGGAAGTCAGAAGTCTTTCTATTCCTGTCTAGTTATTGACCAATTTTCATCATAAAAATTATAAGTTTAAAAAAAAAAAGTAAAAAATGTGCTTAATAAACCAAGTCACCTTCTTGCTAAGGTAACAGTCCCTGTGTATGACCTTGTAGCCTCACCAAGCGAGACAGACAATCTGTTTTATCTGAGTGGCTTTCTCTTTCTGCTAACTTCCCCCTGTTTCCACTCACAGCTTTTTTTTTTTTTTAAATGAAAGAAAATAATTTCCATTTAAAAATGATCATACTTGCTTTTCACATGACCCATTTTTCATACATAAGAGTTTCTAAATCAGAACCACAGCTCTCTGCATCTCAGAAAATAACTGACTCCTTCTTCTTTCTCTCAGGTAAGATACTGATTCCCTTTTTCCTTTTCTCACAGATTATTTAACCATTTTGCTGGCCTTGTGCTTGTTTCTTCAGTGATTCAACATCATTACTCTAGCTCCTTCCAGTGGTAAATCATAACGTTTAACAAGAATAGAATAGAGCTTTTAATACGCCTTTAATCATTTTGCTGTACAGAAGCCAAATGTGTGTCTTTTAAAGCAAATCTTTCTGCTTTTCCTGTCCTGGTTGCATCAAAGGTAAAGGGTAAATGAAGCTCAAAGGTACAGCTCAGCTTAATTCACCATTCCAGCACATTTTGGTGAATTAGGTAACTTTTTTTTTGTCTGCTATGATGTTGTGAGAGTAAGAGCACAAACACGAGAACAACAAATCCTGTGTCAGACTAACTACAGTTTGCATAATTGAAAAAGGGAGGCAGCACCTTGAAGTAAATGTATGGTTCATAGTTCTGAGAATTATGTGCTTTTTGAAACACTGTTACTGACTAAAGGGGTAGAAATCAATCAATACTTAAGTGTCAGAAAAACACACTTCAATATTGCCTCATTTACATTCATATGTATTTAGGAAACCCTGCATTGATTGAAAGATGAACTCCGACTTCATCTATGACAATCAAGAATTACAAAAAAAAGCCACAACAAAAACCCAAACAAACGAGCAAAAATAAACCAAACCAAACAACACAAAACAGAACAACCAAAAAAACCAAACAGAAACCAAACCAAACTAGAACAAAACTAACAAACAAAAAGAAACAAATCCCAAAAGTCCCAAATACAAAATCTGAGCTATAAATGCTAAAAAAAAAACCATAAAAAAACCCAAACCAAAACAAACAAAAAAAACTAAAAAAAGAAAATCTGTGACAACATTACAGGAGAAATTTGGAGTGTTACTGATTACAGCCCTAAAAAATATAAAATAAAATAAATTTGTTAAAGAAAGTAAATCAGAAACTGAAGAAACAATTAATTACAGAACTGTAGGCACATTAACAATATTCAGCAGTTCTGCAATTACAGCCATAAGCTGTCAGAAGAGAATATATGTGATCATTTATTTGATTATAAAGTACCTAAGAGTGTTCAGCAGGTCAGATTTTTCAGCCGGCTGAGTTTTCTAATAGCCCTGCTCAATCAAGGGGTTGTGCTGCACAGTGGAACACTGAGCCCAGGCACGAGGATGATGGAGGTCACTGACCCTGCTATTTAAATAAAAAAGAACTGTGCACAGCAGCTCTACAAATGCTACTTCCTACAGGTTTCTGTTCAAAATTTTTGCTTTTGCTGTTAACATATAAATTTAGGCCCTCATCATTAGATGCCTTGGCACAATAAACTGGAGTTGAAAAAACATGTAGTGAATCATTATTCTGAGCAGTAATTTGACCTCTGCACGATTCAGAACTCGATTTTTCATCAGATTATGCACGTGCTTAAATCTATCTACATGTGGAATGCTATTACAATTAATCACTGGGAGCAAGTTGCTTGAGGGAATCAGTGAAAGAACATTTATACCATGTCTTATAATTGGTTGAATCTGTTTCTTACTAATCAAACTCCACTTAGCACTTTAATATTAGTTATGTGTAAATTAAAAAGCTGGCTGCCCATTTTGTTTCACAATTCACATTTTTCTTCCACAAGGAAAATTTTTCTCAGCTAGCTCTCTGGTCTCTCCAAGCACAGGTTATGATCAAAATTAACAATCCCACCCAAGGAATTGTAGATCTCCTCTAGTACTAAATGGCCTCGGGGGCAGATTCAAAGAAAGATGTTAACTTATAAATAGGACTCAAGCAGCTAAGTTACCTCTGTGTCCAAAATCATGATCTTGAAATCTTGCTCAGCTGTTGTTAATGAAGAATGAACTCCAGAGTTCCTCTCTCTTTATTTTAAACTTGAAGTTGCACCTTACTTTGAGCTAAATTTGGGTGGGACTGAGGAAAACAGTGTTTACCTTGAAACCATGTGTCTGAATACAAATTTGAAATACAAAGATCACGAGCCCCTGATCAGTGGATATTTTTGTAGGGAGTATTATAGAACCATGGAATATCCTGAGTTGGAAAGGACCCACAAGCCTCACCAAAGTCCAACTCCTGACCCTGCACAGGAGGGAGTGTGCTCATATCTACAACCAGCCCTGTCCGAGGACAGGAGCATACAGAGGAATCATTTTTCTACTTTCCTCATTAAAGCGCAATAGTTTTGCCAACAATAACCAAGTATGTTGTTAAGGAAATTTCCCTGTGTGACCACTCATGAATGTCCCTGCCAGAGAAACTCCCACCCCCCAGACTGTCACTGCTGGGACCAGAGACTCTTCTGAGTGACAGGTCCCACTTGGCTCCCCACATGCCCCACTCACACAATTAGACCAGGTTCCCTCACCAGCTCAGCCCCAGGCTTCCCATAGCAGAGCCTCAGATGTCCCACTCCATAAAGGCATTTATTTATTCATGGTGTAGTAACACAGACACAGCCCCAGCTGATGCCTCTGAGCAGGGACCCTTAACCAAGGAACCCTGGGCTTTCATCTCCTGACAGTCTAAAGCTCTTCCTGCTGAGCCCTTGGCTCCTACCATGTCTCTGGGTGTCCCTCATCCCTCACCTGGCTATGCTACAGGTCTTTGTGCCTTTTGTCACGCAAAGGGTCAGCAGGTCACTTGGCTGGGGTTGCCACCCAGAGCTCCATCAGCAGCTGCCCCTGAGCCACCTGCACCACGTGTGTTTCTCACAGGAGGAGGGCCCAGCCCACACAGCCTGGGCTCCTCACTTCAAAAGGAGCCTGGCTGCTTGTCTGTGCAAGATAATTGCTGCATTAATTGACAGAGCTGCACAGGTATGATTTTATAACCCCTCTGCTCATCTCTCCCTGCTGTATTTCAGCTTTCTGACACTGTTCACTTCCCTCACCTTCCTCTCCTACGGCACAGCTCCCTCACTCACCATTAGAGCAACTTTTGATGGAATAACAAACTTTCTAATTCCCTTTATGCCAAATAGAGACAACAAGTGTAGAGGCTACCTGATATAAGGCTCTCAGTTCAGCTCTCAGGGCAAAGGGTTTCATGTCTCTAAGTCTAATAAATTGAAACTACTCAAAGCTTTCTGCATACACAGTTTTGAAGATGTGCAATTGCCATCTTTGAAAGCTTAGATGGAGTTGGGGAGATAAAATCACCGAGTAGGGAAAAAGCAGAAACCACCAGGTTCCATCTGGTTCCTCATCCTTCGCTTTGCTGAGAAATCTGGCAATAATGTGTGAGGAGAGGGTGCTGAACAGCTTGAAAGGTTAGAGTGTGATTAATGGGATGATGTGTGGTGCACGTGGTAATCCCCCTACATACTACCCAATTCAATTTGGCCTATATCATGTTGTAGAAAAGATTTAAATAGTCTTTCAAGGCCAGAAGAATAACATTATTGCAGTCTGCCATTCTTCCTCAGTGTGATTATCTCAAAAGTAGATTTAGTGTATAGAAAAGGCTTCAATAACAAGCAGAAGTCAGTTAAAATAAAATACTCCTCCACCTCGATGCAAACTCATTTTAAGAATTGTTTATTTGTGAGTTAAACTATGATTTTTAGACAGTGTGTTCCAATGAGGCAAGTCAAAATTTAGAAAGTATGTAATAGTAAAACACCAATTGTTAAAAATTGGTTCCCTTACTAAATGGAGAACCTGTAGAAGAAATTGCAAAGATGTGGAACTCTACATACATGATACTCTCAAAAACCTTAACTAATGAGCATTTTTTAGGAAAAAAAGTCAATCATGAAAGAGGAGATTTGAAGAGCTTAAAGAGAAACTAGTTACACATCTAAGGGAGAAGGGGGGAAGTGTATATTTAGATACTTTTTTTTAAGCCACAGTCTGTTTTCCTTCTGGCCTTGTTCTGCTCATGGACCATGTTAATTGGAATGCCAACAGTGGCCAGAGCATGTGCATGCATTTGGAAGGAAATAGCAAGAGTGGTTTTGGCCACTTAGTAACCGCGTTACAGGTTAGAATTAATTTACCTGAAGAAACATCCTGTGCATCTATTGCCATGTATATCAGATATTTTTTCTTTTTTTACACAGCAATACAATACTTTTTGATTAATTTTTGTCTCTGAAATTGTTCATAAGAAAAGAAGGCACATTTTCATGGGCTTACCTTGGCATCTTTAAGAACATGATATTCAAGGGGCATGATACTCCTCCAAGGAGATCTTGAGTATTGGTGAATTCAATGCAGTAAGTAGGAAACATGTATTCTGGCAATATATGGGAGAAAAAGCAGCTTAGGTAATAAAGGAGAAAAAAAAAATCTTTTCACATGGTTACTCAGGTTTTCTTGGGTTTGGGGGTTTTGTTGGTTTTAATTTTTGTTATGAAGTCCCAATGAAATTGTGAGGCTTACTTAGACTTGAAGTTGCAGAAGCAGTTAAGTGATCTTTTGATCCAGATTTTGGATATGAAGTATTTCTTCATTATGAACAAAACTAATTGCTGCTGTACATTAAACTGCCACTTTTTTTCCTCCTACTGCAGAACCTTTATTTCTCAGTCCCTCTGAAGTCCAATTCTCTTTATTTCTTTTAACTCTGTTTTGCATCTCCCCTCATTATCCAATCACCTTTCAGTCCATGACCTACAGAGAATGTGAGGAGAACTTCCCAGCATTCTGCTATCTGGTTAATGAGCCTCCCTGAGATGTGGAGATTGCTTTATTATTTCAGTGTTTGTTTCCTTTGGTTGGTGGTACTTGACTATTTTGTTCTTCAATATGTTTGCTGCACATTGACACATCTTGTAAACCTTAATCTTTCCCATTTAAAATACACTTGAATGATAGTAAATCCAGACATCAGCAGCACAAAACAGTCACCCTCACCTTTCTCATTCTATTCTGTAAGAGATGGATCTGACAGTGCCAAACAGCAGACTATGGATTCTAAAAAGCACTTGAGTAGTCTGAGCCCTTTAGACCTTTAACAAATGTAAATATGATTGTCCTTGGATTGTAAAATGGGTGCAACTGTTCCAGAGACTGTTCTGGTAAATATGCCAGTGTTACAGCATTTTAAAGAATTTAAATATAGGTTTTTATATTTTTGTTCTATGGAGCTAGTTGTAAAGATCCTTGAAGTCATTTAATGTATGTCTGCATACTCTTCATTCTTTGGACAAAATATAAGTACAGTTTCTGTATTTGCATTAACCATCAGTATGGGTCTCTATTGTTCTCTATTTTGATCTGTTAGTGTTTCCTTAAAAACTATATATAGATATATTTAAAATATAAATATATGTGCCTATATATGTATACACACACACCTACTCTGGAGTTAAATATCCAGAGCCAAGTGTTGGAATGATGAATGTTTACATGTGGGTCACAACTCTGTGTTAGTTGCACTTGTCCAATTTGTATGTGCACTGTTTGTAGTGAGGATTGAACTTCTATGCAGTATTCTCCCATTTTCTGCTCTGCCAGAGAAGCAGGTGGGAGCAAAGAAGGGATAAGGTTATAGGAAATGACATGGGCAAACAGAAAGGTAGATGGTATTTTTCAGATGAGATGACAGCCTTGCTGCTGCACGTGAACCTCAGAAACATCACCAGATAAATAGATGTGCACCCACAAGAAGGACAAGATTTCTTTAATATTTATGAGCCAGAATCAGTAATATAATTTGTGGGTATGGAATACATGGAGGGTTAAAGGTCTCTGTCTGAAGCATGGCAAGCGCTGATCATTGAGACTCTTCACCTGAATGCTATAAAAAACCAGGTTCTGGATCTCAATATCTTTAATTGCAGCTGCTGTTAAGCAGGACTCAAGTGCTGCTCCCAGAGTGGGCAGCATGAACTGGTGTGTGCTGCTTTAGCACTCACAAAATATGCTGCTCTGACCTAGCTGCAATGCTGGGTTGTGAGGATGGCAAAGCTTTAGTCAGAGCAGGGAGGAGTTGCTTTGCCCTTCATGATACAAGTATGTGCTGTGAGGGCTCAGGTTCTTGACTGAAGATGATGTGCTGTGTAAGGATTTATAAATATCTCCTGGATATATACCATGTGTCTTTTAATAATTTGTTTGGTGCTGCTCCAGTGCTGCTAAGGTTATGTTCCTGTTACTTGCAGAATCCCAGAGTGGTTTGGGTTGGAAGGGACCTTAAAGCCCATCCAGTCCCACCCCCTGCCATGGGCAGGGACACCTTCCACTAGCTCAGGTTGCTCCATACTCTGTCCAACCTGGCCTTGGACACTTCCAGGAATGGGGCAGCCACAGCTTTTCTGGGCAACCTGTGCCAGGGCCTGACCACCCTCACAGCCAAGAATTTCTTCTCTTCTAGATCTACCCTGCTTCAACTGATACCTGAAATCTAAATCTAACTATATCTAGATCTACCACCCTCTAAATCTAAACTTCCTCTCCTTCAGATAAATTTCTGATCTTTATTATGGACCACTTGCATAAATCTCAGTTTTAAAGCCCACGGGACAATAATGTTGGTATCTTCATGAGAAAATTAGTAGGTTAGGCTTTTCTCTTTGAAAAAGAAAGTGGTTTTTTCAGTATTTCCTATCAAACAGGATCTAGAACACCTTGAGTTGAGTGAAATGGTAAATTTTCTTACACCCCAAATATTAAAATTTTAATATTTCAAATGTAAAAATATTTCAAGCATAAGCAAGCATGCCTTTAACTAATATCAGTGAAAACAAGCTTAATCAGCTAAGAATTCTGGAAAAAAAAATACACTGAAAGCTGAAGCAATAAGTCCAGCTAATTTGCCTTCTCAAGGGCAGTTTCTGAATCAACCTTCTAAAATACTTGTGGCTATATGTAACTCAGGGATTTCTTGATTTCTTTATTTCAGCCATCTTAAAGAAAAGTTTTGGCAGTTCTGCTGCATTACTCCTTTTTTTTTTCCCTTTCGTTTGTCAAAGTCATCATTTACACATATAATATCATTACTAATTTCTTACTACCAGATATAGTAGAAACCTGTTGTGAAACTAAGCTGTGTTTAAAAGCATTTCTGATTTTTACGATTTGGACATCTAAATTACTAAATAAATAATTATAATTCTGTTTACAATTAATTGATTTGATTTGAGAACTGATAGAATTGCATCTTTATAATAGAAGAGTTGTCATGAATTCTTTGTGAATGTTGCAAAGAAGTTAGTGATGCTGAATTGGCTCCATTGCACTGTTTGCTTTTTGACATAAAGTTTCATAAACTGACTGGTATCATCCTGCAGATGATAACTAATGGAGGGAGTAAAAATATTTACACAATAAACAGATGGGGAAAACTGATTTGCATTGCAGTATTCTTTCCTTGCCACATTAGGTTATTGTCACAGGATCAGAAGTGATCAATTATATAGTTGGGCAAAGTATTGCTTATGGCTCAGCCACAGTTGATCATCCAACAGCAGGGTTGGATCCTAACAAGCAGAGTTGCATCCAGTTCTGTATCATATCTGGCATTTTCAAGAGCTTTCTCTTCTTATAACTTTCTCATTGGGTATAAACTCACTCTAAACTTTACATAAAAACCACCAACACAGTAGTAAGGTTTGGCATGGGTTTTTTTTCCCTTATAGATGTCATTTAATGAGCTTTGCTAGATACAATTTTCTGATTAAAATAAAGCTGATTAAAAAGTAAATTAAAAGTAAACTCTCTATGATTGTTTTATATTGTGATGTTTTTAATCACAGAAGGGATATCAGTTGGATATATGTTTGCATTGTACTATCATGCCTGCTATAATTCCAGGGTGTTTCTGATTGCCTGCACCACCGAGGCCCTCAGCTGGTCTGCAGAACTGCTGAACGTGGATTATGATAACGAAATTCACACATGAGCATTATTAAAACCACAGCCTGATTTAAATTATAGTCTTTAATTTTTGTTCTGGGAAATCAGTACTCTTAATCAGCAGGGTTCCAGGAACTTTCATTGTTCTTTGATTTCACAGAATGGTATCAAAGTTGCTGTTTAATATTTTTTAAAATCTTCGGTTTGAGGAAGGTAAGTTACCTTTAATCTCTGTAGACTGTCATTTAAGACATATAATTTGTTTGTCTTTTTTTTAACCATTAAAAAGCAACCAAAACAGCCGCACTCTTATTCATGGCTCTGCATTCTCCAAATAGATACCAGTGCTTTAAAGGAGCCCACACACTGTGACAAAACTTGCATGTCAGAATTAATTGTTGCTGTGCCAGTCACTGTGAGTTACAGAGCTTCTTGTTGTACAGCAGGATGCCTCTGTCTGAAACACGACTGTGCACACTGAGATCATGTTAAGTGATGCTCTGACCACGCTAAACTTGTGTCAGAAGTGTGCAAATGCAGCTGTGCAGGCACAAGGAACCAGCAGGAATCCACCCCCTTCCCACAGCCAGGCGTTGTCTGTCTCCCTGTAACTCAATGATAACTCTGTATGTGCAGCCAGATCCTCATGTGGGGGCTCAATTCATTCCAGTTATCTCACCTTCACTGAAACCATGTCCCACCACCAAAACATCTGGTTTTACTGCTTGTTAGAACAAGATGTGCTGGAAAACAGCTGAACTAAACTATGCTTTTCACAGGAACATTTCTCTAACAAATCACCTGAACTTGCCTTGGGGTTACCAGAGCAAGCAAACAAAAAATATCAGACAATCTGGTGTGGAAATAAAAATCAAACTCCTTTTGGGTCTAGTAGACAGTAGCTCAATGTAGCAGTGCAGTGGTTGATGTAATCCCCTCATTCTGCTTGTGTGTACCTCAGTTTGATTGCTCCAGCTCAACAGCTTCCTCCATATCTTCTTCTGTCCTGGCAATGTCACTGTCAGTGTTGGGACAGACGCTGAGGCCACACAGATCTGGGAGGAGCAATGAGGAAATATGGAGATTCCTTTGAAAAGTTGCTTTTGAGGTCTTATTTTAGAATTACCAAAAGGTTAATCTTGCCTTTTCTCTTCAGAAGCTTAGTCAGAAAGGTAAATATCTTCCTTGTCTGCCCCAGCCAGGTTTTGCCAGAGCTGTGGGGAAAACTGTTCACCAGCCTGCTAAAACTGACATAGCAAACCAGACCTCCCTCTTCAGAGTGCTTAGAATTTTCCTTCACCAGCAAAGCTAATATTAGGCATGCATCATATTCCATATTTATGTCATAACATAGCAAGTGTAAAGACACTGAACCTCTGGCTTATAGTCAGTGTAATCCTTAAATTGAAAATAAAAGAATATATTCTCAGATCAGCCCCATAGACTTTTTTCTGGACACAGTGACACATTTTTTAAAACTTGTTTTTTCCAAAGGTCCTTAGCAAGTATGTCTTGTGGTGGAGGTTAAGAAAAACAGGCATTCAAAATGGAACTCTCTGTGTATTTACAGCTCCTATGCTGTGTTCTTGTTAAGGAAGCAGGAGGAAAAAAAAAAGGGGGTCGAAGAATTGGATGAATGCTTTTTTCCCTGTGAACCTCACTCTAGGGCCATAGCACAGAGAATCCCCAGCAGTGTGGTTTGTAGCAGGAAGGTTGGATATTCGGGAGGCAGTGACCCAGGAGCTGGGGTGAGGGAGGGGCAGAGCAGCTCCGGGACCAGCTGACTCCGTGCCCATCTCCATTTTTCTCCGTGTTTGACGTTTTTGAGGCTGAAGTTTGTTACACTCTGAAAGTTTGCAGCACAGGGCTGGAGGCAGGAAATCTTGTGACAATATAAAAAAGACATTCTGAAGGAAATGAGTGAGAAATTAAAACCGCCAGGTTTGGAAGCTTTTTGTTAGGTAGTTGCAATAAATTATTCTTTTGTGATACAGTCAAATGAAATATGTACACAGAATTCTTAGAACTTCCAAATATAAACAAATCATTATACTTTCCTTTAACTTAGAATGAAAAAGCTGTCAGGGTAGCTTTTGATGAGTGCAATTGCACAATGAAGCTACCAGAGACTACTGAAGTTTCATATACATTTTTGCCTTATTTTACTAATTTGAAGTTTTGACTCCTCTGTCACTTCCTGACGAATGGAATGGAAGCATTAAAAATAGGCTATGTCTTGCTATTCCCCCCCCCCCCTTTTTTTTTTTTTTGTGTAAGGGAACTGTACTATCTTTGTGAATAACCTTTTTAGTACAGGAAATAGTCTCAGTGCTCAGAGGTAACAAAGAGAGTGTCATTCTGGTAATTATGTGCTGTTTGCTGCAATTATAGCCTTCAACCTGTAATTCAGTCTGTGTGGGCAGACCATAGTCCATGTGAAACTCCACTGACTTAATGGGTTTTACGCTGTTATAAAGACCAATTTACATGTCTTAGATCAGGGGTCCTCAATCTACGGCCCATGGGCAGGTACAGCACCCCAGAGTCCTCAATCCGGCCAGCTGGTATTTACAGACACCCCCCCCCGCCAACTCGGGCGAATTGCCAGAGCCCCCGTGTGGCAAAGTTCCTTCAGTCCCTTCTGGCCCCCCTCTCCAGACTGCCCAGC